>CAMXCT020000113.1:346500-889000 GCA_947184155.2 Cladocopium goreaui | reverse complement strand
ACATGTTTGCTAAGGATTAATTTTAGCCACCAGCAACCACGTTAACAAGGGCGAATCTTAACACTTATTCTCTTATTTTGCCCTTGTTGAATCTCACGTTTGGATGGGCGGATTATGCAGTTCATTTCCCCCATTAAGACGACACCCCAATGGTTGAATTTGAATAGGGAGAGCTATGTCTTACGTGTTTTCTTGATCAGGTTTAGGATTTTGCTTGGGTTCCTGCTTTTCTGCTGTTCCTGATTCTTTGCTTTTCTTGCTTTTCTGCGTTTATGTTTTTCCGCTTTTGTGCTTTCCCTGCTTCTCTGCTTTTCTGCTTCTCTGCTTGTTTGACCTTTTTTGTTTTTCCTGCTTTTCCGTTTTTTTTTTTCCTTTCCTGCTTCTTTGCTTCTCTGCTTTTCTGCTTTTGCTTCTCTTTTTTCTGTTCTCGCTTTTCCACTTTTTGCTTTTCCTGCTTCTTTGCTTTTCTGCTTCTCTGCCTTTCTGCTTCTATTTGCTTTCTTTTTCTGCAGTCATGCGTGTTTGCTGCTTTGCTTCTTTGTGCTCCTTTGCTTCTCTGCTTCCTTTCTTTACTGTCTCGTTGTTGTTCTTTTGTTTTGCTTTATTCTCTTCTGTTTGTATCCTAAATGAAACCCTAGATGAAACCCAAAGACACCCTAAAGAAACCCTAATAAGAAACCCTAAATGAAACCCTACATGAAATCCTAAGTGAACCCCTAAATGAGGCCCTAAGTGAAGCCCTAAGTGAAGCCGGAAAGAGACCCCAAAGAAACCCTAAATGAAACCCTAAGGAAATCCTAAATGAAACCCTAAATGAAACCAAAAAAATCCTACATGAAATCCTAAATGAAACCCTCAAGAAACCCGCATGAACGGTTGAAGTACCAAGCTCGTAGCAAATACCCTGCAAAATGAGAGGTTGAAGTGCCAAAATGTAACAATTACTGTGCAAAATGGAAGGCAAACATAGAAACATGAATGTAGCCATGCAAAATGGAAGGTGAACATACTAAAATGTACTACCATGCAAAATGGAAGGTGAACGTGCCAAAATGTAGCAAATACCATGCAAAATGACAGGTTCTAGTTCCAAACTGTTCTCACTTATACTGTGGTGATTGACCGCTTACCAACTGGGATGCACATCCAAATATAGGTGATGAAGGGCCTATAGTAAAGTCTTTTGATTGAATCAGTGCATGACTGATTGAATGAATTGACGGAGTGAGATACATGAATGATTGAATGACCGGAACAAACAAACAAATGAATGAGTGAATGAATGGATCACTAAATGAGCGAATGAATGAGTAAATCAATGAATGAATGGTTGAATGAATGGGTGAATGAATGAAATGAAATGAAATGGAATGGAATGAAATGAAATGAATAAATGCATGGATGCATGTTTGCATGTATGCATGTATGTGTGAATGCATCTGTGCATGTATGCATGTATGTGTGAATGCATGTATGCACGTATGCGTGAATGCATGACTGCATGAATTTTTGAATGCACGAATGAGATGAATGAATAAATCATTCAAAGAGTGAATGAATGAACGGATGGATGAGTAAATGCGAACAGCAGTGAATAAATACATAGTGAATCAATGAATAATTTAGTGAATCAATGAATGGATGGCAGGCTGAGCTGCCAATTCCCTAAGCCAAGTGGAATCATCACAAAATGGCCCAACATTTCAGGTTAGTCAACTGTCATAATTTGCCCAGATGGTTTATTCATGTTGATTATACGTTGGTTAGGATGGGCCCAAACTGAGATATTTCAACAACATCTTCATAGCCAGATGACAGATGTCTTGGACCGTGGCATTGGCCCAGCCAATGGCCAATCTAATAGCAACTCCTGCCACCCATCAATTGAGATGATTTTGCCGCTGATAAATGGTGATTGTCCAGCCTTTGGCTGTTTTTATCTTTGGGATGGCTGATGCAACCAACAAGCCATCACCAGCCACTGTTTGTGGTGATGGCCCATAATGGCTGGTCCCCTCAGGCATTCTGAACGCCCCTACCTTGATGGATCATCTGGTGTGCCTTGGACATATGCGTAGTACGTCCTCCAGCCTACACGGACTGTTTTTCTTTTTACCCCAACAGGACAATTTTCAGTGCTATTGCGTTTTAAGTTGGTAGATCCCTTCTTTTCTGGAGGGTTTGGTCAGATTTTGTGACGGGGCCTTCAGGGTGAGACTGTGGAAACATGTGGAAATCGGTTTTCGGCCTGCCACATTTTCATATGGGGTGAAGAAAAACAAAGGGGCCTGCCAACACTTAGACCATACTTAGACCCTGAAGGATGGAATCTCTGTGGATACATTCACGTTCCCACGGGGTGAAGTTTTTGCTTTTTTGAATGGTTTTTTTCTGGTTGTTTGGTCGCAATTGCAATGCTTCTATCAGGCCTAGAGGGGAATACACTTTTCAGCTTGTGAAACATTTTTTTCTTCACATTTTGCTTGTCAAAAAAGGACGCCACCGTGATCTGTTAGGCAAAGGTACGAGCCCAGTAATTCCCCCAACCTAAATTAACGAGGCAAGGTACAACGTCGCACATGCGAATTAACGACGAGATGATTCTATGTAAATTGGCCAGATTGAACACACTGAAATAGGGCAATGGAATGGAAGATGAGTCCTGGGCATTTGATTTTTCCAAATCTAGATGTTTTTGTGTATGTGTTGATTCCTTTATGCCCATCTTTGAGGGTGACTCTTGATTAGTCCGAGACACAAAGCAGCCTCCTAGGCTAAGGAGAAATTTCCACTTAGATTTCGCATCCCCATGAGACTCCATGTGACATGAGGATCAAAGTGTTGGCGGGTGGGCGATTTTTGGTCTACTCTGTGGGATTTTGCCGCTTGCTCTACTGGCATTCGGTGCAATGCTGCAGGGCCTGTAAAGATGGTGTGCCTTGACAGGGAAAACACCGAGATTTCTTGGGGATGGTGGTGTGATATCTGGTTGGTGGTTTGGAACATGAATTTTATTTTTCCATATATTAATGATAATGCCAACTGACTAATATTTTCAGAGGGGTAGACTCAACCACCAACCAGTTATATTTCATCAATTTCATCCAAGTTCAGTTTCAGTGACTTCGCTGTAGCTTTAAATCGGAACCTGTCCTGCTTGTGACCCCGTCCTGCCGGGTCGCACGTTCACAGGTCGCTAACTGAGGCGTTGACCCGAATCTGCGGTGTGAAGATCCCGCAGTACCTCACCAGGAGCTCGGATATCCTCAGCCTCCTGCCTCTCGGCAGCGCCCAATTCATGGGCCATTTGAAAGGATCAATTCTTGTCTTTCAGACCACTGTCCTTCAAGCCACCATGAAATGTGGATAAGTATTGCCGATGAATCTAATATTAATCATTAGTCCATAGATTAGACATGCTCATGTTCCATATTTTTTTTGTGTCACAAGACACTAACATCTGTCTGTATGTAATTATATATAGATATGATTACACACATATATATATATATATGTCTGTGTATGCATGCAATGTAAACACCATATAATGGTAGGCACATGTCATGGTAGGCTCCGCCATCACGTGCATGGAGAGCTGGCGGCGCTGGCAGGCTGATGATGGACTTGCTGGCGATGATGACTGCCAGCCAGCTGCATTGGACCTGGGTTCCTCGTGGCTTCCCGAACTTTCCGCGATGCACCTGTTACCCTCCGGTAATCAAACACGGCAATGGAAAATACACTATTTGTAGGTGATTTTCCGGTTGAAACCTCCATTTCTAGTGGATTTCCAATTGCCACGTTTGATTGCCGGAGGGTATACGGACTACTCCCACTGGTGATCTATCAACCAATCTTTTTCTGGAGATCTACTGGGATAATCTGGGATATGCAACCAACATCAACCAGCAACATATGATATACAATTTGGGTTTGTTTGGAAATGGCCGGGTGCCCCAATGCATGGCAATTAATAGTGAGGAACATGATGATAAACCATTGCATTCTGGTGTTCCCATTGTTATCAGATGATAAACCCAAATGCACCTGCCGGAAAGCGTTGTTTTGGGATCCCGGTCCCAGTCCCATGTAGGAGTTTCTAATTATGGGGATTGGACCCGATTCGTTCGAGCGGCCGACCAAGTTTTCTTCACGCGAAGTTTCCAAAGTATCACCTCGTTTTGTATTAATTAGTGATTACTTTAGGGATTTGATAAAGCTACAAGCCAGAACAAAAGCATTTCTCCTGGTCATGACCAGATGACTGCTGGATCTCTCAGTGGCCATTCCAGGTTCGGATGCCGTAGCCCCCAATTCTGAGAATGGGGGTTTTATGTACAACATATACATGGTGTATATGTATTTACTGTATATATATATATATATGTTGATATGTATATTATATTTATATATATACATACATATACATGTACGTATTACGTATGTATATATTCAAGAACTATTGTAGCCTTACAAGAGCGTCATTTATTTGTTGGGGGGGCAAAGGGTTACACAATGACAAATGGCCGAACTTTGAAAAGGTTGGTGAATGATTACCTTCTAATCAAACATGGCAATGGAAAATCCACCGTTTGTAGATGAGTTTCCCAGCTACAAACTTCCATTGACAGTGGATTTTCCTAGATTTTCACATGGTTTTCCCATTCAAAACATTGGAAAAACAATGTTTTCCATTTATTTTCTCCCACACGCAGAACATAGAGGAAGCAGATCCATCAGGTGGAGCCTATGTTCCATTGCATGGGCAAGCCAGAGGCGCAGTCTGGATGACGGGTGATGTGTCCTTAAAACACATAGCCCCAAACCAAAGTTTCACGTAGCGATCGGGTATCTTATGGCTAACATGTGATTACCTTGGGATTTACTGTATGCAATTATCACGTTTGGAAACACATACATATAATATACGCACGTATTGGACATCTTGTTACATTTATGTAATTTGATTCTGATGTAATTTGACGGTTTGCTATGCAACGTCACCATTTAATCCTTGCTGCTGCTAGATTCTTTCTATCGAACTAAATGGATCATTGTCCATAGCTAAATTAGTTTACTTCAGGTACATCCCATGAATATCCCCATGTTTGTTGTTCGTTGAATCCCTGGTAATCACTGTAAAATGATTGGGACGGGTGAGTTTCGACTCTTGGGGGGATGACTGATGACCAGTTCCCATATCGATCATCGCTGTGCGTTAAAGCTTATGGGGACAGTATAAATCTGCCCGAATTATAAGGACGTCACCCGACGTCACCCCAGAAATCGACCTAAGTCACTGAATTAAGGATACTAAGGGTTTTAAAGTGTCCTCATTCACCCGCAATGGAGAGAAGCATGGCTAACTCGCCCTTGCTGAAGAACTTGGGGGGTAGGATTTCGCAAGGCATCCAATTTGAGCTTTTCAGCCCGCGAAAAGGTCAAATTGGACGTCTTGCGAAACGAGCTGGGGTTCGAACCCTCCCTGGTCTCGGCTCTTGCTCTCTCAAATGTTTCTTTCCATGCTTGGTGATATTTCATCCCCTGTGAGCGTATTCATGATTTTCTGGTAGTCTTCCATTCTATCCTTGCATATCTCGGTACGTATGTCAACTATCAAGATGCTGAAGACTCAATAGCACAGTTGGTAGAGCGTCAGCCTAGCAAGCGGGAGGTAATGGGATCAATTCCCAGAGTGATGTAAAACTATCTGACACATATATGGACCTAGTGTTTATTCCTTCACTTTTCTTTAGCTGTAGCGCATGAGTTGGATGTTCCCGCTCATGTTAGGGGGAGAAGCAAGGCATCCGTCCAACATGTTAGAATATATCTCTGTGGTATATACAAAGCATTCTTATGTCAAGTTCTTCCTGGCACCATCTATCCCAGATACGTTTGTCAGCGGCCACTGCCCGCCAGGTGGGTGCTATGGAAATGTCACCTATCCTATATATATATAATATAATATATATATATTAATATTATATATATATATATCTTGCCCGACGTAAAAATAATGCACTATTTCTTGCGACGTAAACCTTACTTCAATTTTGAAATAAAAAAGTCGACCCAACGACCTACGAAATATTATAATTCAGCCAGATAAATGAACCGTTTGATACACAGGTGGATTATGAAGCCAATGTGTGTTTTTTTTAGATTTGTTTTTCCCCACCTGCCAGGTGAGGGTTGTTAGATTTTATCTAAGTTGCCTGGTCCTCCTCCTCCTCCTCCTCCTGCCGCCTCCTCCTCCTCCTCCGCCTCCTCCTCCTCCTCTCGTTGTCCTCCTCGTCCTCCTGCTCAACTGCGACTCGCGATCCACAGTGTTCCTGTCGGACCTCAACCACGACCATCCACGCCCAGTGTTCCCTGCCGGACCTCAACCACGACCATCCACGCCCAGTGTTCCCTGCCGGACCTCAACCGCGAGTATCCACGCCAAGTGTTCCCTGCCGGACCTCAACTGCGAGTATCCACGCCAAGTGTTCCCTGCCGGACCTCAACCTGGGACCTTCCCAGCTCAGTGTGCACCGCTGGACCTCAACCTGGGACCTTCCCAGCTCAGCGTGCAACGCTGGACCTCAACGGCCAGATAGAATGCCAGAAGATATGCCAGATAGAGTGTCAGAAGATATGCCTTTGCCAGATAGAATGCCAGAAGATTTTCCAGATAATATGACAGAAGATATGCCAGATAGAATGCCGGAAGATATGCCAGAACATATGCCAGGTAGAATGCCAGAAGATATGCCAGATAGCATGCCAGATAGAATGCCAGAAGGTATGCCAGATAAAGTGCCAGAATGTTTGCCAGATAGAATGCCAGAAGATTTGCCAGATAATATGCCAGAAGATATGCCAGATAGAATGCCAGAAAGAATGCCAGAAAGAATGCCAGAAGATATGCCAGAACATATGCCAGAAGATATGCCAGGTAGAATGCCAGAAGATATGCCAGATAGAATGCCAGAAGATATGCCAGATAGAATGCCAGAAGGTATGCCAGATAGAATGCCGGATAGAATGCCAGATAAAATGTCAGATAGAATGCCAGAAGATTTGCCAGTAACAAAATGTATAAATCAGTACATTGTTCATGGTATTGAGTCTAGGTGTCTGGATTAGGTTAGATAACTGCATTGAGTCACCTTGGATTACACTACGCTACAGTTTACCATGTTGTATCAGATTTTATCACGCCATTGTAGCACATATTTATATAAGTATAACTAGACCCTCAAAAAGGACTGGCTATTTTGAATAGCAAAACCCCAAACATGAAAGCACGCAATGAACAATTCCAAAATCGGAAACAGATAAATATGTTTCTTTTAACAGATTTGGCGAAAAGGAACCGGGCGTGATTTGGCGTGATGCTGGCAAGATTTGGCCAGATTTGGGTTTGGATAACCTCAAAATGGTTTTGTAAACTGATTGATACTGGTATATTTCATTAGGGGCAACCCCGCTATGTTCGCAGAAACAAATTCCACAAAACAGATTCCGGCTGAAGAAACACATGGAAGCTGGAATTCTTGCCCAGGCAAGAATTGAAGCCCGAACAGCATCGGGCTAGAAATAAGTCCTTCACGAGGATCGAACGGTTCAGTATATTGAAATATTCAAGTCATCATATTTCATGGATGGCCATTCTATCACTGATTTACTACACTTATTAAACTTATTAATCTATATCAGTGATATACATTGATACTAGATAGATTTTGTTGATTCGCTCTCCTGCTGGTTTCTTTCATTTTCTTTCCCTCCACGAGGAGCATCCGGAGCATGAAGGGTTGGGCCTCATCCAGTACAGATGTGAAGAGTGGACGGACGAGATGAGCCCCTGGGGCCGAGAAAATATAGCTCCAATAGCTATGGTTTAACTAGGATATATATATATATACATATGTGTATATCTATATGTACAGTATCTATAGTTAGTTCGATGATAAACAATTTCTAACTAGGGCGTGGCACCACCTTGCAGGGATTTACCCTGGGCAATTCAACATTTGATGGGTAATGGGCATCAATGGGGATGTAATGGGCCTGCAGAATCAAACATATACCGAAAATCGTCTTTTTTAAACACGGTAAATCATGATTTGTATCATCGAACTAAATAGGCATTTTTTTTAATTGCATTTATTGGGAGCCTTGAACACAAGACACGCCTGTATTGTCTACGCTGCGCGTTCATATCCATATTCACATCCATTCATATTCATATCCATAGCTCTCCCTCCGTTGTCATCAACATGTGGCAAGCTGGGAAATCCACGAACTACATGGTGAATTTTATAAGTGGGAAAATGACAAGCCATGGCGCTTTTTTTTTCCAGAGGAATTTGGAGTAAACCATCCAATGATCCAAAGGGATTCGGCACTATACACTTCTGACTCCTGGATCAACATTGATGTCGGAAAAAAGTCGTCAGAATCCGAAGTGACACACTGAGAGTTGGTGGCCCCTGAATGACGACGTCAGGATGTCGAATGATGGGAATTGAATAACTAGATATGGGATAAACGGGATAACTATTGATAACCCAGGTCATGATCTATCCCAGGTGGCCCATTTTTCAGGTGAGTTTTGATGATTTATCCAGATCAAGAGGTTAACAAACTGCTAGGAAATAAAGTAATGGAAGCATCAAAGAGGGGTGAAGCAACTTGTGCTGCATATGGCTATGGGGCGTGGAAGTATTTGGTTAACCCATCAACCCTCAAACTCCATGAAACTTCGAGGAGTCTTCTCAATTCTCCAAAACATTTGGAGCCCATTCAACTTGAACTGCCCCCCAAAAAACGTGTCAAGATTTGTGGTACCCATCCCCAGATGCAGGTCATGAAACCGAAAAATTGACGAGTGATCAGGTCTCCTCTACGAAATTTTCGTCATCCTGGGGGTTTTCCTGCAACTTGGTCCAGGGGAAATTGGCCCACAGTTGGCGGGGGGGGAAGCTGCCACCGGAAACTGGTGGGTTGGAGTATTCTAGGTCCGTGTCTCAACCACACGTATTTTCTTATGAAAATTGCTATATGCTGCGCATATCACAACAGAGATTGTTGGATTATGTTGGATTGAAATTGGCAAAGCCATTGTGGCCAGGAGTATCTCAGGGTACTCTATGTTGGATAGCTGTCCTTTCCGGTTTCCTAAAAGCGGAGAAAACCACCCCGAGAGATCAAATTTCCTTGTACCGACATATCCCATGATTTTCCTCAGTTTTTTCGTGGTTTTTCCTCCCACAACAACGGCAACAACGGGCGCAACGTGAGGTACGTCATTTTAATCCTCGAGGTCGGCAGCATCTCCGCCTCTCGGGCGCCATAAATGAGGCCCCATATAGCTGGATGGTTTATAATGGAAAATCCGAAAATAACATGGATGATTTAGGGGTATCCCTATTTCAGGAAACCTCCATATGTATATATATATATAGTATAATATAATTTTTACACATATAATAGTGCCGTTTGTGTTTTCAATGTTTTTCCCAGATAGTTTATAACGCAACGACTTCACGTCGCGACGTCACTGGAATGATGATTAGCAACGGGTAGCTATCCCCAAAAAATTCACAATTGCCGGAATTTTTGAAGTTTGCTGAATCATTGCAATATTTACTGTCGGATCTACTTATAGGTTAGTTATAAATTTATTTAGGAAAATCATTGGGGGACTATACCAACTTTGACACTTGTTTTGTTGTCCGTTTTCCATGGGATAAATGATGATTTTGGGATTGTTATTGTTTTTTATTGGCAGCTGCTGGTTCATTGCCAGCCAGTGCCGTGCCAGCTTTTTCCAGTGCTGCAAAGTTCACCCGATCCCATAGCCTCTGGTTATTTAACAGTTCGCTATGGAAGCCATGGCCCATTAGATGATTTTCGCATTGAAACTGAGAAATTTATCATTGATTGTCCAGTTCGCTATGTTAAATAACCAGATGGATACCAGATGGTAGTATTAGCTGATTGATCTCATCCCCTTAATACTAAAATATAGCAAACACCCCCTAAATATAATGGTCCCAAATACGTGGATTTGTCCCCTACCAAATCATTGTTTCTAGGGGTGTTTGGTATTAGCGGGAAGGGATTGATAGCCCTGGCTTGTGAGTCTACTAAGCGGACTATTTTGATTTTCCGTATGTTATATTAAATTTCCCATTGGGAAATCCACTATTCAAGGTATCTCTATCGTTAATATGTTTTTGGGGATTATCCGAATCCTGTAAATGGTCCACAAATGATATGGCTATTATATCCGATGTCTACACTAATTGTAAGATGATCATATATAACGGGTTATAAATATAGTTATAACAGGTTATACTGTATGGCTACTAGTACTAGCTAGCTATGATCCGTTCGATGATCTAACCCTGGTCGCTGCTGATCCTGGTAACCATTCTTGTGCTGAACTGCCTTACTGAATATCCATGGAAATCTGAACAAACATCTTCAACCTTCGGATGCGAGAAATTTTACCCTCTGGTTATTTAAATTTTAGCCATGGAAAATTGCCCATTTATAGATGGTTTACCTGTGTTTACCTATTAAAACTGGTGATTTTCCATAGCTATGTTAAATAACCAGATGGTAGTGATAACAAACATTAACAAACCATTCCCAAGTTCCTTTCCAACCCACCTTGACCGCTATCCGCTACTCTCAACATTCTCAACCAACCAGCCCCGGTGAACCGGTCGTCAGCGGTGAACCGGTTTATTTAAGGTGAAGCTGTCGGAATATCGCGTGCTCTGTCTTCACGCCATTGAGCAGGTGAGAGGGTAGGATCCCAGGATCCCTGAAAAAAACGCGGTGACGCCCCTTGTGATTTTGTGGCTGTTTGAAACCAGCACCATAAAGCAACCATGGGGATAGGATGGGATAGGAACAGTCACCAGTGATCCAGTTGTTTTCTTTTCTCAGTCTTTGAAAACATGGAGGCTGTGATGATTCCCCAGGATGTATCCAACAGGGAGAGCCTATTTTCAGACGGAGCCATAGCCGCTATAGCCATAATACCCTCTGGTAGACTAACATAGCTATAGAAATCCTTCATATTTTTACTGTTAAACCGTCATAACATATCATAATCATCTATAAATAGCCATTTCCGATAGCTTTGTTAAACTACCAGCGGGTATATGAAATTAATATACGGTTAATATACGGCAGGGATTATTCCCACCCTTCTTGATCAACATATCCCTTCTGTCCTTGGTCAATATCCCCGCATGTTCTTGATGAATCAATATCCTTTATGTTTGCAGTAAGGCAGCAATGCCCTTGCGGATATGACGTTAATAGATTAAGCAATGTTGTCTCCAGTTTGGTCCATATTCCCCTAGATTGTTGAATAAATAGAATTGGCTGAAGAATTTGTTTTCCAGAAACACTGTCTTGCCATGTAAAAGTCATTGTTTCAAAACCAAACTGTCCCGTGTCCCCTAAACCAATTGCCCATTGGCTAGGTACACGAATTATGTAATTATTAGTGTTCGTTATATAGTATCTTCTAATTCCCGGGCAAACCCTCTGAGAAGCCCCAGCAAAAAAAACAATATAATTCCCGTAAAATAGTTGGTTTTATCCCGTGATAACCTTGAGTGTGGTTTTGCTGTAGTCTTCCTCAAAAGCCAGGGCAAACATGGGCTTTACTAACAGGGTGAATCGTGGATTGACATAACTCCCTCTTGCTAGAACTCAGTGAGCAGCTGGGAAACGACGGTGACATGAATAATGACCTCGCTGCGACGTCACTGTAAATGATGCTTATGATTGGGGAAACCATCCCCAAAATGTTTTCTTTCAGGGTAAGTCACTATAAAGTTCATAAATCTGCCAGATATATTGGAATTATCTCAGGAAATCATAGACAAGATGACAAGATTAGTCAAATATTCAAATAACATCAAATAATTGGATGTACCATGGACCATGGATAATGTAACATATTCCAAATCTAAGAACTGGATGTAGCAAGCCTGTATAGATGTTGCCATCGGAGCATCTCCACTGCCACAGCTGGTTCCTGGCGCAGGTGCTGCTGTGCTTCGGCGTGGTCCTTCTGGCCATTTTCACCTTCTCCTTCGCCATCAGCGGCATGACCCGTGAGGCTGGGAGGGATGGGGATGGCAGACCCTTGCCCATTTGGCAAGTGGGGAATTCAAGAATTCATCATCAAAGATAAGGTGCATATTATATACCGTATGGGATGGCGATGGGGGGACAGAGGGAGGAGAGGGAGGGAGGGAGGGAGGGAGAAGCGAGAAGCGAGAAGCGAGAAGCGAGAAGCGAGAAGCGAGAAGAGAGAAGCGAGAAGCGAGAAGCGAGAGGGGAGAAGGGAGAAGGGAGAAGGGAGAAGGGAGAAGGGAGAAGGGAGAAGGGAGAAGGTCGAGTGGAGGGAGAAGGAGAGAAGGGAGAAAGGGAGGGAAGGAGAAGGAGAAGGGAAAAAGCGCGAAGGGGGGATTGGGGAGCGAGAAGCGGAAGCGAGAATACGCGAAGAAGCGAGAAGCGAGAGACGAAGGGAGACAAGGAGAAAGGGAGCAGGTATAAATGGAGAAGGGAAGAAAGGGAGAATGGAGAAGGAGACGGGAGAAAGGTGATCTGGGGAGAAGGGAGAAGGGAGAAGCGAGAGGGGAGAAGGGAGAAGGGAGAAGGGAGAAGGGAGAAGGGAGAAGGGAGAAGCGAGAGGGGAGAAGCGAGAAGCGAGAAGCGAGAAGCGAGAGGGGAGAGGGGAGAAGGGAGAAGGGAGAAGGGAGAAGGGAGAAGGGAGAAGGGAGAAGGGAGAAGGGAGAAGGGAGAAGCGAGAGGGGAGAAGAGAGAAGGGAGAAGGGAGAAGCGAGAAGCGAGAAGCGAGAAGCGAGAAGAGAGAAGCGAGAAGCGAGAAGCGAGAGGGGAGAAGGGAGAAGGGAGAAGGGAGAAGGGAGAAGGGAGAAGGGAGAAGGGAGAAGCGAGAGGGGAGAAGAGAGAAGGGAGAAGGGAGAAGGGAGAAGGGAGAAGGGAGAAGGGAGAAGGGAGAAGGGAGAAGGGAGAAGGGAGAAGGGAGAAGCGAGAAGGGAGAAGCGAGAAGCGAGAAGCGAGAAGCGAGAAGCGAGAAGCGAGAAGCGAGAGGGGAGAAGGGAGAAGGGAGAAGGGAGAAGGGAGAAGGGAGAAGGGAGAAGGGAGAAGGGAGAAGGGAGAAGGGAGAAGGGAGAAGGGAGAGGGGAGAAGCGAGAGGGGAGAAGAGAGAAGGGAGAAGGGAGAAGGGAGAAGGGAGAAGGGAGAAGCGAGAGGGGAGAAGCGAGAAGCGAGAAGCGAGAAGCGAGAGGGGAGAGGGGAGAAGGGAGAAGGGAGAAGGGAGAAGCGAGAAGCGAGAAGAGAGCGAGAAGCGAGAAGCGAGAAGAGAGAAGAGAAGGGAGAGAGGGAGAAGGGAGAAGGGAGAAGGGAGAAGGGAGAAGGGAGAAGCGAGAGGGGAGAAGAGAGAAGGGAGAAGGGAGAAGGGAGAAGGGAGAAGGGAGAAGGGAGAAGCGAGAAGGGAGAAGCGAGAAGCGAGAAGCGAGAGGGGAGAAGGGAGAAGGGAGAAGGGAGAAGGGAGAGGGGGAGATTGTATATATATATATATTTATATTTATAGTATCAACCTTATGTATATACACAATTATATGAATGTATAATATATGTATAAATACCTCCACGGAAGATTGTAAAGCAGCGATTTCAGGGATCCCTACTCACAAACCCACATGACCGCATAGACAGATAGATATAGGTACTGTGTAAGATTGGTAGTTACGTGGACAGAGATGATATGTCAGATATAGATGGTTTGCTCTTGAAACAGCCGGGTTTCCCATTTCCGGCCGAGCTTTGTAAACAAATATCATGCCTCGGCCTTGCCCCAGCAATGTGTGTTTTTTTTTTCCGACTAGTGACTGAGCATATTTATCATTATACAAATATGGCAAACCCAATCGTAGACCATACCTTTTGACCATTGTGGAGCCCTAAAGTTTAAAGAGATTGGACCGTTGTCATTCGATGTTTCACATGAGTAGCATAATGCTGATCCATAAAGCATAATCCTGAGCAGCACGAAGCCGGTTGCCTTCCTAAAATGGGGCTTTCCTAAGTCATGGGGCTACCCCTAGATCATCCAAGTCATTACTGTAGACAATTTTAGCTTTGAAACAACCATGGTGACTTGGGGTACCCCCTTTTTAGGAAACTATATATATATATATTCACATATGTATAGGGATTTCCTAAAATGGTGGTACCCCCAAATCATCCAATTTAGTAGGATGTTCCATTTTGAACCATCCATTTTGGGGTACCTCCATTTATGGAAGCCCCCATGACCAGCCACAATCAGACGGTGAAACCTTTGCAGGTGCATGCCATTTCAAACAGGGCTTCGCGGCCGCAGGGAGCTATTGGAGAGTAGAAAAAAGGTGGTGCCACAGTTCGTTAGCCAAGTTGGTTTATAACTCCAATAATGGGTTTATGGTACACACACATATATTATATAGTTATATAATGTTATATATCTATATACAGTATATAGATAGCTAGCATGGATTATAAACTTATAAACAAACTTATACTTGCAGCTGGTAGGCACCAGTTTGCATGGAGAAGAGTCAAGATGTCCGCAGAACTGGGGCGTGTCCCATGGACCCAATCCTGATCGTCTAGGAGTAACTTAACACACAATATTGTTGACCTGCAAGTAATTATAACAGTAGTCTACAGTAGTAACATATAGTAACACACACACACAGAGAGAGAGAGAGAGATATATATATATACCCTCGGCAATCACCATGGCTGGCTTGGAAATCCCCGAAGAAAATGGTGTTTTCTTCTTATAGCTGGGAACATCATTGAAGGATAATGGTGGATCCGGCGTAAGCCACGTGAATCCCCGGAGATGGACGTTTTCATGGAAGAATTATCTACCCTACGGCAATGTAATCTGGTAGTTGAAAATCCCCATTTCTAGATGATTTTCCCATGAAAATGTACAGTTTTACCGGATTTGATTGGATTTAGGGATTGTCAAGAAATGAGCAGGTTTGGTTGAATCATATAATAAATCTCCATGTGCAGGGGATTTTCCAGCGACTTTTGACTACCAGAGGCTATACATAAATTGGGAATCATCGGGGAATTGTCCAGCAAACCATGGATCTGATGACACCAATTTTCTGACATTTTCTGACTCTCGTCCCCTTTTGACTCTCAAGGAGTGGGATGACGTCGGTGCGTCTTTGAGTCGCTATGCTACTTTCATGGGGATGGGTGGAGATGGACCTCAAAAAAGTCACGGATGCATTATGCCAAACATGCCAAAGGGTCAACATGTTTTAGTAATTACATGTCAAACAGATGTCAAACAGATGTGACAGAGGTGCAGAAATCCACATTGCTGGATCCGATCCACTCGAAAAGAATTGGAATACCCTTGCATAAAGATTTAGAAATCCTATCAATTATTCTATAAACATCTCGAAAGGTGCCCTATTTCAGTATATTTGAGTATTGGAATTGTTGATGACTCGCGGGCTGTTGTCCCCATGGGGGCCCGGAGCCGCTCCGCCCTGGGGGGCACCTGGTGAAGACTCTCTCCTTAAGGCACCTTGATTCGACTGGCCTTCGGTGCAATGGATTTGGCCACTTCGGTGCCTATTGTGGATGGAACCCCCCAACAATGGGTAAACCAGGGGAAACGGGGGAAACAGGGGAAACCAAGGGATCCAGATATCCAATGGGAAAACCATTCCATTGTTGGGTAACTGCCATTTTTTTTTGGATATTGCCGCAGAAATGGGAAACCAGGGGATCACCAAAAACTTATTACCAAAAATGGGGAAACCCAGATTTGGACGTGGGCTATTGTGAGCTGGAATTCTTGAAATGCTTGGAAAGACTGCTGTTATTCGAGAATGACTTTGAGCCATAGCAGGATGAGATGGGATTTGTTTGACATGAGGATACAATCAGCCAACCTGAGGATAATACTAAAAAACAACTGATGCTGATACTGCCAAGAACTGCCAAACATATCCAAAAATATCAACAAACAAACAAACAAACAAACAAACGAACGAACAAACAAACAAACAAACAAACAGGGAGCCCAAGCAGGGATGACAGGTATATCATATTATATGATCTCATTTTTGTGGATACAACGGTGGGCCATTTCCAGGGCTCTAGGGAGCCCTTTGTCAATCCAATGTTGTGCCTTAGCTCGCTGTCGTTCTGAGGAAGGTATTCAGGAAGTGTCCAAGGAGAGCCCGTTGTTGATCATCGACGCTTGACAGTTTGGGACGGCTCGCTGTCGTTGCCTCTGGGAGATGTTAGAATCCACTCTTGGGATTTGGAACATGGTTCCATGGAACCAATCGCCGTGCAACTCGTTGAGTTTGTTAAAAGATGATGTTCAGTTGATAGTCACTGAGTTTAGTTCTTCCCAGGTCGATAGGCTCAAACCCATTCGGAGCAAACGTTTGGCGACGCTGTTCCGGGAAGCAATTTTTTGGATCAGTTGGACCCGTTAGTAGCGCAATTTGGTAGAGAATTATATATGGCAACCAAAACTTCGGCATAATTAGTTCATTCTCAATGCGGCTTCCCCAGATGCTAACGTCCCAGACTTGGTTCAAGGAAAACAAAAGAGGAGGACATCCTCTATATTTCGGACATAATGATTTGGACGGCAATCTACGGTTTCATGCTAATGTTTCCTTCAACTTAGCCGTAAACTGACTGAATGATGTATTTGAATGATGCCATCCCAGACTTGCTTTAAAGTTTAGGGAAGCAATTAGAATTCTTCAAACCATTTGCAACGGCGGGAGGATGTAACTTGAGGTCTCCAGAAGTTTTCGCAGTTGTGATGTTCGACAAGACCAGGTCATTGTGCTATTTATGATGTTGGTCTACAGCTTTTTCTTCAATCTCTTGGTCTCGCAGCTTGGCGATGGACATCGATGGACCCTGGCTGGACCCTGGCGATCTTAAGATGCCCCAAGAAAGCCCCAATGCGGCCGAGGTGTCGGAAAAATCATCTTATGATTTTGGTATATTGAAAAAATGTCCAAGATTGTCTTAAGCACCTGTGTTTTTCCACACATTTTGGATGTTTTTGAATTGTTGATGTTGTTGCTGCTCATTTCGAGTCGTAAAGCCTACATTCCTGTCCCCATCTACCACCTTTTCAGCCTGAGGCAGTTCTGTGGAGTGTACACCTCACTCGCGGCGGACATCAAGGGACACGCAAGGCTGTCTTGGGAGGGGACTTCTATGATTTTTCTGCAGGACAGCCAGTACAATCTGTATGGCTATTGCAAGCAGCTTCTATGTTGATCTTTCCAGGAATCGAAAGCTAGACGACATATGACATGTGTGAGCGTGTCTATATATACTCTTATATAATCATATATATATATATAATATATATATGATACATATTTACATTTACATATATATATACATATATATATATATATCCTCCTGACATATCCAGGCTTGCCGCGTTGCTTGACATTGCTTGACTCAGGCTGGCGAGAGGAGAAATTATCATCGAAACCTTCAAGGCTCGACCGTGCTTGGGACAACAAGCCAAATGTTGTTTGCATTTTTTTAATGAGCTGATTATTGGCCGTGTTTGTTTTTGGCAAGGTTCTGATTGGTCGAAGTAGCCCTTCGTATGTCTTGTCAATGAAATTCTTCGCTTTTGTGGGGCACAGTTGCGCCCCAGTAAGGTCAAAGGGTTATCCTCTGGTAACCCAACATGGAATTGGAGAAATCACCCAAATTTCTCGAAGATGTTCCCAGCGAACTAAACTTCCATGGTGAGTTCGGGGATTTCCCTGCCATGTTTGATGGAGGGTAAAACTGAGAGTTTCTTGGCCAAGTCATGAGGTGTTCACCTCGCCCGTGGGGGGGCAGTTTGTGGTAGAGTATGTCGTATGTATTATATTAATTGGTTGTTGAATACTGTTGACTGGAGGGAACCTTCTATCAACCAGGAGGGAACAAGGACGTCTATGTTTAGCTGTCCATTGTCATGAAGATACCTTTACACGAGCCCTCACTGCCTATCGCGAGAATCTAGCTGAAACAATAGACTATAGACATCCTTAAACGGATGGATTATGGCCATGCACAACTATAGATGTTCCACTTTTTTGGGGATTGGATGGGTCCACCTTTAGGATCAAGTTAAAGATGTTAAAGAGATTGCATGTTTTTTTTGTTGGCTTTATCACCTCAAACCCCTTCCCTAAGTTCAGTTGATCCCAACCTCAAACCGCCCAACCTTGGAGGCGGTGAAGCTATCAAGGTGGCAAAAGTTCATGGCTTCCTTGGACTTGGACCCTGGGCCCCGTTTTGGAGGTCACCAGGTCACCAGGATTAGGATGTTTGTTAGCTGAAGCCTTGTGGATCAAGGTGGTGCCCCGTAGTTGACTACTTTCGTTTATAATTCCAATAACTTGGGTTTATGGTAGAGATAACTATACTATACTTAATGGTGGGTATAAACTACCTTTTAACTGGGGGGCACCACCTTGTGCTATATTTAAACATATTTAAGGCATCATTACACATGGAGAACAACAATCATGATTTCCCCCCAAAAAGAAACGGCACCATTGTTGGCCAGTATGGCCAGCTTATTTTTGGGGCACTGCTCAACGACACCTTGCGTTGGCGGCTGCACGCCTGGGTCTGGGTGCCCTATAAACTAGAAGATAGAAACCCAAAATTGCCAGATGGAGCCGCAACAATCATTTTCCAAAACCAGTTCTATTTTTGTTGGTCTTCAGGGATGTAAACCCTGAAGCCAGAAGCTTGGTTGGAACAGAAATGGGCGTTTTTGTTGTCTTTGTCTAAAGCAGGGGGGGTATGAGATTTTGGTAGATATTGGGGGTGCTCTATTTCACACACCTGTTTAGATCCAAGTACCTGCTTTACGATTTGTTGATTTTCATTGGTCAACCTGCCCTTCTTGGAAATCTAGTGGCAATATGTTTTCCTGCATGGCCCCCAAATCAGCAAACCCAAGAAGCACATGCCAAACAAATGCTCTAGCTGATCAAAATGGAAAAAAATGCACCTTTAAAACCAAGTCAAGCCCAAACAAAAATATATCTGGATCCAGTTGAACCCCCCAAAAAAGGTGCAAACCCTTGCGAATCCGCCACAGTTATGGTCCAAAATACCTAAGTCATTAAGTCATCCCATGTATGTCCCATTTATGGAATGATACAACCAGTATCCATCAGTTATACCGAGCTATACCCATGTGAAACATTCTAATAATTGGTATTTCAATGTATTTCAGGCTTCAAAAAGTGCTTCCACTGCAGCTTTTGGTGGTGCTTTCCACATGTCTCCAAGGACACCCGTGTGGACTTTGAAGAGGGCGATATCGGATTGGCAGGAGGTGGATCCATGTGGAGCCATGTGGAGCCCCCGAAAAATGCTTGTTGGTAACGTTTTTATAACCACCCAGTAACCCATAGGATCCATGGTGCTGCTATATATGGTAACATTTACCATTAATATACCCCCAATGTTAGCATATATACCAGCACCATGGATCCTATGGGTAATTATATACATTATTAATTACGATGTTATAAGTACCATGAACCATAGTGATTGCATAGTGATTGGAGTTATTTGACCCATTGATTTTCGTGATTTAGAAAGGTGGTGATGTCCATAGCTTTGTCCCATTAGATCCCCATTGATCGTTGCTTTAATCCCCTAAAAATTGTGACCCCTACAATCTGGGACCCCTGGTTATAAGTTGGTTTTGGTTTATAAACCCCAATAATTATAGCTATAAGAACCATAAACATCCATAAACCATATTTACTGGAGTTATACTAAACCAACTTAGCTATCTAGGGGGCCCCACTTTGAAAGACATGTGAATTGCCCCATGATGTTGCTATTTCTATCTACTGTGGATGGTTGCGAAATCCTGCACCAGTTGGTAGCTCTTAGGTGACTATGACACATTGTAAGTAATGGGAGTATCGTGGGATAAACCATCTACCAACTGGTCTACCCTGGTGGAGTCATGGTGTCGCACTCGTGCTTTTCAGATCCAAGAGGAGTGGAAAAAAAAACGAGCAACATTAAATACCCTCTTGTAAACGTTAACATAAAGAATTATGGAAGATCACCATGTTCAATGGGTAGATCCACTATAACCATGTTCAATAGCTATGTTAAATTACCAGAGGGTAATCCCATTAGCTGGGATTTCCAAGATCTTCCAAGTAGAAGCCCAAATTTTGTTGTTTCATTCCGACGTTTGGGAGCATGAGCAAGGAGTGTAGATGTTTTTTTTGAACCTGCAAAGTTCACAGGTCCCCTGGGTCCCCAGGCAACAAAAAGTTGGAACGCCAACAGACATATCAATCATGTACTGAAGTTCCAAACGGCCTCTTGTCCCAATGCAACTAATATTTGGCACAAGCAAGTGCTATATAACGGTATAGTGCTGGGCCCAGCATCAAGTGGGGCTCCGTACACGAGATCGCCCTAGATGAGTGATGGTTGTACTTGTGATGATGATCGGGATTTTTATGAAATTATGATGATGTGTTGCTTTCATGATCATGATGATGATGAGGATGAGGATGAGGATGATGAGGATGATGATGATGATGATGATGAAGATGATGAAGATGATGATGATGATGATGATGCTGATGCTGATGCTTGGGGTTGTCTGAGAAATCGGAATTCCATAGCTTATCACCACCACGACCATCATCACAATCATCATCACCATCACCACTGAAAGAGAGATCCCGCAGTTGCCACACATGTTGGCAGCATGCACTCACCGGGACTTCCCAGTTGAAGTATTCATCATGATCACCTATAGTAACCCCAACGAAGATAGACAAGTACATTTTCCCTAAGACTATGCTGGATTACTTGTATATCTCTATTAGCCAGCCATTGAGGGGTCAATGACAAACATCATCCCAAACAGGGGCTATCCCCAATGATAAACCTCGTTTAAAAGGCATGGTCAATGGCATTGGGTTTACCACATTCACCGGCAATTATGAACGTAAGTTTCAGTTCTTTTTATGGTGTGTTATTGTTGATTATCCAATGATCGATGATTATGGTATTAGTGTCCATTTGCTTTGGTTTACTCTTGAGGTTTATGATGCAACATTGATAGGTTTATGATAAACCTTTATTATACTCAATGACACACCTCGTTTAATTAGTCATCAGTATACAATAATAGGTGCACACAACGATAGACTATAGGTAAATTATTAGGCTTCATTATAATATCATAATGATAATTTATCATTAGTCATTAATAGGTGTATCATTAATGATACGGTGGAGTGGATGGAAGAAATCCTGCACTAGTTGATATCTGGTTTATCCCATTATTTATAGGAGTTAACCATCCAAGGTGGTGCAGGATTTTGCAACCATCCACCGTAGTTGACCACATCCATTAGTAATATTGCGGGTAAAACAACAATAAACCATTCCCCAGTCATCACCATTTTTATAGGTGGTATGGTTACCATTCCCAAATGGGTGGTTTATGACATTTTTTTATCCACATCTAATTCGATCCAGCATCAGGTGCCGTGACGCTTGCACACGCCACGGCCAGGCATCAAGGACTTTGAGCCGGCCCTGGCCCACCCGGTGGCCAAGGAGGGTGAAAATCGGAATTCCAATCTTCAAATCAGGGGGGTTGGGGGAGCTCAGCGGCAAACATGAGGGATTTATACAGGGTAACAGCCAGATGGCAGATGCAAAAGGACGTTCATATGCCATCCAAAAGGGGAAATGTCCATTTTTCCAAAAAGTTGAATTCCGATTGAACGATGACAATAAATTCATACTTAACGGTAACAATAAATTGAAGCAGCGAACATTGCCGTTTGGCCCATGCAAAATGGGGATTTAACGACGATTTAACGACGAAAAAAACCATGAAAACAGCAGATCTAGCAGACTTTGAGAGTCATCTTCTATATCAATATCTCTTTTAGCTGTCGGAAGGGTACCCTATCAGTATGAAGATATGGTACGTGATATATTTTGATATGGTGTTTCCAAAGTGATGTTTTATGCCAACCCTTGATGATTTGCATGCTTCTTGTTGAAATAAATCAGATGCCGACAGAGAACTCAATGTACACAATCGTATATACACATATAGTTGCACAATGTTGCACACACAGTTATATATATATGAACCAGAGGATATTTCAGTTTGGTTATTATGATTATACATTTTATATATACATATACGGTAACGACATTTAAATATGTGGAGGGCAGGCCAAACCGCGAGGCCCCGGAGGTAGTATGAAATACCAGTTCGTATATTTAAATGTAGTTAGGGTATGTTTAAATGAATTGGATTCCAGATGTTTAAATGGCTGGGCGGGCCAAGGAAAACCTTCCGGAGGTAGTCTAAAATACCTGTTCGTATATCTAAAAATCCGTATATTTAAATGTAGTTACCGTATATATATATATATATGTATATGCATATATATATATATAACCTGGAAGTCACTCTGCGTTTTTTAATAGTCGTTCTCGCAACCACAGTTTTCCAACAACCAAGGTTTTCCTGAAATTGGAGTTTTCTCATTCATGCCTGTTTTATGGGTTCCTGGGTTTTGCCACTTTTTGTCTATTGCGGTGATGAATCTACGAGTCAGAACTTTGGAACCCAGGAAATGCTTTGCTTGATACTTGCAACCGTTTCAAAGAACCAAATATGAAAACACGAGTTGCGATTTCATTTGACCATCAGCTGCGCTTTTTCAATCAACTTTTTCATTTCGCAGTGCATGGATTTCAGCTGATAACAAGCGTTGAAGGCAAAAACTGCTGTGCCACAGCAAATAAGGAGTATGTATGCATACTTTACTTCCCTTCTGGCTAGGGAATCTTTTGCAGCCTCTCCTGCTACGAAACCTGCATCAGCATCAGCCTGCAGGCTGTTTGCTGGTATCCTTACCAAATGCCTTTGCAAAGCGTCTCAAACATTCTTGCTATGATCTGCAGTGGCCTTGAACAGATCCAATTTGTTTTACACGGTGTCATCAAATGTTGCTAGCGGGGAAAACGCACATCTACAAATGTGGTCATTTCAAGAAAATAAGATCATCGAACTAAACATCCAACTAAAATTCAAGATCAATAACGGTAAAACCGTAAAATCAGGCAGGGATTTCCCATTATTTTCCTATACCCTGGGGGCCCACAACCTTGGAAAGAAAGGTGGTTATAGAACCCCCTTTGTTTGCATTCTATCGTTTGACCATTGGCGCTGATACTATTCAAGAACGCGCACACCTCTAGGAGCAAATTACTTTATTTCGAGTGATCCCCACCACGACATTTATCGATTTGTTACTGGCAAATCTTCTGGCATTCTATCTGACATATCTTCTGGCATTCGATCTGGCATTCTATTTGGCACATCTTCTGGCATTCTACCTGGCATATCTTCTGGCATATGTTCTGGCATATCTTCTGGCAACCACAAGCATTGCTTCTGCCAAGTGTGGCGACATATTCCCCAGCTCCACAGGAACATCCGCGCAAGCCATCACAAAGTCTCTGTCTAAGTCTATTCGGAAATGCTCTGAAGGTCACATATCTGTCTGCAGCGAAATAGGGCCAAAGAAGCGGTAGCAATACTGGCACAACCGCAGCAGCCCCTGGATCTTGGAACAGTTAAAACAAATCAAGTGGGCACCATGGTAATTAAACATAGCTAACATCAAACTATTTGGCATTCTATCAGGTTTCTGTACAGTGTTTGAGCAGGCGTGCATGATGTCGATGTTATAAGCTTGTATTGGTTAGAATGATATGTTCAAAGCATTTGATACACACAGTCAACTCAACCTCATGAGAAGATGAGATGCACAATTCATCGAGTACAAAAGCAAGGTTGATCAGTAGCTGCAGAGCCAAACCGAAGTAAAACCATCTTGGCATACACACACCCTGCAAAAGATAGACAGAAAAGCAAGCATGCAGAGACCTGATATCCAACTGCACAACAAATCCTTACACTACATTCTCTGCAACTGCTCAGCATGGGAGAGATTCACGTATCTTTTCGCAAGCACCATCTAGTTCGCAGTCACCGCTATCACAGGCCGACCTAGACAAAACTAGTAAGGCCACAACAAGCGCAGGATTACTGTCCATCATAGGCAGGCCACGACCGGAGGCGTTCAAAGGTCAAAACAGCTTTGGCTTCCAATTTGTCAGTAAGTTGCCGCAAATACGGCGGAGGGCCCCTGCGCAGAAGCTCTTCTACTTGGTCCGTAAACCCCAACAAGAGCTGGGGAGGTCCCCGGTTGAGGTCCAGCGGTGCACACTGCGCTGGGCAAATCCCAGGTTGAGGTCCAGCGGTGCACACTGGGCTGGGCAGGTCCCAGGTTGAGGTCCAGCGGTGCACACTGAGCTGAGACGGTCCCTGGTTAAGGTCCAGCAGTGTGCCCAGAGGTGCACACTGAGCTGGGCAGGTCCCAGGTTGAGGGGAGGAGGGGGAGGACGAGGAGGACGAGGAGGAGAAGGAGGACAGCTAGCCGAGGAGGAGGAGGAGAAGGAGGAGAACAGCTCTGATAAAATCTAACAACTCTCACCTGGCAGGTGGGGAAAAAAGAGATGTAGTCAACGTCGGCCGTACCGATCCAGTTGTGTGGACTCCAGTGGGAGCGTTTTGTAAGTCAATCTTTTCTGACTGCCATGTCCACACAGAACCTTTTGGAAGCTTTGCGTGTGATTTCCATGGAGCTCCAAAAGCTCATTGAAAAGTTGAATTTTTGCCCCAATGATTCAAAACATTCAAAATCAGATTCGTGACGGCCTCTTTAGCATGCCGCGCAATGGTTTCATCTCAAACTTGAACTCGAACACCTAAACTTTGAAACTGAAACTATTGGTGACAATTTGCCTCCGACGCCCAGGACGAACACGAAAAGGTTTAGAAACATCTAAAGATCATCCAAAGATGTTTTTTGTCAGGCAATAGTAGTAGCATGGTTTTGTTGCTGTTTGATGCGTGTATGTGGAGCGGCATGTTGAGGCCCAGAGCTTTCAAGTTTTTTCTTTTGCACGGAAGTTGTGTGGTGTAAACATAAAATATCACAATGATTCTGCTGGTACTTGCAAACCATGCACGCACCAAACCAACATGACTCAAAAATTGTTGTTTGTGACATTTTGTGAAATATACTGATAAACCTAAACCCGAAACACGTATTGAGGCTGCAGTTTCAAAACTGCAGGCTGTCTACGTTGTTCAGTGATGTGGCAATAGGATGCAACAGGCTGAGTCGAACTTGGTTCCACTGAGTTGGTTTTGACTTGTGGGGCCTACGTTTGATTTTCCACCGTGTATATTAATAGCATACATATAGCTAGCAGTATCGCATATCCAATCGCATGTCATGGTGGGATCTCTTTGCTCTTAATGTGTGTGTGGTTCTTAGTGTGCTGTTGCACACTATGGGTTATCCTATCATGATGCCTCATCTCGCAGTAGTAAGTTTCAGTATTGACCACCTTCTGTGCAAATTTGGTCATGTGCTACTTGACCTTGTTTGTTTCTCTAGGTTGATGTTTGTACTCATTTGTCGGTTTACTTTTAGATGCCACGTCAGAATGCCTCTTTGAGATTAACTTTTGAAACCCAACCTAGCCTGCACATGTGCTTTCACAATTCTGCGTTTCTGTGCCAAGAATTTGTGGCTGATGTGAGAGTTTGGCAAATTCATGGCCGGATCCATACCTAAAGAACAAATTCCAGTAGAGCTAGGAGAGCAAACATAGAAGCCGAAGTGTACACGTACATATTCATAGCATAGTGTTTTTTCCCCACCTGCCAGGTGAGGGTTGTTAGATTTTATGTCAGTTGCCTCCTCCTGCCTCGTCCTCCTCCTCCTCCTCTCCTCCTCGTCCTCCTCGTCCTCCTTGTCATCCTTGTCGTCCTTGTCGTCCTCGTCGTCCTCGTCGTCCTCGTCGTCCTCCTCGTCCTCGTCCAACTGCGACTCGCGATCCACAGTGTTCTCTGTCGGACCTCAACCACGACCATCCACCCAGTGTTCCCTGCCGGACCTCAACCACGACCATCCACGCCCAGTGTTCCCTGCCGGACCTCAACCACGACCATCCACGCCCAGTGTTCCCTGCCGGACCTCAACCACGACCATCCACGCCCAGTGTTCCCTGCCTCAACCGCGAGTATCCCCGCCCAGTGTTCCCTGCCGGACCTCAACCACGACCATCCACGCCCAGTGTTCCCTGCCGGACCTCAACCGCGAGTATCCACGCCAAAAGATATGCCACATAGAGTGCCAGAAGATATGCCAGATAGAATGTTAGAAGATATGCCAGATAGAATGCCAGAAGGTATGCCAGATAGAATGCCAGATAGAATGTCAGATAGAATGCCAGAAGATATGCCAGATAAAGTGCCAGAATGTTTGCCAGATAGAATGCCAGCAGATTTGCCAGATAATATGCCAGAAGATATGCTAGATAGAATGCCAGATGGAATGCCAGAAGATTTGCAAGATAATATGCCAGAAGATATGCCAGATAGAATGCCAGATGGAATGCCAGAAGATATGCCAGAACATATGCCAGAAGATATGCCAGAAGATATGCCAGAACATCTGCCAGAAGATATGCCAGAACATCTGCCAGAAGATATGCCAGAACATCTGCCAGAAGATATGCCAGGTAGAATGCCAGAAGATATGCCAGATAGAATGCCAGATCGAATGCCAGAAAATATGTCAGATAGAATGCCAGAAGATTTGCCAGTAACAAAATGTATAAATGTCATGGTGGGGATCACACGAAGTAAAGTAATTTTGAAGGGATGTTTGGGTCTGCACAGCCGACAATTTAATCCACTTTGAAGATCTTTGAAGTGTATGCATGTGTGCATATCATAATGCAAGCTGGCCCCATACCTATACCTGATGGGTGCTTGCAGAGTTTCTATACCTTCAGCCTTCAGCCTTTTTTCCCGAATGCGTAGCGAAAGGTTCCCGTTTATAGTCTGGGGGTCTGGGGGCTGGACCCTTGTTCGCCTCGAGTTGCTCGTCGCGTCGTCGTCGGGTCGTTAATTCCGTGTCTATGGGGGAAGCTGCAAAACCTCTCCTTTTTGAATGTTTCCAAGCAGGTTGTCATGTCGTTTTGCGTGGCAGGCGCGGCACGGCACTTTGTGACGTTCCAACCTGTTTGATAACGTGCCGAAAGTGTCAAAATTGGAGGAAGTCTCGCACGACATGCTCGTTTTGCTGCGCCCACGTGTCTCGTCTCGAGTCTCTGGTTCTCCTGTGGCGTCGCCGTGTCTATGAGGGAAAATGCAAAACCTCTCCTTTTCGAAGGTTTCCAAGCAGCTTGTCATGTCAGTTGTAGTACTGTACAACGTAGTACTTGTGCAAGCTTTGTGGTACAAAGTAGTACTGGGAAGTGCTTTGTGCACGCTTTGTAGTACAAAGTAGTTCTGGGAAGTGCTTTGTGCACGCTTTGTACAACAAAGTAGTTCTGGGAAGTGCTTTGTCCAAGCTTTGTAGTACAAAGTAGTACTGGGAAGTGCTTTGTGCAAGCTTTGTAGTACAAAGTAGTACTGGGAAGTGCTTTCTGCAAGCTGTGTAGTACAAAGTAGTACTGGGCACGACTTTGTGCAAGCTTTGTAGTACAAAGTAGTACTGGGAACGACTTTGTGCAAGCTTTGTAGTACAAAGTAGTGCTGGGAAGTGCTTTGTGCAAGCCTTGTAGTACTGGGAAGTGCTTTGTGCAAGCTTTGTAGTACAAAGTAGTACTGGGAAGTCCTTTGTGCAAGCTCTGTAGTACAGGAACGGCTTTGTGCAAGCTTTGTAGTACAAAGTTGTACTGGGAAA
Source organism: Cladocopium goreaui (assembly GCA_947184155.2). NCBI lineage: Eukaryota > Dinophyceae > Suessiales > Symbiodiniaceae > Cladocopium > Cladocopium goreaui. The sequence goes on along the minus strand of CAMXCT020000113.1, from coordinate 861,029 downwards.
TGCTTTGCGCAAGCTTTGTAGTACAAAGTAGTACTGGGAAGTACTTTGTGCAAGCTTTGTAGTACAAAGTAGTACTGGGAAGTACTTTGTGCAAGCTTTGTAGCACAGTAGTACTGGGAAGTGCTTTGTGCAAGCTTTGTAGTACAAAGTAGTACTGGGAACGACTTTGTGCAAGCTTTGTAGTACAAAGTAGTACTGGGAAGTGCAAGTAGTACTGGGAAGTGCTTTGTGCAGGCTTTGAAGTACAAAGTAGTATTGGGAATTGCTTTGTGCAAGCTTTGCAGTACAAAGTAGTACTGGGAAGTGCTTCCTGCGAGCTGTGTAGTACAAAGTAGTACTGGGAAGTGCTTTGTGCAAGCTTTGTAGTACAAAGTAGTACAGGGCACGTGGCTTGTGCAAGATGTGTAGTACAAAGTAGTACTGGGAAGTGCTTTGTGCAAGCTTTGTGGTACAAAGTCGTACTGGGAACGTGGCTTTTGCAAGCTTTGTAGTACAAAGTAGTACTGGGAAGTTCTCTCTGCAAGCTGTGTAGTACAAAGTAGTACTGGGATATGCTTTGTGCAAGCTTCGTAGTACAAAGTAGTACTGGAAGGTGCTTTGTGCAATCTTTGTAGTACAAAGTAGTACTGGGAAGTGCTTTGTGCAAGCTTTGACGTACAAAGTAGTATTGGGAAGGGCTTTGTGCAAGCTTTGTAGTGCAAAGTAGTACTGGGAAGTGCTTTGTGCATGCTTTGTAGTACAAAGTAGTACTGGGAAATGCTTTGTGCAAGCTGTGTACTACAAAGTAGTAGTGGGAACGACTTTTTGCAAGCTTTGTAGTACAAAGTAGTACTGGGAAGTACTTTGCGCAAGCTGTGTATAGTACAAAGTAGTACTGGGAAGTGCTTTCGGCAAGCTGTGTAGTACAAAGTAGTACTGAGCACGACTTTGTGCAAGCTTTGTAGTACAAAGTGGTACTGGGAACGACTTTGTGCAAGCTTTGTAGTACAAAGTAGTACTGGGAACGACTTTGTGCAAGCTTTGTAGTACAAATTAGTACTGGGAAGAACTTTGTGCAAGCTTTGTAACTACAATACAAAGTAGTACTGGGAAGTACTTTGTGCAAGCTTTGTAGTATACAGTAGTACTGGGAAGTGCTTTCTGCAAGCTGTGTAGTACAAAGTAGTACTGGGAAGTGCTTTCTGCAAGCTGTGTAGTACAAAGTAGTAGTGGGAACGACTTTGTGCAAGCTTTGTAGTACAAAGTAGTACTGGAAAGTGCTTTGTGCAAGCTGTGTATAGTACAAAGTAGTACTGGGAAGTGCTTTCGGCAAGCTGTGTAGTACAAAGTAGTACTGGGAAGTGCTTTGTGCAAGCTTTGTAGTACAAAGTATAGTACTGGGAAGTGCTTTCTGCAAGCTGTGCAGTACAAAGTAGTACTGGGCACGACTTTGTGCAAGTTTTATAGTACAAAGTAGTACTGGGAAGTGCTTTCTGCAAGCTGTGTAGTACAAAGTAGTACTAGGAAGTAGTTTGCGCAAGCTGTGTAGTACAAAGTAGTACTCGGAAGTGCTTTGTGCAAGCTTTGTAGTACAATGTAGTACTGGGAAGTACTTTGTGCAAGCTTTGTAGTACAAAGTAGTACTGGGAAGTAAATTGTGCAAGCTTTGTAGTACAAAGTAGTACTGGGAAGTACTTTGTGCAAGCTGTGTATAGTACAAAGTAGTACTGGGAAGTGCTTTGTGCAAGCTGTGTATAGTACAAAGTAGTACTGGGAAGTGCTTTCGGCAAGCTTTGTAGTACAAAGTAGTACTGGGAAGTACTTTGTGCAAGCTTTGTAGTACAAAGTAGTACTGGAACGTGCTCTGTGCAAGCTTTGTAGTACAAAGTAGTGCTGGGACGTACTTTGTGCAAGCTTTGTAGTACAAAGCAGTACTGGGAACGACTTTGTGCAAGCTTTGTAGTACAAAGTTGTACTGGGAAGTGCTTTGTGCAAGCTTTGTAGTACAAAGTAGTGCTGGGACGTCTTACACTTTACACTCTACACTCCACACTACACTCTCTGCACTTTACACACTCTACACTCCCCACTCCACACTTTACACTCCACACTCCTTACTTTACACTCCACACTCCACACTCTACACTTTCCACTCCACACTCCACACTCTACACTTTCCACTCCAGACTGCAGACTGGTAACATGGGAAGTATGTACTGTCTTCAAGCGATGTTTTCCATGCGTGTCTTTGTGCGTTAGTTGCCTGTGCGAACTGTTGATCAGGTGCCTTCGCTGAGACGATATGCGCGCACGATGCGTGAAAAGAAAGGTTCGTTTTCCTATTGCAGAAGTTTTCACTCGTAGTCCAAGAACGTGAATACATCCGGGTTCGTGGCTTCCATCTTGTTAAAAGAATCCGCTGCATCTACCAGCAAGGCAAGCAAAGAAGAAAGCAATACATACGCAGGGAATACGTTCACCATCTTTGACCAATACAAAGCACGCGCTGCTGGACTCAGACCAGCTGAAATTGTTTGACAAAACGCTTACAGTAGGCCCTTTGTATCAGATTTTGTGCATTGTAAATAGGAGATATGTTGTCTCCTGACAAAACATATCACACCATCTCTGAACTAGCCAACCGCCGTGTTGCATTGTTTCATTTACTGAATGAGTGCTGGGATGCGAAGAAGCATTGGACGAATGGACACATTGTTTGTCTGATGCTCTGATTTGTTTGTTTTTCTCTTCTTGCCACTGTTTATATTGATTATATATTATCTTGATCGAACCATGGCTCACAGAGAGAGAGAGAGAGGGAGGACAGAACAGATTCAACAAACCACACACACACATGATTGGCTAACCTTGTATATATGGATATGTTTGGCCAAGTTTGTTTGTGACAGCCAATTTATGGCAAGTTCTGAACAACATGAAACTTAGAATTGACACATTCACATGAAATACAGCAGGTCAAATATTGTTGCTTGGAGCACGGTGTTATTGCTAAAGAGATCGCAGGTCTCAACTTCTGTCTCAGCACAAGCAAAGCAAAATCCACAGAGCAAGCGAGAAGATGTGGCAATTGCATTGTTAGCGAAAGAACATATTTGCATGTGGTGCTCGCGTGTGACAGAATCTGGCGCACAGTGCGTTGCGGCACGTTTCGCAACATTGCCAGGTCCAAATTTGTTCTAAATAGTTTTGTTTATATAGTGTAAGTCTTGCATCCAATCATTACTTCATTACTTCCAACTGGAACGTGTTGACATTCCGTTCCCACCGTCCAAAATCCAAAACATAATAAATTGATGATGCCTACATGTTTGCGTTTGGAAGCAAAGGATTTTTCAAGGGGGTGTTCCTGCTAGCTGCTAGTAGCTTGCTCATGTTTTCAGAACTCTTAAGTTGCCGTTCAATCACGTATTAAATGTGTTCTGAAGTCTTTGCTGCTTTCAACCTTACTTTTCGACATTCGCTCTTCTCTGCCCGTGAAAGAGCAAGTGGATTTTTGAAAATATTTTTGTTTTTCTCCCCTGTGAATCACTTCGGCTCTACCAGTCTGAAAAATTGTTTTTACGTGACTGAAGAAAAAAGCCTGAGCACACAAGAAAATGAACCACTCGCTAGAATAATATTTTGGCCCTAACATAAGCAAAGGGGGTTCTACTAAACCCCTTTGTTTCAAAGGTGGTTGGAATCCTAGGGTATAATTTCCCATAATTCCCCACCTGCCAGGTGAGGGTTGTTAGATTTTATCAGAGTTGTTCTTCTCCTCCTCCTCGCCCTCGGCTAGCTCTCCTCCTCCTCTTCCTCCTCTTCTTCCTCCTCCTCTTCCTCCTCCTTCTCCTGCGCCTGTTTCGCCTCGACCATGTCTGCATCAACTTCCACCTCAACTTCCGCCTTTCCAACTCTTCGCCAAGCTCTTTGCCAACTTCCCAGCTCAACCTGGGACATTCCCAGCTCAATGTGCACCGCTGGACCTCAACCTGGGACCTTCCGAGGTCAGTGTGCACCGCTGGACCTCAACCTGGGACATTCCCAGCTCAATGTGCACCGCTGGACCTCAACCTGGGACCTTCCGATCTCAGTGTGCATCGCTGGACCTCAACCTGGGACGTTCCCAGCTCAGTGTGCACCGCTGGACCTCAACGGCCAGATAGAATGCCGGAAGATATGCCAGATAAAATGTTAGAAGGTATGCCAGATAGAATGCCAGAAGGTATGCCAGATAGAATGCCAGAAGATATGCCAGATAAAATGCCATAAGATATGCCAGGTAGAGTGCCAGAATGTTTGCCAGAAGATTTGCCAGATAATAGGCCAGAAGATATGCCAGATAGAATGCCAGATAGAAAGCCAGAAGATATGCCAAAACATATGCCAGAAGGTATGCCAGGTAGAATGCCAGAAGATATGCCAGATAGAATGCCAGATGGAATGCCAGAAGATATGCCAGAATATCTGCCAGAAGCTATGCCAGATAGAATGCCAGAAGATATGCCAGATAAAATGCCATAAGATATGCCAGGTAGAGTGCCAGGAGATATGCCAGATAGAATGTTAGAAGATATGCCAGATAGAATGCCAGAAGGTATGCCAGATAGAATGCCAGATAAAATGTCAGATAGAATGCCAGAAGATATGCCAGATAAAGTGCCAGAATGTTTGCCAGATAGAATTCCAGAAGATTTGAGCAGATAATTTGCCAGAAGATATGCCAGATAGAATGCCAGAAGATATGCCAGATAGAATGCCAGAAGATATGTCAGATAGAATGCCAGAAGATTTGCCAGTAACAAAATGTATAAATGTCATGGTGGGGATCACACGAAGTAAAGTAATTTTTCATGGTTTTCCTCCCATTGAAGCTTTCATCCGTTGCACGGGCACTTCGTGGCGCATCGGAGGACCAGATCATCCGCTTTGGAGGAAGGACCGACGGACACCTGCCATGGCCAGAGAAGTCCCTTGGCGAAAAACGCTGGGGTCATGGAGAATTCCTGATGTACCCTCTGGTGAACTAAGTATACATGGTAAATCAACTATAATTCCTAACTCAATTATGGACAATCACCATTTTGAGTAGCTAAATCAACGAACTCAATGGCCTTTTTCAATAGCGGAGGGTGGCTCAGTAAACAAAACAAAACAACATTAAGAACCATGAGTTCTAACTTTTTGCAATCAACAGATCCTTCCACTGGTAACGTTACTTTTTCAGGCTTGGAACCATGAGTTTCAAGCTTTTGGAACCCGCAGTTCCTTACAATGATAGCCGCTTAGCTTGGAAAACATAAATTCTAACTTCTGGGAACATCCCCACCCCCTTAACCTAGCTTTTTGGGGGGGACCCTACTATATGTAACTTACATTTTTCGGGATGTTCTTAGGGGGGAGTCAATTGTAACTTAAAATCTCTAAGGTACCAGAAATTCAGGTTTTGGAAGGGTGAAAAATGTAAGTTCTGACCACCCTAGGTATGGTCCTGGTCAAAGCAATTTCAAGGTATTCCCCAGGAATGCACCACACACGTAGTGATCTATGGAAATGGGGGGGGAGAAGATGTAACTTACATTTTCCCCCCCCTCCCTTTTGGGGGTACCACTATATGCCATGATATAATATGATATAATATGATACAATATGATTACCTCTTCCTTTTATCCCATGAGGGCCCAATGCTTTGTGACGTCCCAAGAAGTAACTTACATTTTTTGAAAAATGGAGGCTTCCAGAGAAATAACACCTTCAAAAATGTAAGTTACATTTAGGAAGGTTTTACCCGAAAAAGGAAATATTACATTTTTCAGGTCCCTCCAAATTTCAGAGGGACCTACCCTAAATGTAAGGTACATTTTTGAAGGTGCTGATTGTATGGGGTTTTTCACGAAATGTAAGTTACATTTTCGAAGGTTTTACCTACCCTAAATGTAAGTTACATTTTGGGGAGGTCGCCCCCTGCAAAAAGGGTAGGGATCTGGGAACCGGCAATTCCTTGCAATAGTATCCTCTGGATCCCAGGTTGGGAACCGTAAGTTTCAAGGTCTGGGAACCGGCAGTTCCTTGCCATGGCAACCTTTGGTTCCCACGTTGGGAACCATCAGTTCCAACCTTTAGGAATTGGAAGTTCTTTGCAATGGTAACCTATGGTTCCCAGGTTGGGAAGCATGAGTTCCAACCTCTGGGAACCGGCAGTTGCTTGCAATGGAACCTCTGGTTCCCAGGTTGGGAACCAGGAGTTCCAAGCTCTGGGAACCGGCAGTTCCTTGCAATGGTAACCTGTGGTTCCCACGTTGGCAACAGTGAGTTCCAACTTTTGGGAACCGGCAGTTCCTTGCCATGAACCAAACGCAAACATTCCGGTACCGGTCCATGAAGCAAAACAAAATGTTCTTTACCGGTCCATTACGCAAAACCATAAAGCTGGAAAGAAACTGTATTCATATCATTTTAACATTTTTATGCCGGCCCAGCAGCCGAACGCAAACATTCCGCTACCGGTCCATTAAGCAAAACAAAAGGTTCTGTTACCGGCTCAGTAGACAAAACAAAACAACATTAAGACCATGATTTTTATCTTTTTGGAATCAACAGACCCTTCCACTGGTAACGTATGCTTTTTCAGGCTTGGAACCATGAGTTTCAAACTTTGGGAACCCGCAGTTCCTTGCAATGATAGTTGCTTAGCTTCGAAAACATAAATTCTAACTTCTGGGAACCGGCAATTCCTTGCAATGGTACCCTCTGGTTTCCAGGTTGGGAATCGTAAGTTTCAAGGTCTGGGAACCGGCAGTTCCTTGCCATGGTAACCTTTGGTTCCCACGTTGGGAACCATCAGTTCCAACCTTTTCTACCTGGGGTCTATGCCGGTGCAATTTTATTATCAGAATTATTGTCATTAATGTCATTATCATGAATATTACCATCCGGGAATTTAACATAGCTATTGAAAATGGACAATTTTGTTTCATTCATTTACCTATTAAAATTTGTAATTATATTATTTGGAACATTTTTATTTTTCCATATATTGGGAATAATCATCCCAACTGACTAAATTTTTTCAGAGAGGTTGAAACCACCAACCAGTCATATGTTTCATGTTTGCACAAGGTGGTGCCCCCCAGTTATAAGTTGGTAAGTATAGTTATAAGTACCATAAACCATAGTTATTAGAGTTATAAACCAACTTAGCTATCTTGGGGGCACCACCTTGCACAGTATGAATATGAGCCTTTCATCCGCCTGCGACCTCCTGGCGCGTCTCAGGAATCATGAGGACGAAGACAACATGGAAAAGCATCTTGGAAAAAGAAGAATCTAAACACCAAGGACGACGGTATATGTATTGTCTATACTAATATATATCTATATATATATATTATATATATATATATAGAAATATTATTTTTTGCTGCCCTACCCTGATACGACGATATGTCATAAGCGGAAGCAAGGCGTAGGCATAGCCAAGCGTGCCTGCTTTGTTAAAAGTATTTGGCATTGGCTGCATTGTATATACGTGCATCCTCTTGAACGGTCTCTTCAAAGTGATATAAACTGATGCAGTTTTTCTTCGTATATATATATGTATTGGTGTAATGCAACCAGTTTTGCCTTGATCTACTGTGCCTCTTTTTTCCATATGGGACGCGGTTCACTGAATTTGGTTGAAAGGAGATTTGACGTAAAGGGTCTTGTTGAGTGCTTCTGGCAATATGTCCCAATAATTTGGTTCGCCTTTCATTGTAACAATGGCTGAATAAAAGGTTGGTTTTATGATTTCCATGAGTGGACACGAGATCGGATGCTCTTCGCAAAACATATCTGTTTGTGAACCGCCTGTCAATAAAAATAGAAGGGAGGTTGAGGATTTTCCTCAAGCCTGGGATCTGGAATGCGTCGATTTTGTTCAACATGGCTTTTGTAAGATGAACCGTTTCCAAGTTTCCAAACCATATAACAACTTGGTTCGGATTACTGCATCAAAAATTCTAAGTTTCCATTTTACGTTCGCATCCGACGCTTTCCAATAAGGCAGAAGTTTGAACCATGTTATTCTGACAGTTTGGAGTTTGTTCAAAATTTCATGTTTCACAATATTGATTTCCCTGTTAAGTTCATTTCCCAAATATGTTGCTTCATAATTTTTTGGGAGTGGCATAGCATCGTCAAAGTGAATATTTCCGTCATTATTCATAGGGATGGCGCTGCATTTATGTCTGTTCAACCTTAATCCGTATTGGCCTGAAAAAGTTTCTGTTATTCTCAACAGCTCGTTTAATGCCCTGTTATCGGTGGAGAAGAGAATGGTGTCGTCAGCATAAAACACACTGTCGTATTTTAACCCAGTAACCGTGTTGTTTAACACTCTTCTGCTCACCGTGCTTTGTATGTCAAAGTCTATGCATGACATTACTATGACGAAAAGATAAGGAGACAGTGGACAACCCTGCTGGATTCCAGAGCCCTGCTTCTTGATAGTGGAGGATCCAAAATTATCTTCTACAAAAAAGTTGGGTTACGATAACAATTTTCTATTACCTTTCGATCATGTTCGCTAAATCCCATTCGTTGCATGGCCTCGTAAAGTTTATCGTGCTGTATTTTGTCGAAGGCCTTTTCCCAGTTTAGTAGGGCTAAACTTAGCTGGGTCCCCTTTACTTCTGCGTAGTCTTGCAATCTACGAATTGACGAATTATGTAAATAGCGTGAGATGTAGACTGTAGACCTTTTAGGACGAAAACCATCGAAAACCATATTGAGTGGCTGACAGTTTATCTTCTACAGCATGTTGCATCCGTTGTCGAATCATTATCATGATTTTTCATGTAAATTTTATATACAGAACTAAGTAAAGAGATGGGTCTGTAGTTTGCTGCGTTGTTTTTTTCGCCTTTTTTGAAGATGGGCACCACCCTCGCTTGAAAAAGTTCTACATCAGCCAACTTTGTAACCCACCAAGTGTTGATCAAACTTAGAAGCCTTCTTCGACTATCATCATTAAGCCATTTGAGTAGTTCCATTTGGATGTTGTCTGGACAAGGTTGTTTATTGTTTAGAAACTTTGAGGGCCCAGTTTAGCTCTTCTATTCGAAAAAGCGACTCATCGGCATTGTTTTGTCGAACAATGTATTCGTCGGATGGGGTTCCCATAGTGCGATCATACATGCGATCATTATTCCAATGTGTATTTTCAAGATACTGTGCTATTGTTTCAGCCCTTTGGTTAAGGGGAACATGGACCGCCCTTTCCTTTTTAATTTGCACATACTGTGGGGATCTGTGGGGTAAACTTAGTCCGTAGGCCTTTAACTGCTTTCCGAAGATTCTTGTTGTTTCTATCTTGTGGGTTGTCTTTGAACTGTTCAATCAAATGGTTTTGTTTGTCCTTTTTGGCCATCTGATTGATTTCTCTATTCATTCTCCTCATTTCCATTGTAGTTGCTCCTGCGTGTCTGCATCGGTTCCTTTCTTCGATTTTGGCCCAGGTACTTCTAGAGATGTATGGTTTGCGTTTTTCATGTGGTATGGTTTCCAAGTGTCTTTTTGCTGAGTCAAGGACCGCTTTTTGAAAGCAATTTAAGGTGCACGAGCTTTGCCCCATTAAACCCGCGACATGTTCGTTATATTTTTCCCATTGTTGTCGGTTCGGTTTGTGAAATTTAGGTACGCTGTTCTTTTTTTCGTATTTGCTTGCGTTAAAATTTCAGCTTTGCATTCAAGCACCAGGTGATCTGATTCAAAGACAATGTCCTGTCGACTCTGTACATCTGTGCAAGCGTGCTTGTTTGCATCAGCAACCAGCCAGTAATCAATTTCTGCGAACCTAACAGCATCGTAAGGGGGCCCAAATTCAACACCTGTAGGTTTTTCATGGTTTTTCCATACAAGTGATCAACTTACTGGGTGGTTTTGAAAACTGGCTGTTCAGAACATCCTCAGTGACTGCATCTGGCAGAATCCGAGGAATAACGCTCTGCTTTCTTTCGTTCATTCATAGTGTTTAAGTATTCTAAACCTCTGCCTAGAATTTTTTGGGTCCACAAACATCTTTTTCACATTCACGAACATGGTGAATTCGAGCATGAAAATCACCCCCTATAAACTGTCTTCCTTTAAACTGTTGCACATGTTCAGCTAATTTATCATAAAAGTATTCCTTGTCTTCTGTGGGATAAGCACTATGGGGCGCGTAGGCGCATGCAAGTCTTACATCTCCACCGTGTGCTGTAAAAGTCGCCATCATGATTCGGCCATTTATGTGCTCTACTTCTTGTAATACACGTGTTCTTAATGACAATGCCAACTCCCGCATTCTCAAAGTTCGCTGCCAACCGGTAGTTGGGCAGCCGTTGTTCATTTTCCGGATAGCTAGATCGGTAAATTTTATCTTCTCGCTTCTTCTCTTCTCTCTCTTTCACCTTTGGATCAATGGATGTGCTGAAGAATGCAGTACATGAATTCCAGTACTCAACACAGTTTGAGTTTACATTTGTCTCCGTAAATAATAACATATCAAAATTATTTCCCTTCATGATATTATCTATCATTTCCCGTTTTTTAAGTTTATTCACCCCCCGAACATTCAATGTAGCCATATGCAATTTGTGATTCGACTTGAAAGCAAAATCTTTGGCTTCTTTTGAATCAATGGATGATTGGGGCTTGTCCTTTTACAAATAGTGGCATAGAACGTGCGGAAGTCGTTTCTTATTTTCTGTTAAAAGTTTTGCTTAGGAGTTTCTTCTTTTGGAGCGTGCTTTGACGCAGGAAACGCTTGGCTATCTTTGTGGCTCTTTCCCGAAGCTGAGTTCGTTTGAAAAATCTCCATGCTCTACGTTTTAAAGCCCTCTTCCTATGTATCCTAACGGAATTTCTCCGATGATAAAAGAATTCCTTTTGGATTGCCTTATTGTGTTTTCGGCTTCGGGTCAGGTTGGTCAGCCCAATGGGCCGGGTCCTGGGGTGCCTTCTAGAAGGCCTGTGTGCCCCAGTCTTTGCTGGATGGCCTGAATTAGCGTCTTTCTTTCGTGCAGGGTGTGTTGAGGCCGTTGAGGCCCAGGGGCCTCTACACAATTGTTGCCTAAATTGCTGCCTGTTCCTCTGTTTATGCGTTTGTTTTGTGTGTAGTCACTCTTCCATCTTCCGAAGCTCATTGTCTTCATCAAGGCGTGCGGCTGCGAAGGTCACTGCATAGGGGTACCGGTAATAGTTTGCAAGTCTTGGGTGGTCCTTTTGGGCCTCCTTCCAGCCATCATGCCAGTTGTCTTTGATAATCCCGATTCCCGATGAGGTCTTTCTGCGTGATTATTGTTACTGTTCCTCTGTCTCTGTCGTATATTGCCTTTGCGATCACCTTCTTGTCCTTGAGGTTGAAAATGTGTTTGTCCGTGGGGCGATGTGAGAGGAAATCAGCACCCGTGAAGGGTGACTCTGTGTGTGAGGTCAGGATGTGTAGCGCCGTGGCCAATGCTAAGTTGATTGTAAGGTCGGTCTTACTGATGTAGTTTGTTACTACTAGTCGATGCCATCCTCCTCTCCAATGTTGTACATAGTTGCCCGATGAGTCCCAATAACACAAAGGCCACCTTCCGGAGAATGTTGTGTACGAGTACTTCTCGAAGCATTGTTGGTCATCTTGATTGGCAAAGATCAGGATGGACACCGGGGAAAGCACGTATTTTTTGCCTGAGGTATAGTAACCATGCTCCTGTGTGTCTTGGTTCTTTATAGCGGCCTTTTCTATCAACCAGTCGGTCACTCGCAATCTATCGTAGTATGTTGTCTCCTTGGGCCATGCTTTGATGATCATCTTGAGGCTGCTTTCCCGCGCTTCCTTGTCCAGGACAATCTCATGGGTGTAGTCTACCATCACTCGGAAATCTTCAATCTCATCGTCGTGTCTTTGTGTGCTTGCGTAAGTTTTTCGATTTGGGTTTGTAGACCTTCATACCGTTCTTGGATTTGAGCTTCAGGTGCACTGCTGGATGATTTCGCTTTGGCTAATTCCTCTTTCATTTGTAGGTTGAGCTCTTGCATCTTCTGGAAAAGGTCTCGCATCTCTGAGTCCACGGCTCTCTTGGATTCTTGTGCTGGTTTGTCCTCTCTGATTTCTTTTGTGGGTTTCTGTGGCGTGGCTGCTATTTCATATAGTGCTTTTGCGGATGTCTGCATTTTTGTACTCCATGTTCGTCTTGGGTGCACTGTCTTAGTCGTGCCCTTTGCTTCTTCCGACGCGGCCTTCTCTTCCTTCTCGTCTCCTTCCCTGTCTTTTTTTTGGGGAGTGTGCGGAGTCATCTGGCTATCTTCTATGGTCTCTTCATCTTCTTCTGTTTTCCTTCTTTTCACATGCGACGTAGGAGGGAACTTATAACTAAAGGGCGATTCTGAGCCAAAACCCCTATATAAGCATATATAAGCTATATATATATATATACATATGAATGGAAGATAATTTAATATGTATATATGAGCAACTGTCAAAACTCGCGGATACTAAGATATGTATTGGCTGGACATTGGTTTTCAGATAGTGCAAAAAACTGAGGTTAGCGATGGGACCTTTCCAAATAGCGATACCCCATGTTGAATTCAATAGTTAATAATTCTATTTCATGAGTATTGATTTCGTCAAGTGCTCGCATTGGTGATAGGCTTGGGCTCAGGGTTGAAAGAAAAGGAAAGGAACAGGACAGGGAAATGAAAAAAAGAAAAGGAACAGGACAGGAACAGAAAAAGAAACAGGAAAGGAAAAGTAAGAGGAAACAGAAAGGAAAAGGAAAGAGAAAGGCAAAGGAAAGAGAAAGAAAAAGAAAAGAAAAGAGAAAAGAAAAGGAAAGGGAAAGAAAAACGATAAAAGGAAACGAAAGGAAAAGGACAGAAAAAGGGGAAGGAAAGGAAAATAACAGAAAAGGGAAAGGAAAAGGACGGGAAAAGGAAAAGAATAGTTTCACAAGCAAATGATAGTGCACCCGCCTGATTCTGCAAAAAAAGCAGGTCGGTTTTAGCGATACCATAGCGATGCCTTAGCGATACCCAAGCGATACCCAAGTTAACCCCTACTTCTACTGCTAAGTCTTCTATTGCACTTCTGCTTCTACTACTACTACTACTACTACTACTACTACTACTACAGTATTTGAATTCCTGCTACTAACGCCGGGATTGTGTTACTAGCCTTGCAAATATTTCTAGTACTTCCTTATTCTTAGTATTACTTTTACTAGTATGTGCGCTGCTAGCACTTCTAGTACTCCTAAAATCTTGGCACAATTAATGCTAGTAGCACATACAAGTATGAACAGTAGTACAAATACAATATATATCATATCTACTTCAGCTGCGTTTAGCCTTAGCGATACCCCTTGTAAATCAATATTGCGCAATGATGGTAAAATTGCAACGAAACTGTGGTTAGTGATGGGACCTTCCAAATTATGTTGATGTCCTTTTCATGAACAAGGAGTTTTGACAGCCGCACATATATATATATATATATGTGTGTGTGTGCATATGTGTATATATATATGAACAATGATTATACATGGATACTATCCATTGCCATGTTTGATCCCCAGAGATCCCCAGATTGTTTCGAGGGTTTCTGGTCGGCAAATTGAAGTTCGAACCAGCTAAAACGGGAATATCATGGGCACGCAATGGACATACAACTAATGATGGTCTGGTTGGTGATGCTAGAGCCTACCTGGGAGATTGAGATTTTGATCTCCATTGACGAGCATGTTTTGAAAAACGCGGGTGAAACCATCAACCACTTACAGTATAATAGACGATTTGTTTGCTATGTGGAATTATTTCTTTGCGGACATTGGATTTATGCAGTAATGTGGGTATGTACTACTCAATCCTCCTATAATTTGTTTCCTTTTGCATGGCAATGATCCAAGAAAAACTCTCTTGACACTCGATAGGAAAGCTCATGTGGCACTTGAAGGCCGTCAATTTGAAGATAGGCAAACCACTTCCCACTGGGGACGTTTAGGTTTTCCATTCGAAGAGGGGTACCCCAATAGGAACATCATCTTCCAAGCTTCTGCAGCTACCCTGGAAGCAAGATACCCAAATAGCATTACCATTCCAATCCATTCTAAGTAAGTACCCGGGATATTCATCCAGGGCTGACATGAAAATCATAGACATTGTTTGGATTTTTCTTGTGTGAAGTGGGGAATATCCACAGTTCTCCGGCCATCTCTTCCTCCGAATCTGGCCATTTGGCAATCCATGGCCTCAGGGATTGCCGATCAGAAAGTATTTTCAGGATTGGATGACTGGACAACTTAGAGGGTGGTGCCACAAAGTTAGCTAAGTTGGTTTATAACTCCAATAACTGGGGTTTATGGTAGATATAACCATACTATACTATACTTAATGGGGGTTTATTATAATAAACTAATTTATAACTGGGAGGGCACCAGCTTGTGGAGGAACGTTGCATCGGTTTTTTCGTGTAAAGCCGCGAGGGTGACTTTGCAGCATTTCCCCAACGCCCTTCTCTGAGGATGATTCAGAGGACGTGTCTCGGCAACTTTTACCTATACCATGGCATACCCCCCGTCCCCAATTGACAACAGCTTCATGTTTGGTGGTGTTATTTCAGGCATTACCCAGACTCAGACATGTGATTTTATCGATTTGTTGATTTACTGAATTAGTACTTTTAGCAAGCGGTTTAGCATTGCTGATGTTCATATAATGATACACATTCACACTATAGATTCTAGACGACCAAATTTGCAGCCGCTTTACGAACCCGTCGGGCTGCAGTCCTTCCAGGGTGCGTGCACCAGAGTAATGTTCCCAATGTCATCCCACTGTCAGTACACGCTTGGTTCGTGTCTTGATGTCCATGTCCATCATAGGAATTCATCCAAAAGACAAATGGAGGTTTCCTGAAATGGGGGTACGTCCAAATCATCCAATTTAATGGTATTTTCCACCCCATATAGTGCTGTTTGCCGTTGCCGGTTGCATTCTCATTCTGTTGAGGATCCAGAAGTCCTTGACAAAGATGTTGGGCAAGGGCGGCAAGGCTCGTAACCGAAGATTCACTGGGGCCCAATTTGAGATAAAAGTATGAAAGAAGCCAGAAGCAATAGGAAACATATCAAAACAGCGTCTTTGTTTCAACATCCCGAAGGCAGGGATTTCAAGTATATATGATGATTATTAGTTGTGCTTCTTTCAACATTCATAAATAGGTGATTTTAACCTCACATGAAGTTGTTGTTTCGATCGGAAACCATCCCAGAGTGTTCTCGTTTCGGTGGTGATTTGCAAGGATTAAACCATGGATTTATGGGACCATAACTGTGGTTTAGATGATGGAGCCCCCAGCAACAAGTTGGTTTGTGAGCCTATCTAGTTGTATACTGTATAACTCTTTATCATATATATATTATATATATATACATTATATGTGTGTGTATCTATATATATATATTTACGCATGCGTGTGATTTATAATTCATATTTGCCATATATCCCAGGTTGCCTATTAGTGAAAAACCAACTTACCTATCGTGTGGGGGCCCTTGTTGTGGGTCTAAAGCTGTACTTCCCAGCAGTATTCCTGGTGCGCCAGTCCCTTCAGGTCCCTTCAGGTCCCCTCAGATTGCATCAGAGCCATCACAATATGGGTATTATATAGGATTATAATGGGATAATCGTCTTTATAATGGGATTATATACCAAATGATGGTTAATCATCTAGCTGGTTGGTGGTTTAGAACATGAATTTTATGACTTTCCATATATTGTGAATTTCATAATCTCAACTGACGAACTCATATTTTTCAGAGGGGTAGGTATATGTAGGTATACCACCAACCAGAAATGATCAATGGGGCAAGCATCAAAAATGGATAGTGTACAAGCTGTACGCCTTGGAGGCTGGAGGGTCCAACATGACCGGAGGAGATACTGACGCGCCCCTTGGCCCTGGTCGCATTCAGAAGCACACGATGCAGGGGTTAGGGTGAACCCCGAATGATTGGGGTGCTGTAGACATTTGTAGACGCTGGTAAAAGATGGCAAAAGTCACGGACACATTCCTGTCAGCATCAACAGCTTCTCAGTGAGGTCGTTCAGAGTCCAACAGCTTTCCGATGCAGACTGAGGGTAGTCTATCTAATCAGCAGCGCTATGTATTTTTGGTTTTTGAATTGATCAGACGCCAAAATTGCTGTTGCTTGTGCATGTTCATCCCCAAAATGTGCTGTTATAGTTATAATGTATTCTAGGGTTTGACCACGTTTGACCCATGCCATATACCCATAGATGATTATTCGTTCCATGGCATTGCGTTGCCAGTTCAACCAGCTGGAAGTGCGATTGGCGTCTCAGGGCTGAGTTTGATCCCTTTCTCGTGCAAGATATCCCTCGATAAATATATATAGCAAGGGCTATTTCAGGTGGTAATCGGATGTAATCAGCTCATTTCTGGATGTGAAGTGTGAGTTTAGATAGGCCCCAGAATACTCGGATGTACTATGTTAGTAATTATGTTAGTATATTATTAATATTGATTAATATTGATCATTTAATACCTTCCAGTAAACATAGCCATAGCTATGGAAAAGCTTGTCATGTGTGGATCATCTCCCAAGGAGACATGTGTGGATTTCCATAATCGTGTGAACATGTGTGGTAAATTTACTTGATGGTATATAGTATATATATATATGCCTAATGACCTACCATTTGGGGATGACAGTTACTCTATTACCCATTTATGGCCATATGAGGGACGGTTGAGTGGTGGGTTTACCACATTATGGTGCCAAAAACATCGGCGTTGAGGACCAGCAGCAGCCACCACAGCAGTGGCAAGAACGACGCTGACTAGGCATGGAGGGTGACACAATTGGGAGTAAGAGTTCAAAAGCCCAGGTATCCTTCAAATGGTTGGGCATTTAAAGAATCTTATGCAATATTTACGCGGATATAAATATGTATAACTATATGTATATATGAATTTACTGCAGCATTTTTGTAGACATAGTTTCTTTCAATATTAAAATGACTTGGCGGTTCTGTTTTTCCCGCGGTGGGAGGGGAAGGGCTTCTACTTAAGCAATCCCAAGGATATGGTGGTTTCCTGAACGTTAACAAGAACCATAATTAGTTGCATCAACGCTACATGTTTGCATCTGGGTTGCTTTATTCTATATGCATTTAACAATAAATAACATAAAATGTTTGACAATGTTTGGCATACATATATATATATATAGCACACACACATAGATATACAATGATATACATATGTTACATATATATATATATATACATACATTGAGGGGCCAGGGGGGTGGTGTTTGTAGACCTGGGATCCTGAACATCTCCTTAATGATGACCCCAGCCTTTGGATCCCTGCTGTTTTTTTTTACACAGCTGTGGAGAATCACTGAGAATCACCATGAAAAACTGGTAAATCATCCAACTACACTGGAGCCAGGGAAGTCGGGAAGCCGCAATCCCCAAGTGTTAGATCGCAACGATCATGGCCCCAATGCCATCAGGAACAATTGTTTCACTGGTAGTTATATGTAGTTATGATATCAGTCCATCATCATGTGCGTGAACAAAACAAAAAAAACACCTGCAGTGGGTCTGGATAGAAAATACCCCCAGTTTTTGTTTCATTCCCTACCATGCGATGCTCATCTTGCTTCGCCCAAAAAGAAACGGGTGCAGGTTGCAACGTGAAGTAGCCACACAAATACGTCCCTTCCAAGCGGGGGGCCGGAAGAAACTAGGGAGCTGGTCAGTTTTCAATCATAGAATCACCGCAACATGTGTTGAACCCAGCAATCAAAACACAACAATAACCTATTCCATCCATTTCCGTCCTATTCCTAGGCATGCACGAGGTGATTTTGGTTACAGTACTTCCCCAGAGGGAAATTCACTATTTATGATTTGGAAATCTATGCAGAAGATGCTGCTGTTATTTCTTGCTGGCCCTTTCAGAAAATTCAAGCCATTTGTTATTTGTTTAAGTTTGAGAACAGGGCGAATGTAACTTTGATTTGCTGTTCACCGTGCGAATTTCATAGCCAACAGATTTGACCCAAAACAACCAGTTGGTTGCTATGTAGCCATGTCCCAATTGGGATTTGGTTGAAAGGCTGGAGTACTTAGGAGTACAATGACCAAAATCGTCCTTTGTTTCTCAAGCGGCTAGTGGATTCCAAATATTTCAAGGAATTAAGTTGATGGATCCGTTTTCGAGCTGAGATTGCAAGCGACATTACATAGTTTTTGGTTGCCTAAATGGGATGCAGATCCACTAAATTCATCAGAGTTTCCGGGTTTCCCTCATATAATTTTATATTTTTTGAGGTTTGTTGTTACTCGTTGTTTATTTCAGAAAATAACTGAAAGTATCTTCACTATTCGCAAAATATCGTAAAATATCATTGACGTATCATCAAGACATGTTCATTCACAGAACCACGTTTTGGCAAAGGATCTTGGGTGCGGTCCGCCGTCCAAGAAATCCACGTTTTTTCACCGCCCCAACTGCTTGTTGTAGGGACTGGTCTTCATGAGATTCGCTCATATGAAGAGCTATAATTCATATCCTCCATTGGCCCACTGCCGCTTCTGCGCACGCTTGGAGAATATGGGATAAGATCAGATAATGTGAGAACATACTTAAGATATCTTAAGATAGTATATGATCAGATGGTTAACATTGTTTCTTAGGATAATATGACAATGATATTTGATGATATCTTAAGATAAACATAAGATTCATAAGATGCGAAAATGTGAAAAGTCAAGGGTTCCGTTTGGAAAATTGGTGCTCATGGGTTTACCACATCTATGCTACTTGGTATAAAACGACGAAGCCGTGGTGGTCCCATGGATAATTCACAACCGAAGCGGATCCGCTGTGAGACCACTTACATGTTGTAGTGTAACCCCCGAACACAATCAAACATATAGTGTTTCCAGGATGTTACAGATGATATTTGGAAACCATTGGCAACCCATAATGTTCAGGTTTCCGACTTTTTCTATCGGAGCTTGCTACAACCTTGAAGGTGTACAGTTGCGTTTTCTCCTGACGGTGTGTCTGGTGGAAGTTTGACAATCCCAATTTTCTCATTCCTATCATCAACTGAATCCTAACAGGAATCATTCCCCCTATGTTTACCATAGCCATAGCTTTCGAAAACTCCAACACGAGCCATAGCTTTCGAGCTCCGAAAAGTTCACTGGATTCGTGGCTGAGTTGCACTCACACCTCCGAACATGGCCGCGGCGTCGTCATCGAAAGATGAAGCAAACAACGTTTCGACGCGCGCTGTTTCGGACGGCGTTGAGAAACACTCCGCGCTTTGACTCAGTCGGACTTTGATCGTTGGGGAAACTCCATGGACCACGCGAGGCCATGGCGGCCATGGCCATGGCTGAGTTCGATGCCATGATGCGAACATGATGCGAATATAGTGATTGTCCGGAGAGCCATTTTTGAGCTGGAGGACAGAAGCTCTAGTAAGTTGACACAATTTAACATAGGACTTGAAAACGACCAATGTTTAGTGAACACTTATCTTCCAACCCCCATTTGGCAGGATCTATGTTAATTTGTGGGATGGTATGCTAGAAAAAAGATACACACTATCCAAACATGATACAGGATATAATCAAATACATTACATATAGATACATATAGAATCTCTAGCGTTTTTTGTTTTAGTTTCCTGTGTGCGACAAAGCAAAGAATGTGGATGTAAAGATAGGTAAACCGCATAGAAATGGCGCAGCACTGTCAGCGTGCTAAAATCTAGCTATAGCCCATCCCCAAACCACCAACGTCAGTGACTGAGTCAGACCTGTCAGAGCCTGAGATTGCCTCGCGTGCTTTCCAGGATGCTCTGGATTTCAAGTGTTTAAGGCAGGAATTTGTCAGGGCGCTTCTTAATCGATTTGTCAAGGAATTTGTCCAGAAATGGGGCCTATCGAGGACACTCTCTATTTTGCCTTGTCAATGCTGCATCAGGCCAGTCGAAGCGCCCAATTGTAGCTGTGAAGCTCAGGAACTCTGGGTGCGAGGGTTCGCCCTTTGGTGAGAAGATATAAGAAGATATGAGAAGATGCGTTGTTTACGTCATTAATATTTCCACATAGTGCAATATATGGCAACTGCCACCCAGAGAGCATTTGACTTTTTTGAGTTGGCTCAGGCAGGCTCGTCCTAGAGCCATGTCCTGTGCTGTTTGTGATCGCTCACATTTGTGCTGAACACGGCGGTATGGTCCCAGGCCCTGGCTGCTTGTGGCTGCCTGTCACTCCCGGGGTGGGAAGGGACGCTTCGGCGAAACGGGGGCATGCTTCTCACACTGCATCGCGGTTTCCATGAAACATGCGGGCATTGGGTAACTATCTGCTGTCGTAGCATCACGTGTTACGTGTTCTTTCACGTACACGTGAAAGTTGAGCCTGAAAGGTTGGGTTCCAACACCGTTTTTCTCTTGAATATGTGGCCATTGGTATTTACATGTAGTGAAATCTCAAGGTGTAGTGAATTTGTACAGCCCTTAGGATTCGATTCGGATCCAACCAACTGCCCTGTCATGACATTCATTCAGGTTTAAAGCAAAAACAACAGGTCTTGCATTTTTCCCCACATCTTTGTGTTGTGTTCTTGTTTTTGGTTCTGAACTCCCGCCTCCTCCGGCCCTCCTCCGGCCGCCTCCTCCTCCACCTCCTCCTCCTCCACACACAACTTGTCCACACACAACTTGTCCACACACAACTTGCTCACACACAACTTCTCCACACACAACTTGTCCACACACAACTTCCTCACACACACAACTTCTCCACACACAACTTGTCCACACACAACTTGTCCACACACAACTTGCTCACACACAACTTCTCCACACACAACTTGTCCACACACAACTTGCTCACACACAACTGTCCACACACAATTTGTCCACACACACAACTTGTCCACACACAACTTCCTCACACACTTTGGTAAACTCCATAATGGAGAGGGTGAAATGAGATGAAATGATAACCGTCATGTCGTGTTGTTACATTAGCATGTCATGTCATGTCATGTCATGACATGTGGGCTTGGGTGGTTTTTGGCTTGGCCACCTTGCCATTTCGGATGCAGGTACGTTTTCACGACGACATAGATGGGTCTTCGTTGGCCCGTGCCATCTATGCGTCCACGGGCCCCCTGCTTTTCCCTTTGATTCAGGGTTTCTCACACACAGCAAGCCACTAGGGCACGATGTTACTGTTCCACTGGTTGCTCCCTTAGATCCAAGGTTTTCACTTAGACGTATATCAAGCCGCTGAGCACGATTTTTCCAAGAACGACTTCCCTCGGTGTGGTTGTTTTGGACTGAATGTGAGGAAATCACCCCTCAGTGCTGTTGGTCTCGAGTCACATATGTCGAAAACAGGAGTCAAACAAACCTACTTTTTGAAACTAGACGGATAAAACTGGTGGTTTGAGGTGAGGATATTAGGTATTAAATCAAAGCTCCTACTTGACCAAAGAACCAATCAGCAAGTATGCCGAAGCATCTGAGACGCCTTGGCTCGTAGTACTTTCTCGGGATATCCGAGCGATACGTACCTTCGAATTAAGGACTCAACATCATCTTTTGCTTGTTTACGTGGGTAGCTGTGTCGAGCAGCCAAGCAAATCCGGCTGAATGCTGCTGATAGTTTGTGTTGCTTTGATGCTGCTGAAGCAAAAGGTTGGAATTGCCAAGTGTTGGTTGGTTGTATGTGGGATAAGGTCTGACGATCAGGGTCGATTGTGCAGCCAAGAAAGGATAGGTCTGGTTCTTGTTCAAGGAGAACCGGAGGTTCATAGAAAGTGTCTGTGAGAAAGTGCCGGATGCCTGCATGATGTTGTTGTGATTTGTCGATAAGAACAAGTCGGTTGTCAACGTATCTGGTGATATAGATACGGTCAGAGAATTGTTGTAGGAGTAATTGGATTTGTGGCTGTGTGCGCCACTGATGTTCCACATGGCTAACTGTAATGTTGGCGAGAACCGGGCTGATTTGATTGCCGATAGCGCTGCCACGTACTTGCTGGAAGGTGTGGTTCATGTGTGTAAAGATTGATGCTTGCAAGGATAGTTGACAAATGTCATAAATGTCGCCAAATCGGATTTGGTGATGGCTGTTGGCTGCTTTGCGAGGCCGGCCTCGGAACATCCGCAAGGTGTTGTCTGTTTGCCGAAGATTGACAGTAAACATTGTATTGTGATCAACATGTGGATGTTGTTGTTTGTAGAAGTCAAGGAGTGTTCGTACCGAGTGCATGATGCGCTGTGCTGGAATAGAAGTGAAAAAGCCGGCAAGGTCTTGATTGTGGACTGTAAGCTCTGCGTCTGGTGGTATGTGTGTGAGGAATTGTTGGAGATTGGAAAAGATCTGTTGAAGTGACTGAAGACCAAAGGTGTTTGGCATGCAAGATTGGAGTAGTTGTTGAAGGATAATGGCTGTGGCTTTGAGGAGTTTTGCGAAAAGAAACCTGCGATAGTTGATAATAGGTCGAGCTGCAAGAAATTGTTTCTTCTGTTTTAAAAGAACATAGGCCGTGGGGCATTGGTTGGTGCTGCTGCAACCCCACTTGTATTTGCGCAACCAAGGTTGGTTGGCAAGTTGTTGGAGAAACTGTGTTGCTTGTGTTGGTGTGAGAGTGGTCTGTGTGTAAACTGTAGTGTCTCCAAAAGTCCTGCGAAGAACGGTCCAGTAGAGGTATGGACAGAAAACAACAATGGCTGATGGTGCATGGTCCCGACAGTGGACCACTAGTGATTTGGTGATTGACTTAAGGTATTTGATGTCACGATGCGTGACGGACTCTTGTGCGTGTGTCAAGTGCTGTGTCCACTGCTCATGTACATGTTGGTGCCAATGTTCATAGGTGATGTTGAAGAGATTGTGGTGTTGAAGCCAGCGTTGTAATGTTGGCCATGTGCATTGGATGTAGTGTTGTCTGGTAGGATAGACCTGCGTGCCGGCATGTGTGG
Organism: Cladocopium goreaui; assembly: GCA_947184155.2. NCBI lineage: Eukaryota > Dinophyceae > Suessiales > Symbiodiniaceae > Cladocopium > Cladocopium goreaui. Next base: position 837,990 of record CAMXCT020000113.1, on the reverse strand, counting down.
ATAAGAATTGTTGGAGGCGGAATGGAATGGTTAGATGTCCTGCTGGACTGGCAATGTGTGGGGAATTGTCGAGTGTAGTGGTGAGGAGTTGCGGGTGCTGTGTTGTGATCTGGTGACATAAGCATGCTGGAGGAATATGCCACTGAAATTGTCTCATCCAACTGAAGTGAGAGAATAATGCTTGTTTCAGTGTTGTGTGTTTGCCTGCTGTAATGTTGCATTTTGGCACGTGGAAGGGTGGTAGCCACGGTTTTTGTTGTCTGGCTAATTGGCGAAGCCAGATGCGTGTCTGTGTTGCAAAGATTGTGTGACAAAGAAGTGGTAAAATTAATGGTCGTGGAGTGGGTGGTAGTGGTAGTTGTCGAAATTGTATGGCTGATTTGATAAGGCTGCGTACACGGGTGCGTGGTGGGTCATCCATTTGGTTGGCCAGTTTGTAAAGAGCAAAAAGGTGATTGGAGTGGGTGGAACTGGATCGAATGTGGCGTTGCATGTCAAATGAGCGTTGGCTCTGTTCAGCAAGAATGTGGAGTTGAACCCAAGCTGTGGTGTGCTTGGAAAGATTGTGGTCGTAAAATTGGAAAACTTGTTGATACATCAGTCGTCGTCGAAGCTGAGCGTAGAGCCGGTTTCCGATTCCCAAATAAGTGGTGCGTAGTGCTTGTCGTAAGTGTGGTGTTGAATGTTGTTTTGTGACTTGTCGTTGTAGGATAAACGGGTAGTTGTGGTGGACGCCACTTTTGGATGATGTAGCTTTCCAGCGTTCGTGTTTGTAATGTTGTGTTGGTGTGTAGTAACGGCAATGCGACAAATTGATAATAGTTGTTTTGGCTGCAAAACCAATGGAGTGCCAATTCGCATGACACCGGTTGTGCTTGTTTTAATTGTCTCAGCTTGCGTTGTCTGGTGTTCTGACGATCGTGTAGCGTGTGTATGGTACTGCCAATGTAGCGTTCTGTGCTGGAAAGACGAATGTTGAGTCCCGATATGACAATTGCATGAAGAAGTATATATACAGTGTTGGATTGACAGAACATTTGTTGCAACTGTACAAAAGTGCGAACAGACTTCAAACATGTTCTGTCAAATCTCCGATTCCATTTTCGACATGGTTGTTTATGAGACTGGTGAGTACACCAATGAAGAAAACAAAAACCAACTGCAACACGTAGGAATGTTCGAAAAGCAACAGTGTCATAAAAATCATCAGGTGGAAAATGTTGCAAGAATCCGAGCAACGCAACGCATGCCGCCGAAAACTGTACATGAGTCGGATCGCCGCGATCTAGTCACTCGAGTTGAGTGACCGCAAACAGCAGCAGCTTGTAGAGCTCCTCATTGCGCGCCTTTGCCGCCAGTGCCACTGGTAAACCAAGCGATGCTGCTTTGTCTGCAAACGTGCTTTGCTCTGCTTTTGGAATTTTCTTCATGAGTTGATGCAATGTGCTCAATGCCTCCTGAAGGGCTGCCTGGTGTTGTTTTGGAACTGGCTGTTTTTTAATCCAAGCGTCCACTGTTTTTGTTGCCATTGTATGTGGTGCGGCTGTGGTGAAAGGACGTGTGGTGTTTGTGCCTGGTAGATTGTGGATGCTGTCCTGTAGGTCGGTGATTGTGGTTTGTGGAGGAGTGTCACTTGCACTGCGAGGAGTGGCGGTGTGTGCTGAAGTAGTAGTGTTGTCAGCAGTGCGTGCTTTGATGCCCATGTCCTGTAATGTTCTTGGTTTCTTGGTAGCTGGTTGTGTGACCTTGGTTGCTGGTGCTGTTTGTTTGTTAGGTGCGGTTGGTGGCGTGCGTGGTTCGTGGTTGGTTGGTGGTGTTGGTAGGTCTGGCTCGTGTGTGAGATCTTGTTCTTGCGTTTCGGCAACCGGAAGCTGGTTGTTGGATGTGGTGTGACCTTGTGCTTGAAGCTGTTGTTCAAGTGCTCGAATCTTGGCTTGGGCATCTTGGAGGCTGGTGTTGGTGAACTGGCGGAAGTAATCCATGGTTCCATTGACCAAGTGATGGATTTTTGTTTTCTTCAACTGGTTTGGGTCTGGATCAGTGATTGTGATGCCTTGTTGATCACAGTATGCTGCTGCTACATCATCAAGGTCGATGTGCTCATCACGAAGTTTGACGGAAAGGTGGTGAAAAAATATGGATTCTTTGATGCTGCGGGCAAACACTATTGATGTGAATTTCCCGTTGGCTAAGGCGCGTAGGTTCCAATTGGACCATCCCATGTATGCCAATTCATGTAGGTGGACACTTTCGATGGGTCGGCCTGCAAGTTGGTACCTTTGACTCCAAGCTGTGGCTGTGACTTGGCGTGGAAACGTCAAGCCATACTGGTGTTTGGTGTCAAAATGTTCATTGTCTGGCTGAAAACTGCTCGGTAAGTTGCGGTCGTACCGCTTTGTGCCTTGTGGGCTGGGTGGTTCGTTCCACTGCTGGTGTTGTGTGTGTGCTTGATATGCTCTTGGTGGTGTGTTGACTTGGTATTGTTTCGAGTGCCAAGAATCATACGGTCCCATGCTGCCGCGCCACGAGGTCATGTTTGCACTCAAACAACGAAGAAACGTGAAGGTGTCCTGATGATCGCTACAATATCTACTTTTTTGAGCACGAGGATTGCTATCAGAAACAATTCTGAAACAGAGATTGCTATCGGAGATAAAATCTAAACAAATCCAAACAAAATCCAAACAAATCCAAACAAAATTGTATTAGGCAATTAGCATTTGATGACATCAACGATGTTAACGCATGTGAATTTTTGAATTACAATGGTTGACGACATGTCGGCAAAACCCTTCAAACAATTGCAAACGGCTTGGTGGAAGTACACTGTACATCGGCTCTTTTTGCTGGTTCCGCTGATATGTTCTATGCCACGTGTCACTGGGAAGATTTCAAATAGGATATTATTTATATCACAAGGACACATTATATTTGCAGGAAGGTGGAGATTCTCTAGAATTCGATAAAAATAGCATATCATATTATAGTATAAATGGAGGTGAAACTGACGCGTCAGCAGCCTCTCATTTGCACATCTGTCGGCAGCAGCTGCGGCTCGCCAAACCCATCTTCATGCGCAAGCGTGTGCTGTGCTGGTGTGGAGAAGTTTGGATCAGGCTCAAGGATCCAAATGCTGGAGATGTGTGCTAGTGTTGAGTGAATGCACCAACGTCGATCCCGTGGTCTGTGGACTATGCCATGAGTGTCCACTTCTTCTTGTTCGGCCCATGTTCCTCCTGTGGGTACTGGTTTGTGTGTGCCCCACAATTGTCCTGTGAGGATGAATGGTACATGGCTTTTGCCGCTGAGGTATCGATGGACGACTTTGTGGATGAGGTTGTCCTGTTCCATTGTGGCACTGCAAAAGAAGCCATGAACTTTTCGGCCATCCATGGATTCAGAGCATGTTGGTAGGATTAGGCCATGGAGTAGGATTCCTAAGAATCCCGATTCGCTTGTGGCATGTGCCCAATGGTAGTAGGCGTTTCCTGCTTGTGATAGTGATATTGCGGTGTTGCGTGGCATGTTTTTTAAGTGGAGTTGCCATATTCTGAATTGTTGGTGCTGGTGAAACGTGATGTGGGTGAGTGTGTTGTTGATAGGCATGCCGGTTGTGACGATGTACTTTGCTAACGTTGTGGTGATGTGTTCTTCTGGTAGGTCGATGCCTGCTGGAAATCGTGTTTCCAACCATTCTTTCATGTCACGTACACTTTTGTCCCGATCCGATAAGAATCGGAAGTATACTGACGGTGCTGTGAGCTCACGGGCTCGGAGTGTTGCTGAGTGAAGGCGTTGCTCTAGCTCTTGGTAATTGAATATCTGGTAGCTGTCACGCGTGGGAGGTTCCCACGGAATGAGGACTGACGGATCCTGTTGTATTTGTCGTTCGATGGCTTCTTCAAGGTGATCAATTGCTTGTGTTGGCTGTGGTTCGTTGGTAGTGTTGGTAGTGTCAAGTGGTGTTGGTGGTGTGTATTGCTGGCGAGGTGTGAGGTGGACTTGTCCTGCTGTGACAGTCGTTGATGTTGTGGTGTTGTAAGTGTTCTTGGACTTGGCGATGGACCTGATTTTGTCAGCCAGGCTAAGCGGTGGTGGTACTGTGGGAGGAGGCAGAGGAGGCGGCGGAGGTGGTTGTTGTTGATGAGAAGTAGGAGAAGTGGAGAACAGGTGTTTACCTGTGTAATCTGATGGTAACGGTGGTGGTGGAAGAGGTGGTAGTTGTGTTGTTGGTGGTGGTGGTAGTGGTGACATGTGGTGTTGTGGTGTTGTGTGTTGCTGAGAAGATGCTGCTGGTTTGTGTCCGGTGTGTGATCGATGGTTGGATTTGGACCTGTCAGTGTGTGAAGAATGTTGCCTGCGATGTGAACGGTGCCGGCGTCGACGTTGTGATCGGTGTTTTGATTTGTGGTGTCTGGAACGTAGTGTGGTGGATCTGTGGCGTGATCTGTAATGGGAGTGATGTCGTTTCGTCGATTTGCGTCTGTGTCGTCTGGTGGTGGATGATCTGTGCTTCTTGCGTGTGGTGCGAGATCGTGTACGGTTGTGCTTGTTGTGACTCATTGGTGGCGTTGAAGCTGTAGTGGTTGGAAATTGCTGTGAAAATGGTGTGGCTGGTAGTGGTTGAACTAGTGTCGTGGTTGTTGAGTGTGGTGTAGGCTGGTAATTGAGGAGTGATCCATATTGTGGTGGTGAGAGCTGAGGATTGGGTATGGCTGCGTTGTGATGCGGTGGTGGCTGAAAACCTGGCATGGCTGTGCTGTGATGTGGTGTGTTGAAAGTGTGCAAAGATGGAGATTGTGTAAACGCAGAGGTGGCAAATGGTGCTTGTGTTGGCTGTGGGACGGTGTGTCCCAGAAGTTGTGTTGTTGTTGTTGTTGTTGTTGTTGTTGTTGTGGAATTGGAGCAAAAGGCTGTGTAAAATCTGCTGTGGTACACTGTGGTTGCATTGATTGTGGTAAGGTGTGTCCGGCTGGATAATGTTGTTGTGGAGTTTGAGAGAATGTTGATAGAAAAGGTGCTGATGCTTGTGCGTTGTGTGATGCTGAACTCATCCACTGGGCAAACAAATCAGCTGCCGTCATCGCGGGCTGCATGGTCGGAATCACGAAGCTGCAAGCGCTGCACATGTCAGTCTTCAATGTGGCCATGATGTCAAGTCGAAATTTATCTAACTCATGTCATTAGTCACCATGGCATGATGATTCATGTTCATGGCTTTCATGTTGCGCCATGTGAACTACGCGATGATTCATGTACAGGGTTTTCATGTTGCACCATGTAAACTACGCGAAAACTAACCAAATTGGTCTCAGTGAGGCTATCGAGTCATGTCTGTAAAAAGCCGCGAGCAGTCATGCATGGGATCCGTGTTGCAATCATACTACTAGTTCATGTGTAGAGGCCAAGGTTAAGAGTGAAAAAACGGTCGTGTTAGTTAAACATGTAGAACCGCATGGGATGACACGGGGTTATTCTGAGGGATGAAAATTTCACTCTGGATTTATTCTGGCATGGACTCTGGATTTATTCTGACAAAGATTCTGGATTTATTCTGAAAAGCATTCAATCCCCTGATGGAGTCTTCTGGATGCTTGTGCGAACTCTGGATGCTTGTGCGGAACTGGCTTCTGGCAACATTATGTCTGGATTTATTCTTGTAACCTGGTATCCCCGGCGGACGCACCACCAAGCTTCCCCGGCACTTTGTCAGAGATCCGGGTGCATGAAAGACACACTTTGGTAAACTCCATAATGGAGAGGGTGAAATGAGATGAAATGATAACCGTCATGTCGTGTTGTTACATTAGCATGTCATGTCATGTCATGTCATGACATGTCGGCTTGGGTGGTTTTTGGCTTGGCCACCTTGCCATTTCGGATGCAGGTACGTTTTCACGACGACATAGATGGGTCTTCGTTGGCCCGTGCCATCTATGCGTCCACGGGCCCCCTGCTTTTCCCTTTGATTCAGGGTTTCTCACACACACACAACTTCTCCACACACAACTTGTCCACACACACAACTTGCTCACACACACAACTGTCCACACACACAACTTTTCCACACACAACTTGTCCACACACAACTTGCTCACACACAACTGTCCACACACAATTTGTCCACACACACAACTTGTCCACACACAACTTCCTCACACACACAACTTCTCCACACACAACTTGTCCACACACACAACTTACTCACACACAACTTGCTCCTCCACAACTTGCTCACACACAACTTGACAACTTTTCACACACAACTTACTCACACACCACAGACAACTTGCTCCAACACAACTTGTCCACACACAACTTTCTCACACACAACTTACTCACACACAACTTGACAACCGTCACTTTGCGTGCCGCAGCTTTTTGCGTGGCAGGCGTAGCCCTTGGTGACATCCACCTTCACTTTGCGTGGCAGGCGTGGCACTTGGTGACATCGACCGTCACTTTGCGTGGCAGGCGTGGCACTTATGGCACTGGGCTGGCACTGGTGGCGCGCTTGGTTCCCAGATGACGCCGTGGACGCCGCGGCTTTTTGCGTGGCACGCGTGGCACTCGGCCACATGGACGTGCATCCTGCGTGGCAAGCGTGGGACTTGGTGACATCGACCGTCACTGTGCGTGGCAGGCGTGGCACTTATGGCACCGGGCTGGCTCTGGTGGCGCGCTTGGTTCCCAGATGACGCCGTGGACGTTGCAGCTTTTTGCGTGGCAGGCGTGGCACTCGGTGACATCCACCTTCACTTTGCGTGGCAGGCGTGGCACTTGGTGACATCGACCGTCACTTTGCGTGGCAGGCGTGGCACTTATGGCACTGGGCTGGCTCTGGTGGCGCGCTTGGTTCCCAGATGAACGCCGCGGCTTTTTGAGTGGCAGGTGTGGCATTCGGCGACGTGGACACGCATCCTACGTGGCAAGCGTGGCCCTTGGTGACATCGACCGCGTGGCAGGCGTGGCGCTGTTGGCACTGGGCTGGCTCTGGTGGCGCGTTGGTTCCCAGATCACGCCGTGGACGCCGCGGCTTTTTGTGTGGCAGGCGTGGCACTCAGCGACATGGACGTGCAGTGCATCCTGCGTGGCAGGCGTGGGACTTGGTGACATCGACCGTCAGGGTGTGGCACTGATGGCACTGGGCTGGCACTGGTGGCGCGCTTGGTTCCCAGATTGGACACCACGGCTTTTTGCGTGGCAGGCGTGGCACTCGGCGACATGGACGTGCATCCTGCGTGGCAGGCGTGGGACTTGGTGACATCGACCGTCCCTTTGCGCGGCAGGCGTGGCACGGCGCGCTTGGTTCCCAGATGACGCCATGGACGCCGCGGCTTTTTGCGTGGCAGGCGTGGCACTTGGTGACATCCACCTTCACTTTGCGTGGCAGGCGTGGCACTTGGTGACATCGACCGTCACTTTGCGTGGCACTGGGCTGGCTCTGGTGGCGCGCTTGGTTCCCAGATGACGCCGTGGACGCCGCAGCTTTTTGCGTGGCACACACGACTTGCTCATACACCACTTCTCCACAGACAACTTGCTCCAAGACAACTTGTCCACACACAACTTTCTCACACGCAACTTACTCACACACACACACAAATTGACAGCTTCTCACACACAACTTACTCACACACACACACAACTTGACAACTTGCTCACACAACTTGGCGACATCCACCTTCACTTTGCGTGGCAGGCGTGGCACTTGGTGACATCGACCGTCACTTTGCGTGACAGGCGTGGCCGCCGTGGACCCCGCGGCTCTTTGCATCTCAGGCGTGGCACTTGGCGACATCGACGTGCATCCTGCGTGGCAGGCGTGGGACTTGGTGACATCTACTTTCGTTTCAGGTGGCAAGCGTGGCACTTCTGGCACTGGGCTGGCTCTGGTGGCGGGCTTGGCTCCCAGTGGCCGCCGTGGACGCCGCGGCTCTTTGCGTGGCAGGCGTGGCACTCGGCGACATGGACGTGCATCCTGCGTGGCAGGCGTGCACCTTGGTGCATCAGCAGCAGCAAATGCAATCGCTGCATTGAAAATTCAGAACAATTTTTCTAGGAACCAGCAGACGTTGAGCATTAGCAGTGCTTCCAGTGGTGAACCCGCAGAAGTTGTCAAGTAGAGCAGGGTCAGATGTATACATGGATATGACATAATAACAGTTTCATCTGGCTGCCTTGACACGCAGTGTGAGGAGGTAGCCGGAGAGTCTGTCGAAATGATGGGGGCAGGCGTGGCACTTCTGGCACTGGGCTGGCTCTGGTGGCGGGCTTGGCTCCCAGTGGCCGCCGTGGACGCCGCGGCTCTTTGCGTGGCAGGCGTGGCACTCGGCGACATGGACGTGCATCCTGCGTGGCAGGCGCACACCTTGGTGCATCAGCAGCAGCAAATGCAATCGCTGCATTGAAAATTCAGAAGAAGTGTTCTAGGAACAGGGTCAGAGCGTGCTTGCGGCCCATGCATACATACATACATGCATGCATACATACATACATACATACAGACATACAGACAGACAGACACAGACATACATAGATAGATGCCATTTTTTCAAACACCATCTTGCTTTCTCAAATGCCATCTTTCACATACTTTTCGATCCTTCACCACCTCCTTTGTTTTTCCTTCCTGCCCGGTAGGGATGATTACCAGCCATAGGGCATGCAGAAGGAATTTGCAAATTTTACATTACATACAGACATACATGCATACATACATACATACCACCTTTTCACACACCATCTTTCTTTGTCACACACGGTCTTTCACATACAACTTTGTCCCACACAACTCTTTTAACTTCTCGATCCTTCACCACCTCCTTTGTCTTTCCTGCCTTCCCCGTCCCGCTACAACATTTGTTGCTCATGGTCCACACACACAACTTATCACCACACAACTTCCTCACACACAACTTGCTCACACACAACTTCCTCACACACAACTTACTCACACACGGGTTCCTTGTTGCACACGCCAATCCTTCACCATCTCTTTTCTCTTTCCTGCATTTCCCATGCCATCTTTACCTTTCTTTTGCTGCTTGTTGGAAGAAGTTGACATGTGGGGTTATCCGGCCCTTTAATTTGACAACATGAACAAAGCAACGTAATCAACTGAGAAACTCAGATTTGCACCCAGAATTTACTTCCCATTTGAAAGGTGCCCAGCATGCAATGGACCGCGCGGAAACTACGGGCCATCAACAGACTGTCGCGCCGGGACTCAGCGGGAGACCAGCACAGGACGAAGATCGAGTTGCCAGGATGGGAACTGGCACTGACCGCCAAAAGCTCCCTTCTGGGGGTAATTATTTTTTGAGCCAACTCAATAGCAAACTGCGGTCATTTTGACCACTACTGTATGCTGCGCCGCGCCACATTTAAAGACAACCAAGCTAGGTGCAGCGCTTTCATTTCAATCACACCTTGAACCCTGAAACAGGAAACCTCGCATGATACTCTCAATTCTACCACGAGCCAAACGGGATGTTACCTTAAAAATAATTCAGGGGGCAAGCCTTGAGTTTCAACTCAGCATGATACCGAGCTGCATTTGCACAGAGAAAGGATGCTGGGGGATTGGACTCCTGGGATGTTTACCTTGGGAATCCTTGGGTGAAACAGCAGAGTTGGTGAAACAGCGTAACTTTCGGTCTCTCAGAAATATAAACTCTGCATCTAGAATAGGATGTATATGTTTGGACCTCTAGATTAGAGCAGTGTCTATGTATATATATATACATCAAGAAAAGATCCGTACTGAATTTTAATGACATATACCTCTCCTTGAAGCGCATAAATATATGTGCCATGGTCAAAATGTTGGGCTTCAGCCCTGGAGGATTTGAACACATGATGTTTGCCTATAGGCAGCCCCAAATCAAGTTTGGCATACATTGCAAATCATAAAAAGGCTAGATGTTTGTTGGTTAGAGATGAAAAAACCCAATCTTTCTGCTAAAAACATGGACGATCTATGTAGATCTCGTTTCGTGGCCAGGTCCTGTGATCCAGTGATTGGTCACTCGTCAGCTGACGCTGGTGGTTTCAGCTATTTGTTGATGTTGAACCGTAACAAAGGGGATAATTGGTTGAGATGACTCATGTAAACAACAATAAACAACATTTAAAACCAGCTGATCGTAATGAATGGCCAATGATGGTAGCGAATTCCAACCAACATACTCAACCACTTATTGTGAGAAGCAGTCGCTATGTTCCAAGGATGGGTAACACCAACACATTGACACGGCCAAGGTTCTCATCAGGGCCCCCCTTTTCTGGGAGTTGCAGATTTTAACATATTTTACAAGGTGGTGCCCCATAGTTAGCGAAGTTGGTTTATAACTTCAATAATTTGGGTTTATGGTAGATATAACTTTACTTAATGGAGGTTATAAACTATGGGGGGGGCACCACCATGTAAACAAGTTTGATGTAGTTTGCATGTGGACTCTATATCCAGTCATAGCTGGGCCTAAAATTATATAATCCCTATGATGTCGGGGCTCAACACTTCTGCGTCACTTTTCGCTGCTCAGATTCATGTTGAAGAAACGGGATGCAGGGACACAATCGTCTCGCAGGGGCTGCGGGCACTGACAAATCTATACATACAACAGGGACATCCATTGTTGGAGGTCAATGATTCAGCTGCTCACTTAGAGAAGCAACCTGTGGTTTTTCCCTTGCCATGTTTGATTACTGCAGGGTGTTACACTTGTATTTTCCGGAAATGGTTTGGTTTTTGCAGTTTATTGTAAGTTCCTGATGTTTCCTGTTCATTACATATCTATGCTGATGATGCTCAGTTTTACCGTTTGCATTTGAGACCTCCCTGAGAGCACCTTGTCTCTTCGAACTCTTGGGCTGATAAACGCATTTCGGCAGCTGCCATTCTTTGAAGACAAATTGCCTCCTTGGTCCTTCGCTCGAAGATTGCCGATGTAAACATCTGCAGAAATTTGGCTCAGAAATCCCAACCTTTCTGAAAGTCGTCGCATCGCGGTGTCGTGTACCCCAGCACTTCAGCGCAGTTCATTGTATCATCTCCCCGTGGACATGACACAGGACGCCGGGGCCAGGGGAAAGGCTAATCCTCTTTAAGATAGACCCAGCAGGCCCAGCAGCTGGATTTTTTTTTGAGGCCGCATTGATTCATGATGGCAAGCAAGTATAGAAACACTCGAAAAATGCATCATCATGGTTTTGCCCACATATGTTTGCGGAGTTTGATGGGGCAATACGGGTTATCTTTTTCCAACAGGGTACCATCCCAAAATTCAATGCTTGATCACATTTTTTCCCAGCCAGTAAACCATGGTTTGCCCCTTTCTTTAGGCACACCCGACCCATATCCATTTTTACCTGGTTACATCATGTTACATCCTTATGTTTGATGGTGAAATGGTCGTACCCCCATATGTACTGTAGCCATAATATATATATATATCCATCACATCGCCATCATATCCGCATCATATCACCACAACCATGGTTTACATTGGACAGTTTGAGCATGTCTTAAGCAGATGATTGTTTCAATGGATTGGTTCAAAAATGGTTTATACTGACGGACACTAAGTTAGAACCTTATTTTTTTCCAACATGTTCACCCCTCGCAGTTAGAACCTCAAAAACCTCCACAGTTAGAACCTTTTTTTGGCAAAAGGTTCTACCTCAAGGAGTAACACCAACCAACTATGAGGGCCGCGCCATTTTCCTTCACACATCAAATCTATTGTCATTTCAACTTTACATGTAAGTATATATGTATACAAAGAGGTTTTAAGTCTTAGGGTGTGAGCACTCGCACGGGCACAGACATATGTGAGTTCGCACAACACGGAGTCATTCTCAAAAGTATCTGTAATGTGAAATATGTATACTTGTGAGCATATTTATGTGTACAAAGAGATTCCAAGTGTGAGAACTCGCAAGGGCACAACCAACTGTGAGTTCGCATCACATCGGTTCATATACAAGAGTATTTGTGATAGAACATATGTATGCTTGTGAGTATATGCATGTATACAAAGAGAAAGCGTGAGCACTCGCAAGGGCACAAACATATGTGAGTTCGCACAGCATGGGTTCATATACAAGACTATCCATGATACAACAAATGTATACTAATACTTGTCAATCTATGTATACAGAGGTTCTAACTGTGAGCACTCGCAATGGCAGGTACAAGTGTGAGAGTGCACAGCACGGGTTGATATACAAAGGTATATGTAATGAATTTATGTATATTTGTGACACATGTAAGTATGCAAAGAGGTTCTAAGTGTGAGCACTCGCAAGGGCACAGACATATGTGAGTTCAGACAACACGGAGTCATATACAAGAGTATCTGTAATATGAAATATGTCTACTTGTGAGCATATGTGAGAACACGAAGAAGTTCCAAGTGTGAGCACCTGCAAGGGCACAAACCATTTGTGAGTTTGCACAACATCGGTTCATATACAAGAGTCTATATGATATAATATGAGTATGTTTATGAGTATTTGCATGTATACAAGGAAAAAGTGCGAGCACTTGCAATGGCACAAACATATGTGAGTTCGCACAGCATGGGTTCATATACAAAACTAACCATGATACGATATATGTGTACTAATACATGTCAATATATGTGTACAAAGAGGTTCTATTTGTGAACACTCGCAATGGCACAAACAAGTGTGAGAGTGCACAGCACGGGTTGATATACCAACGTATCCGTGATATGATTCTTGATATGTATACTTGTTAGTACATGTATGTATACAAAGACGTTCTGAGTGTGAGCACTCGCAAGGCTACAAACATATGTCAGCTTGCACAACATGGATTCACATATAAAAGTATCTTTGATATGATATGTATACTTGTGAGTATATGCATGTATACAGAGAGGTTCTAAGTGTGAGCACTCGCAAGAGAACAGACATATGTGAGTTCGCACAACACGGAGTCATACACGAAAGTACAGTATCTGTAATAGCAAATATGTATACTTGTGAGCATATGTATGTATACAAAGAGGTTCTAAGTGTGAGCACTCGCAAGGGCACAGACGTTTGTGAGTTCGCACAACATGGGCTCATATACAAATCAGTCTGTGATGTGATTTATGTATTCTTGCAAGTATATGCATGTATACAAAGAGGTTCTAAGTATGAGCACTCGCAAGGGCACAGACATATGTGAGTTCGCACAACACGGAGTTATACACAAAAGTTCAAAATCTGTAATATCAAATATGTATACTTGTGAGCATATGTATGTATGCAAAGAGGTTCTAAGTGCGAGCACTGGCAAGGGCACAGGCATATTTGAGTTCGCACAACAGCGGTACACACATAAAAGTTTCTTTGATATGATATATGTATACTTGTGAGTATATGCATGTATACAGAGAGGTTCTAAGTGTGAGCACTCGCAAGGGCACAGACATAGGTGAGTTTGCACATTACGGAGTCATACACAAAAGTATCTGTAATATGAAATATGCACTTGTGAGCATATGTATGTATATAAAGAGGTTCTAAGTGTGAGCACTCGCAAGGGCAAAACCATCTGTGAGTTTAAACAAAATCGGTTTAATCTATTAATACAAGAGTATTTATGATATAGTTAAAATGTGTTTGTGAGTATATGCATGTATACAAAGAGCTTCAAAGTGTGGGCACTCGCAAGGGCACAGACATATGTGAGTTCGCACAACATGGGTTTATATAAACAAATATCTGTGATATGATATATGTATACTTGTGATTATATGCATGTATACAAAGAGGTTCTAAGTGTGAGCACTGGCAAGGGCACAAGCAAGTGTGAGAGTGCACAGAACGGGTTGATATACCAACGTATCCGTGATATGATTCTTGATATATGTATACTTGTGAGTATAGGTATGTATAAAAAGAGATTCTGAGTGTGAGCATTCGCAAGGGCACAAACATATGTGAGCTTGCACAACATGAGCTTATATACAAAAATATCTGTGATGGAATATGTACAGTATACTTGTGAGCATATGTATGTATGCAAAGAGGTTCTAAGTGCGAGCACTCGCAAGGGCACAGACATATGTGAGTTCGCACAACATGGGTTCATATATAAAGGTATTTGTGATATGACATATGTATGCTTGTGAGTATATGGATGTATACAAAGAGGTTCTAAGTGTGAGCACTCGCAAGGGTACAGACATATGTGAGTTCGCACAACATGGGTTCACATATAAAATTATCTTTGATATGATGTATGTGTACTTGAGAGTATATGCATGTATACAGAGAGGTTCTAACTGTGAGCACTCGCAAGGGCACAGACATATGTGAGTTCGCACAACACGGAGTTATACACAAAAGTTCAAAATCTGTAATATCAAATATGTATACTTGTGAGCATATGTATGTATGCAAAGAGGTTCTAAGTGCGAGCACTGGCAAGGGCACAGGCATATTTGAGTTCGCACAACAGCGGTACACATATAAAAGTTTCTTTGATATGATATATGTATACTTGTGAGTATATGCATGTATACAGAGAGGTTCTAAGTGTGAGCACTCGCAAGGGCACAGACATAGGTGAGTTTGCACATTACGGAGTCATACACAAAAGTATCTGTAATATGAAATATGCACTTGTGAGCATATGTATGTATATAAAGAGGTTCTAAGTGTGAGCACTCGCAAGGGCAAAACCATCTGTGAGTTTAAACAAAATCGGTTTAATCTATTAATACAAGAGTATTTATGATATAGTTAAAATGTGTTTGTGAGTATATGCATGTATACAAAGAGCTTCAAAGTGTGGGCACTCGCAAGGGCACAGACATATGTGAGTTCGCACAACATGGGTTTATATAAACAAATATCTGTGATATGATATATGTATACTTGTGATTATACGCATGTATACAAAGAGGTTCTAAGTGTGAGCACTGGCAAGGGCACAAGCAAGTGTGAGAGTGCACAGAACGGGTTGATATACCAACGTATCCGTGATATGATTCTTGATATATGTATACTTGTGAGTATAGGTATGTATAAAAAGAGATTCTGAGTGTGAGCATTCGCAAGGGCACAAACATATGTGAGCTTGCACAACATGAGCTTATATACAAAAATATCTGTGATGGAATATGTACAGTATACTTGTGAGCATATGTATGTATGCAAAGAGGTTCTAAGTGCGAGCACTCGCAAGGGCACAGACATATGTGAGTTCGCACAACATGGGTTCATATATAAAGGTATTTGTGATATGACATATGTATGCTTGTGAGTATATGGATGTATACAAAGAGGTTCTAAGTGTGAGCACTCGCAAGGGTACAGACATATGTGAGTTCGCACAACATGGGTTCACATATAAAATTATCTTTGATATGATGTATGTGTACTTGAGAGTATATGCATGTATACAGAGAGGTTCTAACTGTGAGCACTCGCAATGGCACGTATAAGTGTAAGATTGCACAGCACGGGTTGATATACAAAGGTATCTGTGATGGAATATATGTACATTTGTGACATATGTATGTATGCAAAGAGGTTCTAAGTGTGAGCACTCGCAAGGGCACAGACATATGTGTGGAAACGAGCACATCCCATCGTGACCCTAAGGACAATTCATCTGACGTGAAGCCGTTTTGGCTTCCACCTAGGCCAGGGTGAAAACATGGTGCAGCGTCCGTGCACTTCGAGTGGTACGCGGAGCATCTGGTGATCCAGGGCAACTTCGAGGGAGGCTTGAGCGTACCTAGGTGGAACCATGCCCTCCTATGCAGCGATGTACGCTGGTGTGGCAACGGATGGAAATGATGATGAGGAGCTGATGGGTACTCCAGCTCCTAGAAATGGTGGTGATGGCGGCGTCCATGGTGTTAGCAGTGGTCCTAGCGGAGGTAGTGCGAGTGACTCTATGGGGACAGGAAAAGGCAAGGGCTATGGCAATAGCGACAGCTCGGGTGCGAACCGAGGAGGCCGAGGCGGTGAAAATTGGTCAGGTTCTGATGGCCAAGGCAGTGTGGAGCACTATCAGATGTTTTCTGATAGCGGTTCGGGAGGTTCTCATGGTGGTTGGGATGCTTCATCACATGCTTCATGGAACGAGAACTGGTCCTGGGGTAGTCGAAGAAGCTTTCCCAATTATTATAGTAATTGGGGGTGGGTGCAATCTCCTGATCCCTGGGCAGATTGGTATGAAAGCCAAGCACATCGAGCGCAAGGTGGCGATCATGGACATCGAGAAGGTGCTGCAGTTTGGCCTGCAGGCGATGGAGATGGACCCAGACGAGTCCGAGAACTTTGTGAAGGAGTTCCTGCAAAACATCATGGAGGTGAACATCTGCGTGGGGACGTAGGTGCCCGCCCAGCATCACCGGTGTCACCGGCTGCTGCGAGGGACGTCTCCGGATCGTTACCATCCGGAGAGATGGGAAAGGCCGGTGATTTGAAAGAGCCCAATACTGTGGGGGATCGCAAGGGGAAGCTTTCATCCTCTTACCCTCCTATCTTCCGTGCCAAGCCTGGCGAGAGCTACAAGGAATGGAGAAGGTCGGTAGATTTCTGGCTGGGTGGTGAAGGAAATGCGATCCCGGCAGAGCTCATCAGGCCTCGCATTATGTTCCAACTTCGTGATCGTGCTGGACAACTTGTGCATCACCTCACCAATGCGGACGTGAACAAGGAGAACGGCATGACTGTCATCACGCGGGAACTTGAGAAGAGCCCCATAATCAGACAGCTGGACAGGCACAAGGTGGACCAGCATCGAAAGAAGCTCATGCAGCTGCGCAGATATCCCCAGGAGAGTATGGAATCCTATATCACCAGGGGCAGCATCTACCGGACGCAGCTTCATGCTTTGGACCAGGCGATGGAGATGGGCGAGTTCTTTTACACTGGACTTCTTGTTGATGGAGCCCGCCTGACACGTCGTGATCGAGCAATGGTCAAGACAAGGGCGGGCACGGACATGGAGGAAGATGTGACCAATGCGATGATCGAACTTGCACCAGAGCTGGAGGGAGAACCAGGTTGTCCCATAGGCTACTCTGAGCCCAACGCTGCAGCTCGCCAAGGAGATGAGTTCCTGGTGCAACGAGGTGAATCTACAGCCTTGAAGTATGGGAAAAAGGAGGTCAATGCAGTGGAGGCGGAATTGCCCCCTTGGGAGGAGGTTGAGAATGAGTTGGATGATGACTACATGGCTGAGGAGGAGGCAGACCAGCTTCCACCCGAATTGGTGGAGGCCTCACACGAGGCCTATGCCATGCACTTCAAGGCCAAGCAGAAGATTGCGGAGGTGAAAAAGCTTCGCCAGTATTTCAGGCGACCGGAGCAGATGCTGGAGGAGCGCAAGAAGATCATCGCCGAGAAGATGAAAACGGCACCGTGCCACAAGTGCGGGGAGCTGGGGCATTGGAGCCGTGAATGCCCTCAGAGAGGACATGCCACGGGAGCTGCTTCCTGGCGCAGCTCAAAACAATCCCAGACCAAAGGGTCGGCTTCCGAAGACAGGGCAACGTTGGTAGCTTTGTGTCATAGAGACTCTTCAGAGCGCGTTCAGTCCGAGTCGAGCTACAAGGGGCGTCATGGTGTCACGGTGGCGTTCAAGGGCAACAAGAATAAACACATTGTTGGGTCTCATGAAACGTTTTGGTGTCAAAGGGAGTTGAAGTATCAAGTCATTTTGGATCTGGGTTGTGTTCGATCGGTTGTGGGTCTCAAGTGGATGACAGAGCTGTTGCATGAGTGGAAGAATCAGCAACGCTGGGTACGTATTTTTCCAGAGAAGGAACAATTTCAGTTTGGAAACATGCAGACCCCCACCAGCAAGTTCCGAGTTCATTTTGAGGTAGTTCTAGCAGGTGTGCATGTGGCAATACCTATGTCGGTCGTTCCTGGTGATTGTCCTCCACTTTTATCACGACATGCATGTAGTCAATTGGGTCTCAGCATCGATTGCGGCAGTCACAGTGTCAGTTCTAGCAAGATGAATGTCAAGAACTTTGGAATGTCTCAGGCTGGCAATGGTCATTACATCCTATCACTTCATGAGTTTTCATCAGCATCGCTCACCGACATTCCTTCAGATTTCATGGTCCCATCTGGTTTTGAAGCTCACATTCTTCTGCCGCGTTCTTTGGTAGTGACGCGCAGGCGTCACCAGTTTCGAGGTGTTGAACTTCCGCCTCATGTTGGCCTCGTCCACTTCCATCTCGCCCTTCACCTCGTCCTCCAGCACCAGGTCCGGGCACTCTTGAGCATGGTGACCGGCTTCTCCGCAGAGCTGGCATACTAGGTCCTCCACTGCAGGCTCTTCCTTCTTCGTCTCCTTCTTCGCCTCGCGCTTCGTTGATGTCGGCGCTGTGGACGACCTCGAAGCCATGTGCCGATTGAGAGGCACGAGATCGGGCTTGCTGATGACCAGCACCGTGCTCGAGGATCACGCGCCAGCTGTTCAAGACCGAGGAGGAAAGTCCAGACGGATCGACTGGATGGGACGTGGTTTCCAGCCTGACGGCAGAGGAGCTCAACATGATCCACAAGAAGCGCGAGCGAGCGGCGAAGGCCCTCTCCAAGAAGAAGACCATGCTGGCACTGACTGGCCAGGCGGCGGACTATCCGAGCCTATCACAGGTTTGGTCGATGGAGGTCGCCTACAACATGGTTCATTCGATGGCATCGCGCATGAGGACTTTCCTATGGAAGAAGCTGCTGTGGCAACTTCGTGTGAAAAAGGCAGTGGAAGACACGCTGGGCTCCAAGACGCAGGTAGTTCGCTGGAAGCGCAACCATCGCTGGCTGGCGATGCTTCTGGCCAAGGAAGTCGGGACTCTATGGGGGCACTACGGAGCAATGCGGCAGAAGATGAACGACCCGCAGGTGTTCCCTATGATGTGAGACTGCAACGGGGCTTGATGCAGAAGCTCAAACAAGGGGTGGCGTCTAGAGGTCTGACATTGGGAAACTATGTGGCGCGACTCCTCAAGAAGCGGGAGAAGTGCGTGGTGCTGGAGATCTTTGCCGGAACCGCCAGGCTCACAAGCATGGCAAGGGGCCTCCGAGGTCGATGGTGGCATGCTATGAGTCCTGTAGACATTTTGTCGGGACAGGACATGCGAAAAAGGGAGGACCAGCAGAATGAAGGTTTGGCAAATGATCCATCGAGAAGAACCAGATCTCATCACCCTCTCTATGCCGTGCGGACCGTGGTGTCAATGGATGTTTCTATGCCATCCGGATGATGTGGCAGCCAAGCGCAAGGAGGACATGCCACTTTAGCGCTTTGCTCGAGAAGTTTGGGATTGTCAGGTGGAGAAGAAGCGCTTGGTGCTGACAGAGCAGCCTCTGGGATCAGAGGGCCTCAAGTTGTCCATCATGGAGCTTCGCCCGCAGCTTCACCGGGCGAAAGTGGCTCAATGTATGTTCGGCTCCGGGGATGTGGAGAATGGCAAGCCCCATCGGAAGCTCACTGCTCTGGACGTCAATGATGAGTACTTCGCGCAGTGTCTCGAACGAGATGCAGTATGTCTTCATCAACCTGAAGAACATCAAGTCCTGGAAGGAAAGGTCTTCTATGAGGGCAAGTGGGTGAATCGATCACACTTAGCAGCTGCGTGGCCTCTCCCGCTATGTACGTGAACACATCTTGAAGAGCGCGGAGGAGACCATGAAGCGAGTTCAACCTGTGCCACATTGAATTGTGCTTTGGCACAGGAGGTGGAGCAACCCGAGTTGTGGGAGACTGGACCGGTGGCAAGCGGTGTCGTCCCTGAAGAACAACTACGGCAACGCTTGGGAGAAATGGGAGTAGCGGCAGACCGCTATGGCTACATCACCTTCGAAGGCTATGGTCAACAAGTCCCGCGACGAATCAGGGCGGTGGTAGCACATCTACACGCTACCCTTGGCCATCCGGCCAATGATCGCTTGGTCCGCATGCTGACAATGAGCGGTGCCGGACAACAGGTGCTGACAGCTGCTTCGAACCTGAGATGCCAGGTCTGTGCAATGGTTCGACCCCCTCGTGATGCTCCACAAGTTTCAGGATCAAAGTCGACCAACTTCAACGAGCGTGTCTCTGGTGACACCTTTTTCATGTGGGACTTGGAGGGGGAGAAGTACGGCGTTGTGCACTTTGTGGACGGCCTCACGGACTACCACATTGCGGACTGCACTTTGAATCCGGATTCATCCTTTGCAGCTGAACTTTTGCGGGATCGCTGGTACAGTGTGTTTGGAACCCCGGACGTATTGATCACGGATGGTGGCTCAGAGTTTGCGGGCACGAGTTGATCCCGGAGGGAGCAAAGTGGCGCCTTGGCCATGCAGAGCGCCATGGTGCCATCTTGAATCTGATGCTCATGAAGATGGTGCGTGCACACAACTTGGTCGGCTATGAGGACGTGCGCATGGCGACAGTGGCGGCCTGTATTGCAAAGAACAGGCTCTCCAACCATGGTGGCGTCAGCCCCCTACAGGCAGTGACCGGCAAGAACAATGTCTTGCCCGCATCCATCATGAACCAGCTCTGCTCTGGCAAGGTCAAGTGCATCCTGAATGACACCATCACCAGGACGGCTTGCCTGCAAAGAGCAGAACGAATTCGATCAGCAGCAGTGGAGTCATTCATTTGGCTGGACTCCCATCAATCTCTTCGCAAGGCACTGGCTTCGAAATCCAGGCCACCACAATTGGAACTTCTTCGAGAAGGTGCCACAGTATATGTATATGATCCTCCTCCCAATCGACAAGGTTTGGCGAGACGGTTGCAGGACAACTCTTCATGGTCGGGACCGGGCACGGTCATTTGCGTGGAGAAGGACAAGGAGGTGCCAACACGAGTGTGGGTGCGTCTTCGAGGTCGAGTGCGAGGAGTTCCCTTGGAGCGATTGCGACTGGCCACGACTGAAGAGGTGGTGAGCAATCAGTTCATCACTGAAGCTTTGGAGGAGGTGCAGAAGGAGTTGACATCAGGGCAGCTTCGCATAGCAGGTGAGGAGGGTGACCAACAACCGGCTCCTGCTGGATCATCTTTGGCGATTGCAGATGAGCCAGCGCAACCTATGGAGGATGAAGAGCAAGAGACAGAGCAGATGCGACTGGAGCGCCGCTTGCTGACGGATGTCCCTTTGCAGATGACTCGCAAGGTTCCAGGCGAAGGAGACCCCTCCAACCTGCCATTTGCCAAGAAACAGAAGGTCTTTGAGCAGCTCTCCAAACAAATGGGAGCACCGACCACCATGCAGGAGGCGTCAATTCGAGAGCGTTTGGAGGATGCCTACCAGAGGTCTCGGAGCATTCGCAAGGACGTCGAGAGGCACAAGAGTCGGTCGAGAGCAAGAGCTTCGGCACAGCATGACACGGACTTCGGCATTGTGGAGGTCGACGTGACGGAGAATGAGGCGGCTTCAAGGAATGACATGGCGTCTGAAGAGGAAGTCGCCCTTGAGAATGCACCGGTCCTTGACTCGTCCCAGGCTTTTGTGATTGCGGCGAAAGCGCTCAAGTATGAACTCTTCGTCGTGGAGGCCTACAAGAAGGACACCTACGATGTCATGGCGGAGTTGAAGTTCCACGGGGCCTTGTGGTCGGAACCAGGCAAGTATGCAGGTGTTCAACAGTTGGAAGCGTATGCCCAACAACAGGCACAAGATGGGGCACAGGCAGCTCAACAGGGTGGCTTAGTGACAGGCAAGGATCGCCTGGAGTATGCTTGGTCAAAGCTGGACGACAGATGGCGTCAAGCTTACATCCCGGCACTTCGCAAAGCCTTCAAGGTCTACATAGATCATGCAGCCATCAAAGGAGTCCCTGAAGGCAAGGTCATTGATCCAAAAAGGATTTTGCCATCACGCATGGTGCTCACCAACAAGGGGAAGCCACAGCTGGAGGCTGCAGAACTGAAGGCACGATGGGTGTTTGGTGGACACCGTGATCCAGATGCCGGTGCCTATCCTACAGCCTCTCCCACGGTGAGCTTGGTGGGACACAATCTCCTCAACTTCCTGGCGGTGCAGTTCAGATGGGAGATCTTCTATGAGGACGTGTCGGCGGCCTTCCTTCAGGGTAAGGAGTTGCCACCACAGCGGGAGATCTACGTCAAGATCCCTTACGGGTATACCGCCTCAGATCTTGCAGGAATCCTTTGGCATGGGCTGCCGAGATGATTTGGCGCAGCTTACCAAGGGTGGTTTTGGATTGCCTGAGTCGCCGAGGTTGTGGTATCTTGAGTACCGCAACACCTTGATTGACATCGGTGGCCGAGAGCTCAAGTTGATCCCAGGCTTCTTCTGCTTCTACCATCCTGACGGTCGTCTACGTGCAATGGCTTGCATACATGTGGATGACACAAGGTATGCCGGTGACGTCACAGCCCACGAGATCTGGACAGAATTACATGACCGTCTGGACTTTGGAAAGGTGATGGCTGGCAGAAGTTCTGTGGTCGTTTTGAACATCAAGATCCAAACACCTTTGAGGTGTACTACACCATGGACGAGTACTGCGCAGACATCAAGCTCGTGGATGAGAGGAAGCCGGACGACATGGCACGGCCGCTCACGGAGCATGAGAAAAAGGTGATCAGCTCAGCCATTGGGCAGGTCAATTGGGCAGCAAGACAGTGTCGCTTCGACCTGAGCTACGGCGCGTCCTATGTGCAACAGCTGGCCAGCACCAATGATCCGTTGGCCCTGCAGTTTCTGAACAAGGTGATTCGGAGGGCGCATCAGGACTTCGTGATGAAGGTCCCGTGCATTGGGTGCCCTTTGGAAGAGATGATTGTGCTCTCCAATGCTCTCCATCAGTGATGGAGGAGGAAGTCAGGGTGGTCTGATTGTCGCCATCGCCCATCCCGACATTCAGAAGGGTGAAGCAACGTTGGCGGTCATTGAGGCCCAGAGTGCCAAGCTGCAACGAGTGGTGAGGTGCAGTATGGCGGCGGAATTGACAACTTCCGCCACGGCATTCGAGCACGGCGACTACATGCGAGCTGCGCTTGCAGAAATGACACAGGAGAAGTTCTGCCTGCGAGCCTGGAAGGTTCATGCAAGCATGTGGAAACACATCTTGGTGTTGGACGCCAAGGTTGCCTTCGACGCCATCGTCTCCGAGATGGCGCCGACAGATCGCAAGTTGATTGTGGACATCGCAGTCTTGCGTGAAACGTTGGAGGACCCTCAGGGGAACAGCTTCCTGAGGTGGGTTCCGGGTAGTGAGATACCCTCCGATGGCCTGACCAAATGGCATGGCAACGGCTCATTAGAGAAGATTTTGATTCAATGCTACTGGTCTCTGTGTGACACCGCTCTCGCAGCAGAGCTGCGACGAAGGGTGGCAGACCGTAAGCGAATGCTTAAGGGTCACGGTACCAAGGGGGTTTGTGTGGAAACGAGCACATCCCATCGTGACCCTAAGGACAATTCACCTGACGTGAAGCCGTTTTGGCTTCCACCTAGGCCAGGGTGAAAACATGGTGCAGCGTCCGTGCACTTCAAGTATATGTTAGTTCGCACAACACGGAGTCATACACAAAAGTATCTGTAATATGAAATATATATATATATACATATATACTTGTGAGTAGATGCATGTATATAAGGAGGTTCTAAGTGTGAGCACTTGCAAGGGCACAAACATATGTGAGTTCGCAGAACATGGATTCATATACAAAAAGTATCTATGACATGATATGTGTTTTCTTGTCAAAGTATGTACGCATAGAAACAGGGCTTCAAAGTGTGAGCACTTGCCAGGGAAGAGGCATATGTGAGTTCGCAGAACATGGGCTCATATATAAAAGTACCTGTGATATGATCTATATATGCTTGTGAGTATATGCGTGTATACAAAGAGGTTCTGAGTGTGAGCACTCGCAAGGGCACAGACATATGTGAGTTCGCACAGCACGGAGTCATATACAAAAGTTTTTGTAACATGAAATATGTGCACCTGTGAATATATGTATGTATACAAAGAGGTTCTGAGTGTGAGCATTCGCAAGGTCACACACATATGCACAACATCGGTTCGTATACAAATAAATCTATGATATGATATATGTACACTTCTGAAAATGTCGATGTATACAAAAAGGTTCAAAGTTTGAGCACTCGCAAGGGGCACAAACATATGTGAGTTTGTACGGCATGGGTTTATTATATATGTATACTTGTGTGTGCTTCAAAGTGTGCACTGGCAAGGCAGCGACATATGTGATTTCGCACAACTTTATTTCATATACAAAAGTATCTACTATACGCTACATGTATACTTGTGGATGAATGTATATATACAAAGAGATTCTAAGTGTGTGGGTTCGCGAGGGCAGAGACATATGTGAGTTTGCACAACATCAGTTCATATACAAGAGTAGCGATGATATTATACATGTATACTTGTGAATATATGTATGCGTACAAGATCATACAAGAGGTTCTAAGTGTGAGTGTGTACGAGGGCAGGAGCATACGCGGTATATGAAATGTTGCATAGAAATGTTATATATTTGGGTTCTAACTGTGGTTAATTTTAGAGCTTCTAACTCATATGAGTAAGAACCCGGCCAGATGTACAAATCTCGTTTTGTTTTTCCAAAAAAGGTTCTAACTTTGTGTCCGTCAATATACAGGACATCTCCCATATGTCATGGGACAATCATGGAAAATCCCATGGTGTCCGGGTAAGATTTTCCCAAGAAAACCAATCGTTAGCCAACGGAGGAACAACGAGAAGAAACTCAGATGCAGCCGGACGCCAAAGTCGGGCGGGTGTCACATGATGTCATATGTGTTTTAGGTTTAGACTGTACCATACTGTGGATGGAAGAAATCCTGCACCACCTTGGATGGTTGAAACCCACAGTAGAGCAATCTTATTTGGTCTTGTTTTTCATCATTGTGGTGATATTTATTAAAAACAAATTATTTAGATAGACTCGATCTATTTTTTGAGCGGGTTGAATTCAACCAGAACTGGGATGGGTCGCTCAACCACAGAACCCGTCAGGGTCAATATTTTTAGCGGCTTTGGATTGTTTGGTGTGTCTCTACCCTTTGGTAAACTAATTAATATAACTATGGAAAATCACCATTTTTAATGGAAAAACTCACTATAAATTGCCATTTTCAATAGCTATGTTAGTTTACCAGAGGGTATATCCTTTGAAATTTGATTTGGTTCCATGGAGGGTGAAGTTTGGGAAGCTGATCTCAATGTTCAAGATAGAATGAAACGTTTTGTGATTCTTTGAGCCCTGTCTCAGGTAAGGAGTCACACGGCTGCATGTCTAGTAGTGACAGAAACAAGTTTTGTTTTTTCTGTCCCCGGACTTAACATGACATGCACATTCAGTGCCTATGTGAACAACATGCAAATAAATACATGTACATATATATATATATTTATATGTGTATTGTATATATACATTTGCAGGTACACATAGCGCCTTTTTGTCGCATATCATTTCACTAAGCGGGAACTGCACTTCCCAACATCACCTGTGGTGTACACCTCCAACAGTTGGTCGGCCCAGGGAAGCTTTAGCTAAGTTGGTTTATAAGTAGGTGAACTGAGGTAGAGATACCCTTTGGTAAACTAAAATAACTATGGAACACCACCATTTTGAATTGGGTACATCCACTATAAGTGGCCACCTTCAATAGCCATGGTGGTTTTTTCCAAAGGGTACGTTATATCTACTTAGACCCTGCAAGAACCCATGAACATGGCTACACATTTTAAAAGTCTCAAGTCAGAATGGCTATACGAACCCCAAAAACTGTTCAAGGTACTAAGGGTCTAGGTATTGTTTTTCATGGAGGGTCATAATCATCTGTAATCGAACAAATAACAAGGTAAGGCCCCCTAGATAGCAAAGTTGACTTATTAGAACTAGGTCAACTATTGTATAAAGGGCAAAGGGGTAATTTAACTATACAATTATATAATATAATATTCATGGGCTTCATAAACCAACAAAGATGACTTGGGATACTGGGGTCTCTACATGTTTTTTAAAACGTCCCTCACCTTGGTTTCCTGCACTTGCTCTACGTCTTCCCAGCGCAGGAGGAAGATCAGGTGTCTGCCGCGGAGGACATGAGTGACGCTCCGATCTCCGAGTTTGAAGCTTCGCCTACAGAGTCGGCCAACAAATCAGGCCATGGCATGGATGGGGAGGAGCCACTTTATTAAAGCTACAGTTTGGTAAGCCCCTTAGCAGCTATAATTATAACAATTTATAACCCCAATTTATGGAATTATAACCCCATTTGGAATCAATCTTACGACCAGTTGCAATTGGTAAAGGGCTTTACAACTGTAAAGCCTAGTTGTTTTTGGGGGTTTGGAAATCTTTGATTGGAACATGCTGGAATCAAAACCACATCATTCGCTGAAAAGCAAGCAAAACGCTCTGCAGTCTGCAGTTTTTGTTCGTCAACCTCACCTTGGACGAAGTGGAAGATGATCCCATTTCGCTCGCTAAAAGCCGCTGCTTTAGTGTCCTCACCATGATCAATATCAATACAAGGTGGTGCCCCATAGGTAACTAGGTTGGTTAATGGCTCCAGTAACTTGGGTTTATGGTAGATATTGATGTAACTATACTTAATGGGGGTTATCAACTAACTTATAACTGGGGGGGCACCACCTTGTATGATCATTTTGGCTCAAGATACAAAATTCTGGCTCAAGGCTCAAGGGCTCAAGCCAACCGCGCCGGCCACCCCTCCCCTGCCCCCTTCACCCACAACCCCCTGCGGTGACCCCCCCCGGCTCGCGGCCCCGAGTGCGCCATCACTTTCAAGGCTGCTTCGGGCCCCAATCCCAAGCGAGGCGCGCCGCCCCCTTTAAAGGCGAGCCCGCCCCGTACCCTTTCGTTGCCCCTACGAAGCCCCATCCCAGCCTGCCCCCTTGGCGGCTGACACCCTTTACCACCCCCCACCACCCCCAATCCCCGGCACACACAAACCCATGAGGAGGTGCAACAAAGCGGCGCCGCATACTAACAGCGCCACACCCCCGGGGGGGGACCGCACATGGCGCCACTGCAGCACCTTCCGCGCCCCCGTCTCACCCGCAGTTGTTTCACCCGTTTCTTTTGCTACGCGGCCGCTGCAGTCACCCTGCTTTAACCCCAAAGCGGCCCACCGCCACTTCGGCCAGTGAGGTTCCTCGTCCCCTGAACCGTCACGCGCGCCGCAGGCTCACCCACATCCTCAATCCCGCCCTCCCCCCGACCCCGCACCCGGCACCAAGCCCGCTGCCGCCTCCCAGGCAGCAACTGCGCCAGCCCACGCTCGTCCGGGTGGCCGCTTCGCGCACACCGGGTCGGCGAAGCTGCCAACCCCGGCCCCCCTTCCCCACCACCCCCTGCCCCCGCTACCGAACCCCACCCCACCCAACACACGTTCGCAGACACCATCCTGCTTAGCGAGCGCTTTTTACCACCCTCCCCGACCCCGAGCGCGCACTTCTCCTGTCGCAAGCGGGCCCGCACGCCGCCACCACTTTCACCACCATCCCCACTTGACCCGAATTCCATTTCGACAACCCCCACTATCGCACCCTAGTCCTCCGACGGCTCCGCCTGCCGTTGGGGTTTGCCCCCGCCCGCTGTCGCTGCGGCCGCCCCCTAGACGCGTTCGGCGACCACCGCGCCGCATGCGCAACTAGCGGGGCCTTGCGCACCAAAGAACCTTGGCCCGCATCCTCCGCGAGGCCGGGGCCGTCCCCCTGGCCCACATGAACCTGGACCCGGCCCCCCGCGGATGGACGCGCCATCGAAATCCTGGCACAAGGCCTCCCCCTTTGGCACGGCGCGCAACTTGCGGTTGACGCAACCCTTGTTAGCCCCGTTGGCCGGGATGGCGCGGCACACCCCCATGCTGCCACCACCCCCGCAACCGCCATCACCCAGGCTACGCGGCGCAAACGCATCTCGGTCTACCTTGCACCCCAACGCCGCTGCCGTCTTGTCGTTGTGGGGCTGGAAATCGGCGGGCGCTGGGGCATTGAGGCCCAGTCCCTTGTCCACAGCCTCGCCGCGGCCAAGGCGCAAGCCACCCCCCTGGCCTCCAAGCGGCCGCGGTTGGCGCTTACACACGCCGCTGGGCAGCTCTTTTGAGCTGCACAGCCCAGCGGGCCTTCAGCGCGAGCCTGCTGGAGCTACCCTTGGGCGCCACCGACCACACCGATGGTGACTTCGCCGAAGCGCGAGGAGACGACCCCCCCCACTCCAGCCGCCTCCCTCTAAGACAGGGGATCTGACCATGTGACCAATGGCGGTGGAAAAGGTGTCGCAGAAAAAAAAATAATCAATATCCTCCAGTTGTCCCCAAATTGGACACTGCCCGCCTTGATTCGGGGATTCAACATCACCATGCTGCGAAAATCGGCATGGAAAATCACAATGCGGTGCCAGTGGCAGAAACGTCCATCGCGATGTTTGCTTATACAGGTGTTGGCCATGCACCATGCTGTCATCTTATGTCATATTATGGCATAGTCCCTTCCCCCTAATATTAAACACCCCCAAACGAAACCTTTGAAAAACGTGGGTGGTGTTTAATATTATGGGGGATGGGATTATGTCGCATTATATCATATATTATAAGTCAAACTAAATATATCCCTAGCATTCCCTAGCTCCGTTGCTCCAGGTGAACATGCCGCATCATTCGGGGAGACCATGAATGTCTTGAAGTTGTTTGGTGGCCCAGTGGAGTATGCCAACTAAAGGCTAGTTTCTAGTAATTTGATATTTGCAAAATTATATATAATTATACAATAAATATATAGATGTACTGTAGTTGAAAATATGTTTAATATAATATGTATACTTAGACTTAATATATGTATGTATATATATATATATATATACATCCGTGTGTGTGTGCGTGCGCGTGTGCGTGTGTGTGTGTGTGTGCGTGTTTGTGTGGCAAATATATATATATATATATACACATGTTTTCAATATTAGTATCCCAGAACTGAATTGGTTTAACGAAAAATCTACAGGAACACCATATATTTACTGGATTACTGGGGAAATAAAAACTATGGATTCCTGCAGATGTTCCATGACTTTCCCTTGAACCAATCCATTGATACTAGAGAATCATCTAAAATCATAGCCATTTCGATGGTGGTACGAATGGCCAGCTTAAAGTAACAACATGCAGGGCCGCTCCAAAGATTGGATCGAGCCGCTCCAGGAATGTCATGAGATATGGGGAAATCCTGTCACACCTCTATCGGCAGACATATAAACCATCTTAAATCATCGAACTATATAAATTGCTACGTTAAATAACCAGAGGGGAACATATTTATAGCTAGTTTAAGTTGACAATAATTCATATGCGTTTAAATGCTGTTCTATGCATATTAGTTCAAATGGGTACTTATATTATACACATATATACAGTAATTTAATGTAATATATATATTTTTTTAAATGTGACATGTGTGTGTGTGTGTTAGCCATTTGGCTGCGGTGTGGGCTGAATATTGCGGATCCGATCTGGGAATCCTTGGATGACTTGAAGAATGGCCATACCATATACCCTCTGGTTATTTAAGATAGCCATGGGAAATGGCCCATAGAAATAGATGGTTTACCGAACTGAAAAATTGTGATTTCTCCATGGCGAACTGTTAAATAACCAGATGGTACTAACCAGCTATTCTATGCAGATAACCTATGATCATCTGGTTGCTTTCCTATCCCAGCATCCCCATCTGTCAAGGAGTCCCACTGAAGTGACTCTGCTGCGGAAGTCCTTTGATATGCTGCTGCTTGCACTGGGCAATGATCGTGAAGCGGTGGCTTGGAGGGCTGGGCGTGTTGGGTCGGGCTGCAGTGCCTTCTGTTGGGAGGATCTTCTAGTTGAATTGGAGAAAACAATGCGTAAACAGGCGCTCACTATATCATACTGTAACCAATAGTAGATATAGTAGTAACACACAACAAAATTACTCGAATAACAATAGAGATTATCATCACAATCATCATCGTCGTCGTCATCATCGTCGTCGTCGTCATAATCAGCAGCAGCAGCCTCATCCTCATCCGGAATGCTGACAGGGGCCAGTGACTATATGGCTCACAGGAGCTCGGGAATCCCAAATTTGTAGAGCACCACGGGCCGCCACCAGATGCAAGCGGCGTTGTTTGTTCTTCTGAGCTCAGCACTTGCTGTCAATTTCCG
The DNA here is from genome assembly GCA_947184155.2 of Cladocopium goreaui. Lineage (NCBI taxonomy): Eukaryota > Dinophyceae > Suessiales > Symbiodiniaceae > Cladocopium > Cladocopium goreaui. The sequence continues at coordinate 807,760 of CAMXCT020000113.1, read as the reverse complement.
CCTTCATCGAACCAATCAAGACCTAATTGTTCATGATGGAACAAAGGGCAGATCAGTTGAAGTAATTCAGATATTGTTCAGACCATCACGAGAGCAATTTTAAATCCCCATGTCATCATGCCCCTTGGAATTGTGGAACTGAAAATGCTGGAATCCGAATTTCGCCTAAAATGATCTTAAAACATCCTGAACCGAATCAGACATTCATTTTTCTGTCCACGTCCAAGCGCTTTTGCGCTTCTTGTTGCTTTTGTTGTTCCTTCGGGTATGCATCGGGATCACTAGGCATTTTTCTCCGTTGCAATCCGTTGTGGTTTTCCCTGGATCCAGTGGAGGTGGCATCCCTTCCCGGTCACCGCAAGTCTCGACAGGTAGGTGATGCTATCTATGGTTTGAAGATTCATGCGCTGGTTGCCATCAAGGCAAAGGGGGGGGACCCAGGGGACCCCACTGGGACCGAGGGGGCCCAGGCCACCCAGGCAGTTGCAGTAGATTTAGGACAACGCACATAAGAGTCGCCGTTTGGGCCACTAAATTTTGAGCTTCAATGTCCGGTATAATTATCAGCTCCAAAAAAAGATGGAACATACAAATCTTAGCAAAATTATGCTAAATTACATTAAATTCCTCTTCTTTCTTGTCGGTTGTTATAATTCCCAGGGTTTTTTTGGTTCGAAAAACCAACGCCTGGCAGAGGACAACTTCACAACGCCAAGGGCGGTGGTATCGCTGCGTTTCTTCAACTGTTTCCGCTTGTTGCTGGAGAAGGCAGAAGATCCCGACGACGCTCAGCTAATCTCAGCTACAACTCCACGGGAAGTGAGCCATCGATAATTCCCACATGCCAGTGTTTGGTTATGAAATAGGCATAAAAAGATTAAAAATGATGTTTTGTTTTTTTAACTACATTATACTAGCTGGTTGTTGTTTGTTGATTAACTAGCCAACGATGTCATGATTCAGGTGGAAGGAGTTGCATAAGTGGTTTGTGGCTTTGTCATGGTTTGCTTCAACTAACTGGTGCCAATTTCTGGCCCATGATCTATTAATGTCTATTAATTAGGGGTGGTACTCCCCAAATAGTGGTGATTTGGTAATTCAATGGTACCCTCCAATTAAGCAGCTGCTTGGTGCTTATTAATCCAGGGTTGACATTAATGAAGATACCGTATTTTCAAAGAAACCCATACCAATGTCAAGTTGTTTTTCCACCTTTTTGTTGTAGGTTACCCTCTGGTAAACGTTTACATAGCTACTGAAAATGGCCATAGAAATAGTTGATTTACCTATTGTTTCAATAGTGATTTTCCGTAGCCTTGTTAGTTTACCCGAGGGTATATAGTATAATTATGTATAATTAGTATATATATATAAATCATCATGATCCAAGAACTTTGTTGTAGCCTTGAAGTCAGATCCTCAAGTGGTGGATCCAAAAAAGTTACCAGAGGTCATCCAACTGAACAGTGGCGCCCAGGAACTGAAGATCTATGTGGAGACCTTGGCGTTCAAGCCACCTGGATGGCTTTTTTCTCGGTCAAATGTGAGGAGTTTGTTTAAAGGGCAGATTATGGGAACCTCTTGGGATTTTTTATTATTTTTGTTGGGGAAATCCAGAAATGAATGGCCGCTTAATGGCAAGATCATCATAGCTGGGGGGATTTTCCAGGGAGCAATGGAGCTAACTGTTCGCCCAATTTCGAACCACACGTTTCCATTTTTTTTCCGTGCCATGCTGTAGACACTGTAGACATTCATAAGTTGGAATAATGATGTTTCTCACTGAAAGTAGGCAGGATGGACGTGCTATTTGTAACCTGCTCATGATGATTGAGCAAACTTTGGAAGACAAGAAACCTCTGGAAACCTTCTGATTCATTCAACGCATCGCGTGAAGTCACTGAAAGCAGAATGGACCATATCCGCACCAGTGGATTCCCAAGTCCCTCTGGTTTTCTGCTGGAGAAGAAGTTTCATGAAAAAACAGTAATAATTAACTTACCATTTTGAGATATTCTTTCCTACAGGCGGTTTATGGTCATTTGTATACAAATGTGCGTGTTTGTGTGTGTGTGTGCGTGTGCATTGGGTTTAACAAATTAAACATGACGATATAAGATAGATATGAATCATGCCTTTTACTCTACTGATATGTATGATATGAATGCTCTCCTTCGTTGCCGCAAAACTGTGGAGAGAGTCTAGCCACTCCCCCTTCTGTGAGTCTAGTTAACCACCCAGTGGGCTTGCAAAAAGACACTAATTTATACAAATCCCTGGTTTCTGGATGTTTTAGATGTTTTAATGCTTACTTTATGATACTTATGTCTTTCTGTTCCCATTTCCCCATATGGTTGGGTGAATTCCCCATGTCTTCTCTGGTGATGTCATCAATCAAAACAAGGCATTTGCAGAACGACGTGACCGAACTGCGTGTCGACAAAGTCATTGCTGCTGGGCCTGGAAAAGCCTGGGATGTTTTGCTGGTGGGATGGTAAAGCAATGAAACACCAGCCCCATTCCATCAGCATCTGGTTGGTGGTTTGGAACGTGAATTTTATGACTTTCCATATATTGGCAATGTCATCATCCCAACTGACTAGTAGAGGGGTAGGCTCAACCACCAATCAGTTTCTATGGGTGTTATAAACATCTATAAACCATCAACACATAGAGTTGTGCTTGATAGTATTGCTTTACGAACATGAAGTTTGTTGCGTTTTCAGCGTATGTTGGACCCCAAAAAATTGTGTTCTTCGTGGGTGATTGGAAGTTCTTGGATCATGATGCTACATTTATACCCTTTGGTAGCCCAACATAGCTATGGAAAATCACCATGTTATATGGGTACAAACCAACTATAAATCTCCAATTTTCCCTGGCTATGTTAGTTTACCAGAGGGTAGATGGAAATTGGTGCAGGCTGGGCGCTGGGTGTTCAAAAGATCTTAGAGGTATAAGATGTTATCAGTAATGTGGTAAACCGCAGGGTGGTAAAACAAATCCTTAGTTAGGCTTTATTGTTGGGAAAGATGTGAGATAATTACGGGTTAATATGAAAAAACAAGAGATTCTCAAAAACAATGCCTGAGGTTGTTATGACATGTTATGTTAACAAATACCACCCAAAAAAGGTGCGTTTTTTTTCACCATCGATCGTTGATCCTAGGGATGGTTTCCATAGTGGGGTACCCCAATAGCTGGATGGTTTATAGTTGAAAATCTTGTTAAAATGGATGGTAACTAGGGGTTTCAGGCATTTGAGCCATTTCAGGAAAGCTCCATATATATTCCTCCATGTTTGGTATCTGGCATTTGGGTCATTGGAGTAAATGGAGCAATCTGGGCTTGGACCCAGCTCTGGGAAGATCAATCGCCTTCTTTGCGTGTGGCAATGGACACGTGCTTAGCTCTATGGCTTATATCATTTTTTATCTACTCACTCAGTGACGATCTGATTGACTAGTGGGCTTACTGGATATGTTACATCACCAACTATATAATATAGCTTATGATAACCTATAATAACCTAATCATACAAATGGGATGTATCCCCTGGTGGTTATTGTAATTATGCCACGAACCGCATGGTCCTAGAACCCATGCATGAAATCGCTTGCACATGAGATCAGATTCGCGCCCCTAGGATGCATTCAATGAACTGCTCACGAACAACGTGTCCCTTGGCACAGGGCGGAATCTGAATGCATCCTCACTGGGATTCAAGACACATTGAGTTTATAGTTTATAATATATAGACATGTTTAAAACCAATAATAAACCATCCCTAGTAGTTGGACCACGGCTTATAGACGGCCGTGGGTTTTCGGGGGTTTTGGGGGGTTTTGGGGGGGTTGATAACGTTCTTGGCTGCCCGCCTTACAAGATATTCTCTTGGACTTGCTGCTACGCTATTGAATGTCAACAGGTCACCCATCAGGTCAAGCAATTCACCCGTCCTGTGATGAGAAAACCGTCATCTGTACTCAGTTCGGTTGCCGGTACTCAGAGTATTGACAGGGCATGGCGTACACTCAAAGCTTGGCTACCCAAAAAATTGAAGACATACGAAAAGAGAAATGGCCATCACAAAATGAGTCAAGGTGTGCATTCAATGATCCAGCAATGGATGTGGCGTCAAACAATTTTGCCGTGTTCTCCCAAAGAGTTGATGTCATGCCTTGTCGATCTGCTGAAGAAATATCATGACTTTCAATGACGGCTTCATCCACTGAAACAAATAGTTTGACTGCATTGCAAGATGACTAAAAAACATATTTTCCCCATCTAATTCCGAGATGAAGCCGCTTTAACCAATGGCACGGCTGCGTGAAAGATCCAAAATGGACTGGAATGCTCTGACCACTGTAAATCAGCAGAAAAACAAATGCTCAGCATTGCTGGTGTGCTGAATTCCTCACGGCCGCCTGTGAGCCGTGTACCTAGTTCCATAGATGGGTGGTAAACACCATCCCCAAATGGTAGGTTGTTTATTAGGTTTACCTCATTAGCCTGCTTAAATTAAAACGACACAGGCTGTCTAAGATCAGCCTCGGTTCGTCTCTTTTTCACCAAGCCTCACACGAAAATTCCAAGTATAGGAAGCGGTGAATATATCTATCTATGGGCCGAGAGCCGTCTGTAAATCGACATAAGAAAATCACAAGAAATCACAAGATAAGTAGAGTTGTTCGTAAATCTCAAGAGAAGTCCAATCTGTTTTTTCCCTGCCTTGAGAGAAGCACAATCATAAGATGAGTATAGTTTGCAAGTAAAATCCCTATTTTGGACAACCGTCATGAATTACAGTGATTATCCAATATTACATTCACTTATATATATAATTATATAATATTAACATGTTTTGAGCCGTTTTTGGACTGTATCCCACAGAGAAAGCAAAAAAAATCATGTAAGCGTGGTATAATTATAAGTTAGATCATATAATATGCCATATGTTCCACATCATGTAAGATGTATCCCACATACCCTCCCGTATATTCCTGTAATTCAACACTATGGAACATCACCATGCTTAATGGCTAGGTAATTCATCGAAATAAATGCGGCCCACAGCTACGTCAAATTAATGTAATATATATATATAACAAGGTCAGGCCCCCCAGCCCCCAGTTATGTTTGATGCTTTATAAAACCATGAATAGCGTAGTTGTCCATACAAGGTGGTGCCCCATAGTTGGCTATAGAATTTATAACTCCAATTTCACTAAGGTTTAATGGTGCTTATGGTACTGTAGATAGGTATAATATATATATATTTATATATATATATATCTCATATATTCTATACTGAAGGCTAATTTCACTAAAATTTATGGTAGATATACTGTATTATCTATGCCTCTAAGGCGTTTTAGAGACCAACAAACAAATAACAGGTGGGGCATCACCTTGCCCAAACGGTAATGCTCCAGGCCTGACCTTCCTCCTGGAACTTGGGCGGCATGGCGAACGCTGCTCAGTCACACCGGATCTTGCTACAGGCCGACGCGGCGTCCGTTGAAAAGAAAAAACACATGGTGGCTTGATACAGTATGGTTTACTGCAAAAGAATTAGTGTAAAAAAACAAACATGTGTTTATCAACTAATTAAAGTGCTAAAAAAAACATCAATAATTGGTGATTTCATGGGGATTATTGGAAGTTATTGGCAAATTTCTGTGTGCCGTTTGCTAATCAAACAGGTTGCGATGGAACTCATTCCAATCCTCTCGATGGCAAGGGGCCCCCCATGGATCCACGTTGGTTTTTAACGATCATTCTAATAGAGTTTTATACTTGATTAATATAAGATGATCTACAAATATTTAACCGTGATTTAGAATGTTTTAACATGTTTTAATGTTGTTTAACATAGTTAACATGTTCAAATGCGAAAATTCCAGCTGAACCATTTAGATTGCTGCTGAGCCATGGCAGGTTTGTGGGTGAGACTTATGGAGAACGTCTTCGGATCATCAAGGCCGAGTTTCATGTAAAAACTTCAAATGTTTTCCTATGTTTTCCATTGATGTTCATGATTTTTCGATATGTTTTTCATCAAACCTATATATATATTAATATATATATATATATTAATATATATATATATGTTTATTTTCCATATGACATGGCAATCTGGGGGTTCATTTTTTCATTTTCAGGCAACTGTCCGTCTACTAGTATGTTCTTCCTTGGGCGGTAGGGTTTGTTGTTGGCCGGGAATCCAAGAATTGCATAGAAAGGCTGGGAATCCGACTGGAAAATGTCTAGTTTTGGCACCATTTGTTTGTTGTACCTGATGGTAAGGGGAAAAGGGTAGGATCTATCCATTACATCAATTCGCGGAAAACACGCCCCTTATCAGTGATTTCTCAGCTTGGCCCCCGCCTCCAGGACTCCTGGCAGATACTGTTGGGGGATTGATTGGGCCGCTTCTACTTTGCAATGGAAGTCTATTTATTTATTCTTATGTTTAAGGTTTAGGGTTGTTTTGCTTCTGTTTTGTTTTTGTTTTGACTTTTGTTTCCTGCTTCTCTGTTTGCTTTTCTGGTTTTCCTGCTCTGCTAAGAAACAGTATATAAATAAACTCTAAACCAACCCTCAATCAACCCTAAAAAAACAAACCAACACCCAAAGAATATTACAGCAACCCTAAATAAATCCTAAACCATCCCTAAATCAATCTGAAACTAACCCCACATAAACCCTATACCAACCCTAAATAAACCTTAAACCATCCCTAAGTAGATCCAAAGCCAACCCCAAATAGATCTTAAACAAGCCTTAGTAAGGCCTAAACCAAGAATAAACAAAACTTAGGCTTAAACCATTCCTAAGTTGATCCCTAACCAACCCTAAATATATCTTAAACCAAGGCTACGTAAACCTTAAACCAGCCCTTGATAAGCCCTAAACTTTTTGCATCCGTTTGCAATTTCCAGCCCTATTCAGAAAAATGCTCCCGAAAAAATATTTTGAGAAGTGGTTGAAGCAATCAATCAGAAAATTGTTTGCTGAAAGAAAATCGGGAACCGATGCTACTTTTTGGAGCTAGAGGTGTGATGTTTAGCTGTGTTCGGGATCTTGAGACTTCACTGCAGTTATGGCCTTTGAATGCCCTCACCCCCTGAAAATGGAAGATATGATGGGCCCATTTTTGGAATGATAAGCCCATTCATAAACCACCCATATCATTTCTCATAGGTAAAAGGGGACCATTCGGATGGCATTGTTCATGGCTACAGGAAGACTGGGCAGTGGTCCAGCGAGCGACAAAGGATGAGGCGAAAGATGAACGAGTCGAAGACAAAGAAGAGAAGGAGGAGAACAAAGACCGTTCCCATTGGGACGTTTTTCAAACATGGGACAGATCCGGAAATCATAGGGAGATCATGGGATCAATTTATGATGAACCATGGGGCTGTTTTAGGAGATATCATGACTGGGATATGACCAGGAAAATATGTGGATATCATGGGATATGTCTGTGGATGCTGGATGCCATTGGTGCTATTAGCCTTGGCCGCGTTATCTGACTGTCGCTACCGAACTTTGTCAAAGCGTCGAATTTCTATCGGTAGAATATGTATGATTATCAGATTGAATATGTAGAAATCCCATGAAATCCCATGAAACCCCATGAAATCCCGATGTCTGCATCTTAACATCCTTTTTTCTTGTGAAGCTCCTAGGACTTGGCCGGTCAAGTCCTGTGCTTGTTGAAACTGTTTGCTGATGGCCTTGCTGGCAACCGTTTTTTTTTATTACTTATATACTCGTAGTGGTTTGTTGAATATTTACGTTGGCCTGCTAAATCCCGAGATTCTGAAATATTCTCGCGTGTTTGCGAGTTAGTGTCTTCTGTTACACCCCCATCTTTGCTTAACTCCAGAGTCTTGAACTGGTTTAAGCCTTGGACAAGACATCACCCCTCAGGAGGAGGATGGCGAGGCTCAAGATGAAGAGCTTGCGCGGGAGGCACCTCGGCCCAATGATAAAATTGGGGGTGGGTCATGGCAGCTTTACCATCATTGATGTGGGTTTCATCCCCAACCAACTGGATAGTTCAATCAAGTTCAATCCTTATATAATATATTTTGTTTAGTGCTATAAACATTTAGAAATGGAAAACCACAAGCCGACCAGCAAACGTTTTTTTGTACCAAAGATTGACGGTGGCATGAGATTTTTTGGGGGATCATGCCGATGGTAAGTGGTGTGAGCCAATAATAAACCATCCCCAAGATAGGTTTCTATGAGATTGAATAATATTGATTATACCACCTGCAATATTCCGGATGATATAAAATTTGAAGCCATTTTATGATTGGCAAATGGGATTATATATTATTGCTTTTACCTCATTAACCAAAGCTAAGATATCTATGTACCATCAAAGTGGTCCCTTGGGCTCTGTCGACATTCAAAACATGGTGTTTGGCTCCATGGGCTCTTTTTAACCCATTATATGTCAATTAAACCCAACTATTCCTTTGATTTAAGAAACCAACAGGGGATGAAATAGGGGACTAAACCAACTATACTATCGTAATGGTTGGTTCTCTGCCCACCGTTGGTTCCATGAGATTCATCAGTTGAATCGATTATTGGTTTCGTCCAAGGATGGGGCCGAAACTTTCAGCTTCGGAAGGATGTGTGCCTTCAGTGACTGGGCTTTGGTGATGTCGTGGGGCCTTGATAGGGGCTTCATGGGACTTACTGTACCCTCTGGTAAACTAACGTAACGATGGAAAATAACAATTTTTAATGGGTAAATCCACTATAAATGGCAATTTTCCATAGCTATGTTAGTTTACCAGAGGGCATGGTGCGACTTCATTAGAATGGATTTGACATGGCTTCAGCCATGACTAACAAAAACAAATAGGCTGGTACTTGAATTTTGAACGTTATTTACCACTATCTTAGAGACATCTCTAACCTGGAAAGGTTTATGGACTACCCGACTACCCGACTAGGTAATCAACCCATGGCTAGCCGGGAAATCTCCAAACACTAAATTGAGGTTTAACTGGATAGCTGCGAAAATGAAGTACTGTTGGCCAAGAGATCATGAGCGCACAGTGATTCCAGTGACAACATTGGTTTTGCAGATCCTTCTGATTTGGAAGTTTCAACCTCAAAATTTGAAGCATCACCATCTTTTCTCAGCGGAACTACATGGAGTGGAGTTCTTCTCACAGGAACTCCCGCACCTGAACCCCGGGTTTCCTGTGGCGCTGTCGCTGCCAAGGCAATGAGGTGATGGGCCAGAAGACCGAAGGTTGGAGACGGGACATAAGTGATGCAGTGAACTCCCCAACGAGAGATGTTCTATTGGCCGTATAGGCCTTGAAACATGTGATGTTGGTGGTGGTTGGGCAGCCTTATTTATAAAACATGATAAACCCTTCGAATTGGTGGGGTACCGGTACAATCTCATATCAAAGGGGTGGACTGGTTCGGTTCCCCATAAGGGGTCCCGTGTATAATATAGGGCCTGTTTAAAATCGGGGCCATGAGGGGATGTTGGGGAAGTGCTGGCCCGTGGTTTTGCCAACTCGAATGCGTTTTTTTTTTTTTTTAATACGCAAACTTGCACGAAGACAGGCCATCAAAGATTTCCTATCTTAAAATACAAGTTCAACATTTTAACCCCCTTGTTTTGCATTGAATTCGATGCAACTCTGTCAACATTCTCTAACAGTTGATCCCAATGCTGTCACCGCCGCAGCTTGGATGTTGGAGCTCCTACAAGTCTTCCATGTGGCTCGGTGAAGGAAGGCTGTATAATTATTTGTAATCAATGAAGGATGGGGCGAAACCACCAGGCAGTGATGTATATATGTACATACATATAATATATATATATATACAGTATATGTATATATATATATTGTAGGTAAAACAGTACAACACCATCCCCCAAATCAGCTTGAATTGGTGGTACAAACCATTCCATCTTACTCGCCTTTAGCTCTGCTGAACTCCTTGAGAAGGCGATGGAGAGGGAGAGAGAAACCATTCCCAAATGGGTGGTTTATTGTTTTACCCACATTATATAATTATTTGTGTTTTACTTATCATGACTTATTATGTAATAATTGATATTAATTGATGATCACTGCTTATGACATTCGGTTTCCCCAAGGGACACCTGGTGGCTTCGGGCTTCAAGGATGGATATGACATATATTGCCATGGCAAAGATATTGCATAAGTGACACTGCAGTAATATCCATATGTTTTTTTGGGATCCAGTTGGGTGTAAATGTGGTAACTTCATGTAACTTCGACATCCACCAACTTGGGAGCACATTTGGATTGAACTCAATAAGAGACCATCTCAATAGCATCAGACATGGGTGGTATACACTGTAATCTATGAAAATTGAAGGGTTTTTGCCTTTGGTTTTGCCCCATTATGCATAATATAATATAATCACTATTATCGCTGTATTTCATTAATATGAATTAATTACTGATTATCATTGCTATCAAGCCCGTACTGTACATGGTCGTGCCCATTTTTATTTCCTTGGAGTTGCCAACCCTGACTCGGGGATGCTTGCGCATGCTTGCGCACTATTTGGCTCTTCATTTTGGTTGAAAGGAGCAGTTGCATCCTGCTGTGTATGAGAACATGCTAAGACACATATAGCAATATCAAAAAGATCGAAAAGTAGAATCCTTACTAAGTGATAAATTACTGTTCTATCTTTTGGGCGTTAATTACCACTCAAACGTATATTTATAAGTCTTCCGATGGTCATGCCCCATCCGAAGCCCCATAAAACAAGGCTATTACCACGAGAACAACCTCAGATTAGAGGTGCACCATGCCATTCTTCACCAAGAGGTGCACCATCCCATTTGTTTGGGGCATATTCCCATCATATTCCCTTAGGCCCTAAGTTAGGATAGTTAGGCTAGCTTAGCCTTACAGAGATTGGCTTCGACATGGTTCGACATGGCTGAGGTGCTGGTGGACATGATTTCAAGCCCTGTTCACTTGCAAGAGGCCTGCGAGTCGGTGTGGATAGAATTACCTGGGTCCAGGTAAGAATTAGGTTGCACTAGTTTAGCATGATTGGGATTGGGACACTTTCCAGCGACCTCCTAGTACTTCACCAGAAAAGTTAGGTAATGGCATGGTAAGGAAACCGTGATAAGGATTGATAAGGTGGAAGAAAAAAATATCAATAATCCCCCAAGTTTAGCAGAAATAGAAATGGCTGGATATATTATAATTAGCCATCAAAACTTGGGGTGGACACAGGTGGTATTACTGGGTTTACACTGATGTTTATACCAGGAACCCGTCCTGGGGACCCTGGGGTTGCCAGGTGGGAATGAAGCCTGGCGACAACATGAGAACAGTGCGTCGGACATATCCAAAGTCATATATAGGATAGTTCTATCTTAAACACACATTTAAAAACAATATATATATATATAAACCGGCGTCGTTTTTTTTCTCTTTTCTATGTGTTTTTTTGGACATTTTGATGCATGTGAATGTCGTAAACCCGATGATAAATTATGTTTGTTGCCATCTCACTGCCATGGGTTGTTCACCTTCTCCAATAAGATAGGCCTAAAACATGACATGGCAGGAGTGTGATTTGCTTGCCATCAATCTCATCACCAAGTCCAACGTGCCTCGTTGAGAAATGGGCCCAGCGGACACCCAGGTTGAGAAATATGGTTGTTGCACCATTTTGACAGAGCGGCATTGTATCAAAGAGTAGAGCAGTGAACAATTGAAAGCCTCAAACAGCGGCAGAAAGGAGCTCGTGCAAACGGGTTTGTTGAAACTAGGGCCCAGTCTTTTTTACCCAGTGGTTTATCATGGTTTATCATCATGTTCCCATATGTTCCCTATTTAAGTGCCACTTTGGTATGCTCCATGTTCAACGGATACTATTGGGTCACACTGTGCTTTCGAGACGGCACAAGTCGACCCGAGTGTGTGGCATACAATACCAACCAAATGGTGGATACACAAAAATGGCCCAATGAATGGCAAACCGTGATGATCATCATAATAGTTCTGGTTATATCAAGATGATAATACCCTCCCGAAAACCAACGTAGATGTGGAAAACCCGCCATGTGTAGATCATTTTCCTCGGGGAAACATGAGTTTTCCACATCTCTGAATCTTTATGTTACTTCACTCCCGGGCATTTCTCACTTGTTTGGCATCTTTGGGTCGTGCGGGATGGTTAGAAGCTAATAGACTTGGGGAGCACCATTTTTTCTGGCGGAAAGCATGAGCTGCAATTGCTGCATGCACATGCATGCACCACATCCATTCACATTCTAGTTTTCTCAACGGATTGTAGCCAATATACGCTTAGGTTTAGATGGTTGTGAACTTACCGTATTTCACATGTTGAAATGCAGGGGATCAACGCATCACCATATACTAACTTTCAGGCATTTTCCCGGGGAAATGCGTCGTATTTCGCCAAGTCCATCAACTTTGAGCGATTCAAACCTGTGATGTTGGCGGCCCTGCGGTCCTTGTGCCTTGGCGCGTGGACCAGTGGACCTTGGAAGATCCGGCTGGGTCTTTTTTTGAAGGGACCCGTGGCTGCGCTTAAGATGCTGTACTTAGTTAAGTTATGTTAAATTCATTGTATCTATAGAATATACTTAGTTAAGTTCTTTCTATATATCTATAGATCTATTATAGATCTACTTGTATCCATTCGTGTCGATTCGTATTTGATACATAGTTGGTGGTGAAAAAAAGTCCCGGAATACCAACAAATCATCTGCCACCGACATGGGGCGTTGTGGAGTTGTCCTGTATCCTTCGGCGCCCCCAACTCCGAATCACTCCAAAAGGTGGGTTGTCACCACCATTATTGTGCAACCAAGTGTTGTCCGCAGTAAGATATTTGAAACAACGAAGACCACATGTCTACTTTTTGAAGTATCCGATCAAAAATCATCAAATAATTGCTCAAATCATGCTACAGTACGATATTCATTATCGAAGGAAGTTTAGAAGTCAAACTTCCAACAATATGGAACATGGACAGATGAAAAGCAGAGCAGGGAAGAGGCAGAGAGAAGAGAAAGATTAGAAGAAAGAAGAGTAGAAGAGAAAGAGTAAGAAGAAAGAAGATGCAGATGCGAGAAAAGGTAGAATAGTAGGCTCGCTGAAGCGGCGGGTGCGGAGCCAGCTGGCCAGATGAGAGATGAAAAATTGCACGCCGTTGTGGCGCGAAGCACATTTGCAAGTCAAAATGTACAAAACACCTGTGTCTCGGAGCACTTTTGGAAGTTGACATGTCGAAAAAGTGCACGCCGTTGTGGCGCGAAGCACACTTGCAAGTCAAAATGTACAAAACACACCAGGTGCGGACCACTTTTGGCAGTTGAGATGTCGCAAAAGTGCACGCGGTTGTGGCGCGAAGCACATTTGCAAGTCAAAACGTGCAAAGCACACCAGGTGCGGACCACTTTTGGCAGTTGAGATGTCGAAAAAGTGCACGCCGTTGTGGCGCGAAGCACATTTCGAAGTGAAAATGTACAAAACACCACATGTTCGTGCCACTTTTGGAAGTTCCGATGTGGAAAAAGTGCACGCCGTTGTGGCGCGAAGCACATGTCGAAGTGAAAATGTACAAAACACCACATGTTCGCGGCACTTTTGGAGGTTCAGATGTCGTTTCGCGTGGCAGGCGCAAGGGATTGTGCACTATGTCAAGAATGAGCAAAACGTGAGGGTTTTGTCGCATTTCCAAAAACCATGGTAGGCGTGGGGCATTTGAAGAGGATCTGCAAAGATGCATTTTCCGTGGTTTCTTAGCTTGGGATTTTGCAGATAGATAGATAGATAGATAGACAGATAGATAGATGGATAGGTAGATAGATAGATAGATAGACAGAGAGATAAAGAAATAGAGAGAGCGATAGATAGATACATAGATAGATCGATAGATAGATGGATAGATAGATAGATAGATGCATGGACAGATAGATAGATAGATAGAGAGATAGATGGACAGATAGATAGATAGATAGTTAGATAGATAGATAGATAGAGAGATGGAGAGATAGAGAGAAAGAGAGATAGAGAGATAGAGAGATAGACAGACAAATACATAGGTTTAGAGACGGATAGTTAGATACCACGATAGATAGATAAAGAGGTAAATAGATACATAGACAGATAGATAGATAGATTCATAGATAGATAGATAGATAGATAGACAGACAGACAGACAGACAGATAGATAGAGAGAATAGATAGTTGAAGAGATAGACAGATAGATAGAGAGATGGATGGACAGATAGAGAGATAGACAGACAGATAGATAGATGGAAAGAAAGACAGATAGACAGATAGACAAATACAAACATAGACAGCTAGATAGATAGGTAGATAGATAGATAACGATTGATAGATAGATAGATAGATGGATAGATAGATAGATAGATAGACAGACTGACAAATAGACACATAGTGAGACAGTGAGATACCAAGATAGATAGATAAATAGATAGACAGACAGAGAGATAGAGAAATAGAGAGAGAGAGAGAGAAAGAGATAGATAGATAGATAGATAGATAAATAGATAGATAGATAGACAGACAGATAGATAGATAGATAGGTGGATAGGTAGGTAGATAGATAGATAGATAGACAGGCAGATAGATAGATACAGAAATAGATCCGTAGGTAGGTAGGTAAGAGGAGAAGAGGCGCGCCACACCCCACGGGACAACGGGACAACGGGACAACGGGACACCGGTGCCAACGGGACAACGGGACAACGGGACACCGGGCCAACGGGACACCGGGCCAACGGGACAACGGGCCAACGGGACGCCGGGAAACGGCCAAGCCAACCGGGAGAGCCAACGGGACAATGACCAAGGGCAGGAAAAACTCCAAGGGAAACACGCATGGGATCAACAAGCGCGCCAGCCAAGCAACAAAACTAGACGACGGATGGCCCGAGAGCGTAGAAGAGCATGTTACTCTGTTGTAAGCAGTATCAAAAACATTCAAAAACATTGTAGTATCAAAGATGCGGATGACCAGCAGAAAGGAGATTGAAATGCCATGTCAGATTTTAAGCAGAAGTAGACAAAGATAGACACAACATTTGAGAGACCGACGGAAACAGACAGCAAAGAAACACATACACACACAGACGCACAAACAAAGACACAGACACAAACGCACACACACACACAGTACACAGACAGACACCACACGCACACATACAAACATACAAACAGAACATAAAGAGGAAGACACATACACGCGCACACAAACACACACAGGCACAGACATACACGCACACAAAGACGAAGACTCGCACACGCACACACACACACAGTCTCCGCTGCAGTGGCAGATGCTTTTACACGCAGACGCTTTTACACACAAGCATGTACACACAGACGCTTTACACACAGACGCCTTACACAAAAGCTTTTTACACACAGAAGCTTTTACACACAGAAGCTTTTTACACACAGGCACTTTTACACACAGAACCTTTTACACACAGAAGCTTTTTACACGCAGACGCTTTTGCACACAGAAGCTTTTACGCATAGGAGCTTTTACACAAAGAAGCTTTTGCACACAGAAGCTTTTACACACATACGCTTTTACACAAAGACACTTTTACACACAGACGCTTTTACACGCAGACGCTTTTACACACAGAAGCTTTTACACACAGAAGCTTTTACACACAGACGCTTTTACACAGAAGCTTTTAACACGCAGACACTTTTACACACAGAACCTTTTACACACAGAAGCTTTTTACACGCAGACGCTTTTGCACACAGAAGCTTTTACACACAGACGCTTTTACACACACACGCAAGTTATTGCACACAGAAGCTTTTTACACGCAGACGCTTTTGCACACGGAAACCTTTACACACAGGAGCTTTTACACACAGCATCTTTTTACACACAGGCACCTTTACACATTACACAAAGACACTTTTACCCAAAGAAGATTCTACACACGGAAGCTTTTACACACAGACGCTTTTACACACAGGAGCTTTTACACACAGAAGCTTTTACACGCAGAAGCTTTTACACACAGAACCTGTTACACACAGAAGCTTTTACACACAGAAGCTTTTTACACGCAGACGCTTTTACACACAGACACTTTTACCCACAGGAGATTTTACACGCAGAAGCTTTTACACACCGACGCTCATACACGCAGAAGCTTTTACACACAGAAGCTTTTTACACGCAGACGCTTTTACACACAGACACTTTTACCCAAAGAAGATTCTACACACAGAAGCTTTTACACACCGACGCTTTTACAACCAGAAGCTTTTACACACAGAAGCTTTTTACACACAGACACTTTTACACACAGACACTTTTACCCACAGAAGATTCTACACACAGAAGCTTTTACCCACAGAAGATTCTACACACAGAAGCTTTTACACACAGAAGCTTGTACACACAGAAGCTTTTACACACAGATGCTTTTACACACAGAAGCTTTTTACGCACAGACACTTTTACACACAGACACTTTTACCCACAGAAGATTCTACACACAGGAGCTTTTACACACAGACGCTTTTACACACAGAAAATTTTACACACAGAAGCTTTTACACACAGAAGCTTTTACACACAGAAGCATTTCCACACAGAAGCTTACACACAGGAGCTTTTACACACAGAAGCTTTTACACACAGGAGCTTTTACACAGACGCTTTTACGCACAGACGCTTTTACACACAGAAGCCTGTACACACAAAAACTTCTACAATCTTCTACACGCAGAAGCTTTTACACACAGAAGCTTTTGACACTTTTATCCACAGAAGATTCTACACACAGAAGCTTTTACACAAAGACGTTTTTACACACAGACGCTTTTACACAAAGAACTTTTACACACAGAAGCTTTTCATACGCAGACGCTTTTGCACACAGGAGCCTTTACACACAGGAGCTTTTACACACAGAAGCTTTTGCACACAGAAGCTTTTACACACAGGAGCTTTTACACACAGAAGCTTTTTTTACACAGACGCTTTTACACACAGACACTGCACTATTACCCACAGAAGCTTTTACACACAGAAACCTTGACGCTTTTACACACAGGAGCCTTTACACGCAGACACTTTTACACACAGACACTTTTACACACAGACACTTTTGCCCACAGAAGCTTTTACACACAGAACCTTTTACCCACAGAAGATTCTACACACAGAAGCTTTTACACACAGAAGCTTGTACACACAGAAGCTTTTACACACAGATGCTTTTACACACAGAAGCTTTTTACGCACAGACACTTTTACACACAGGCACTTTTACCCACAGAAGATTCTACACACAGGAGCTTTTACACACAGACGCTTTTACACACAGAAAATTTTACACACAGAAGCTTTTACACAAAGAAGCTTTTGCACACAGAAGCTTTTACACACAGGAGCTTTTACACAGACGCTTTTACACACAGATGCTTTTACACACAGAAGCCTGTACACACAAAAACTTTTACACGCAGAAGCTTTTACACACAGAAGCTTTTGACACTTTTACCCACAGAAGATTCTACACACAGAAGCTTTTACACAAAGACGCTTTTACACACAGACGCTTTTACACACAGACGCTTTTGCACACAGAAGCTTTTCACACGCAGACGCTTTTGCAGACAGGAGCCTTTACACACAGGAGCTTTTACACACAGAAGCTTTTGCACACAGAAGCTTTTACACACAGGAGCTTTTACACACAGAAGTTTTTTTTTACACAGAAGCTTTTACACACAGAAGCATTTACACACAGAAGCTTTTACACACAGAAGCTTTGACGCTTTTACACACAGGAGCTTTTACATGCAGACACTTTTACACACAGAAAATTTTACACACAGACACTTTTGCACACAGAAGCTTTTACACACAGGAGCTTTTACGCACAGAAGTTTTTTTCACGCAGCCGCTTTTGCACACAGACGCTTTTACACACAGACGCTTCTACACACAGAAGCTTTTACACGCAGAAACTTTTACACACAGAAGCTTTTACACACAGACGCTTTTACACACACACACAAGTTATTGCACACAGAAGCTTTTTACACGCAGACGCTTTTGCACACAGAAGCGCTTACACACAGGAACTTTTACACAAACAAACTTTTGCGCACAGAAGCTTTTACACACAGGAGCTTTTACGCACAGACACTTTTACACAGACTTTTCTACACACAGAAGTACCAGGTACCATTTTACCCGAGTTTTGTACCATCAAACCTCATTTCGTGCGAAAGGGTTGCGCCGGACGCGTGCAAATCGCAATTTTTGGCTATCGAACCTCATTTTTACCAAAATGCCTGCGAAATGCAAAGCTTCTCCAAGCTGCAGCTCTCTGACTGCCAACGGCAACGGCCAACGGGACAACGGGACAACGGGAACGGGACAACGGGACAACGGGACAACGGGAACGGGACAACGGGACAACGGGACAACGGGACGGGCAGTACCGAACCCATCCTCAGAAAGAGAGGAGACCTCAACGACCTGTCGATCCATCAGTGGCTTCGCTCTGCCATCTCTGATTCGCAACAACCAACCTCTCCTATAGGTTTTCTATTTTTGAAACTTCCGCCACCGCCTTGTGCGGTACTACTGGTAAACTTAGAATATCTTAGAATATACTTGTTTTATATAATTTTTTTAAAGTATCCTACGTGACATGGACTGGATGTTCTCCTATCACCATCGCTAAATCCACACCCCGTCCCCAGGCTGCCCAAACAGTGGAGCACCAGCCACGAAGGGGCCTGGGAGTGGCTTTGGCTCACGGTGTCACGGAACCTCAACGAGTCCACCATGAAGGTCACCCAGCAGGGCCCGAAACTCTATGGAAAACAACGAGAAAAACATGAGGAAAATCATAGCATATCCGTGGGAATTTCAGGATCCTAAAATGGAGGCTGTACCATATTTTGGCAATATTTTGTTGGGATATTCCCTTACATATAGGCCTTATATATATGGTAGGTACCTCCAATTTAGGTTCCTGAAATGGCCATTGAGCATAGGAAAATACAGGAAAATAATGGACATTCATTGGGTTATCATATAATTTAATGGGAAAACATAGAAAATTATAGGAAAATCCCGGACCAAAATGGAGGTTTATTTATAGCTGGGAAAATTATCGAACAAAATGATGGACATACAGATATACACAATAATTTTGAATTTGTTGACGGATTTTCTTCCTTTTTGCCTATTCGACATCCACCAGAAATGGGGTCATCAACTCCAAGAATATGAAATCAGGTGCCCCAAGGGGACAAACAAAACCAGTCCATTGAGCCAGAGATAAATCACAGAAAACCAGATGGAAGACCATCAAACATTGAAGGTTGGGATTTCAGCAACAAACATGGGCATCTTTGGTGAACATATCTAGGGTGACTTTTTTCACCCGTACGTAAGTAAGCGGGGGGGCACAACCAGACGTAACTACGGGGATACAAATCGCCATTTGATAACAACAGCGACATGGTACCTTTGTGGGTTCACGCCAGTTAGTAAGTGGATTATACACCCAATTATAACTGGACGAATCCTACTTACCCTACTTATAACTTGGGTTATAACCCACTTAATTACTGAGGCGAACCACCAAGTACCAATGTTTGGTGATCCAAAATGAATCCGATTGATCATTAAAATCCACGGTTTGAACGCAATTTAAGGGTGTTTCTAGCGGTTACCTAGGGGAAAGGGATTCTGTTGTTTGCATTTCAAGGGAACTCACTTGGAAGATCATAATGATAGATTTCTAGGTCTTATCAAGGAGCACGGCATAAAAATGCAAGGTGGATGGTGGTGATTTCAGGACGATGTTGCAATGTTTTCCAGAGATTTTCACCAACGGAAGCTTGGAGGTCAGGGCATTCAAGCCGTTCAACGTGAAAATGTTCTCCACTTTGCAGGAAGAGCGGCTCAACTGAAACCGGCTCCGTTGACACCTGCATGTTGAAAAATCATGGCAAGATATCCATTGCTTGGGATAACATTTGTCAAAAGTATCACAAATCTACTGCCCTTTACTAAGGAGTCCGAGACTCTGAGTCTCTGTTTTTACATGGATTTTAAGGGTCCCAAAAAGTATATTATTATTAATTAGGTCCAAGTTTGAAAGGTACCCCCCATGTTGTGCTAAACTGGCTGCCTGTGACTCCTAGGCTACTCGTAAGTAACATTATATAAATCCATATATACATATATTATATATATATATACATGTCTAGATCCACATCAAACATGTTTTACATGTTATAACTCTCCTTGTCCATACAGGAGTGGAAGACTGGTGAAATGAAAAAGAACCTCACCCCAAAGTTGATAGGTAAAGACCGACCATGGTGTCCTGTAGTTATTTCATGTTGTTTTTTTCCCTTGAACTAATCCATTATAATTTCCCAAATTGGTTATAATATATATATATATACATGTGTATATCCGGACTTTAGTTTGCTTATACCACCACTATATTTATCTTAAACAAATGTATTAAGAAAGTGGTTGATGTCCTATGTAACCCACATGAATATCATTTCATTGAGGGTATTCCAGATGTAACTTATGCATTGAAACAACATCGGTATGGATGCATCAAAGTTGTTTGCCAGGAACAAAATCCCATGGCAAAAATCAGAAACAAAAATACAGAGTTGTTTGATGCCAGCAAGTTTGTTTCATCCAATCCAATCATTTTTTGCCACCAATAAGTTTTATCCACTCCAACATTTTTTTATCGTTGGATTGTTTTAAGATGTTTTAAGTTTATCAACCATACAGGACACCTTTTTTGTTGGTCGTGGTTAGACACATTCGCCTGGTGACCAAAGATATTCCCGCGATCGCGGTGGTAGCACTGGAATGCTACCAGGCAGCTGGACCGCTTTCGGGCCAACATCTTCACCGAGTTCTTCGCACGAAGCCAAGCTTCACAGGACCTTTTCAAGCAGCACCTCGTTTAACGAACGTCCCACGTGGATATGGTAAAGGTGGTGGTTTATTGAATATGCAAAAAATGGCCATGGCTGCAAAGTGAATGATATACATGCATAATATCGTTTTGGGGGATGTCTTATGTATGTATAGTATACGTGTTTTTATTTATTTGGCACCCACGGATGGTGATATCATGGTGCTCTACTATGCCATGCAGTTTTTACCATTTTTTTACCACACTAGATGGACCTAAATAGCAAGACAGAGAAGCATCAAAAGTTGAATCTCATGGCCAACAACATGGAATCCGTGCAACAATTCCCTGGTTTTGTTAGACAAGTAGAGTTATATAATGCACTTACAATCACTTACAACTGGTTTTTTTTCTGACCTACCAATACCAACCACATCCACCAGTTGTTTTTTTTTTCTGCATACAAACACTTGCCGGTCACCCGGTCACCCGACGGCGATCGAGAATGAAATCGATCTGCAGGTCCCAGACTCGACTGCGGTACATCGCGGACAGGGTCTTGCAATCCTCCTCCGATATGTTCCAAAAGAACAAAGATGAAACTCGGCATTCAACAACTTTTTGGGGCTCAGAAAGTAAGGGGCTCAGAAAGGAAGTAAGTTGAATCGGCATTGTTCATGTATGTTAATGGGCAAAGATGTATACTAATATATTATATATATATGTGTGTGTGCAACCAACTATATGATGGTGGAGCATTGATGATGATCCAACTGAATCAACTTTGTTTTTTTCGTAGGCCATCTATATAGTTTGTGTCAACACAGATCGTAGCTACATGTAGCTACAAATTGTTTTCAAATATGTCTCCAAGAAACAAACTAGTGAAGATCCAACTGAAGTGTCTGTCGTGATTACATGATTGGTAATTAAACAGTACAGCTAGACATCGAAAGATGGGTTACGGAAAGTTAAGGGAACAGTATGGACAAGCGCATTTGATGATGCAATTGAAATTAGACACACATGGATTGAAATCGTTTGGTTTGGAAACGTTTGTCTATTCAGAGACTGGATGGCGGGCAAACTTAATGGTCGTCCCATTCACATGAATGATTTTTTATGGCCTGCAGCTAGGGCCTAGGGCTATACCCAATTTATCCCAATTTCATAAAGTGGAGATTGTTGATACATGTTTATTCATGTTTATTTAGCACATTTGAAATCAAATGGAAGTGAACCATTGAGGCTTCATGCAACACAAACAGAAGTGCGATATTCGATGATTTTAAGGTATCGAGAACATGTGTGAACATGTGCCACCCCCAACTAACATAAACATCCCGTCGGGGGGAAAACCGCGCCAGCGGTTGTGAGCGTTTCGAAAAGACAATGTCGTTTTCGCCATAGCGAAACTATTGATTCATTCCACACAATAGGCATAAAATTCCCCGGGAACTTTAAGTGCATTTTTGATGATATCCTGGATAATTTACAGGGAATTTGCTCTTGAAAACGCGCACGATGTTTTCCTCCTCTCACATCGCCATGCGCTTCTTCAAAGAGCGACCAGTGACCTCCAAAAGGTTTTTGGATTTTGGAGTTCATCCAACGCCATTGCCACACCCTGATGTTTCGCATCAGTTTGGGGTTCACATGGCTGTTGACTCTGGTCGCAAGACTACATGGTATGGCCGATTTTTTGAAACATAGCACTCTGGTTGTATGAAAAGCAAATCACAACATGAAGCTTAGTGTCGGCAGGTTACAAGGTCTTGTTCCTGTTTTACATCTGTATCAACATCCGTGCGCATTCTACAATCATGATGCCAGCAAGGGGGAACCCAGACGTGACGTAGCATGTGCATGCGACGCAAGTTAACATGAACGTTAACACACCCCACCCCCCCGACCCAGTAACATATGCGTGTTTTCAAAAACGTGCACGACTACTGGCGCGGTTTTCCCCCTGCTGGCATAAACATCCATAGAGAACTCCCTCTTTTTTGGGGTCTTAGTTGGAAGAATTGGTAAACCTTGGTATCTTTCGCGGCTCCGCGGCTCGACGGGAAATGATTTCAGGAAACGCTGGACGACCTCTCTGCTTTGGGTTTGCGCCATGTAGGCGGCCGGATACGATTGAGATCACCTTGTGGCATGGGAAAAGCCAGGGAATTGTTAGATTCCAAAGTGGGGATAAGTTTGTGAATTACTTGTGCAATCCTTATGGTATACAAGTTAGGTGATATTATGTGTTGATTCAAAAGTTGTACACTGATGGTTTTAACAATTGTTACAATCCTTGCTTTCCTTTGCCTAGTTCCTTAAGCGACCTCACAGTGAGTGCTTTACAAATGGACATCGCCCCAGATCTTATTTCACGGTAGTTCCTTTGCGGTCATTGTGCTGGACAACGCTAGACCCAATAATAAAGCTTCCAGTCTTGGAGGTTTATATGACGCATCTCTGGTGAATTTGGGCATTGTCATGGATTGCTTGTTATTGGGCCATGCCGCTTACCACATTGCTAGTGGAATGGTCTTCGCGGCACTTCTTCAGCGAGCATGCTCAAAGAAACCCCAACATTGGTTGGGACCAGCATGGTCAGGCTCAGGCTTGCCGTGCAATTGCAAGTTTTGTGACCACGGCAATGTGGTGTCCTGCCAGTAGGAGTCCCCGTTTTCGGCTTGGTTTTGATGAACATAGCCAGTATAGCTTACAATGTGGGGCCCCAAAGATGGCACATGTAGATATATTATATATATGTGTGTGTGTGCGTTTTTTAACACTAGCAACAGCTATAGCCTTTGTTGGGGATATATCATGATTAATAAATGTATATCTATCTATCTAATCTAATCTCATCTCATCTAATCTACTCTACTGTAATCTAATCCAATCTAATCTAATGTTATCCTATTTTATCTTATCTGATCTTATCTGATCTTATCTGATCTGATCTTATCTTATCTTTATTTTATCTTATCTTATCTTTTCTTACCGTTTCTTCTCTCATCTTATCTTATCTTATCTTGACTTATCTATTCTTATCTTATCTTATCTTATATTATCTTGACTTATCTACCTATCTATCTATCTATCGATCGATCTATCTACCTCTCTATCTTTCTATCTATCTATCTATCTATCTATCTATCTATCTATCTATCTATTCCTACCCTATCTATTCCTATTTCTATCCCGTCCTATCCTATCCTATCCTATCCTACCCGATCCTATCTATCTATCTTATTTCATTTTATCTTATCTTATCTTGTCTTGTCTTATCTTATCTTATCTTAAGTATCTATCTATCTACCTGTCTGTCTGTCTGCCTTTCTATCTATCTTATCTATCTTATCTTATCTTATCTATCTTAATCTATCTAATCTATCTATCGATCTATCTATCTATCGATCGATCGATCTATCTAATCTTATCTTATCTTATCTTATCTTATCTTATCTTATCTATCTATCTATCTACCTATCTATCTATCTATCTATCTACCTCTCTATCTTTCTATCTATCTATCTATCGATCTATCTATCTATCTATCTACCTATCTATCTTTCTATCTTTCTATCTTTCTATCTTTCTATCTTTCTATCTATCTACCTATCTATCTATCTATCTTTCTTTCTTTCTTTCTATCTTTCTATCTTTCTATCTTTCTATCTTTTTATCTTATCTATCTCTCTCTCTCTATAAGTGGTTTATAACCAGGGGCCCAGCACGGCCCGTATCCCGGCGTGGGATGTGGCGAGGCTATGGCATTCCCATTGAGCTCTTTGGGCCCTTCGTGGAGGTTTGTGTGGAGGTGATGCGACCATTGATTGCCGAGTTCCCGAACAGTATCGTGCCCCGGCAGCCTATGGAAATGTCTGGATAAATGGGGAGAGATCCGAAATGGCACATAACATTTTCATACGGAAAATGAAGGAAAATATCGGAAAACCAACAATGGATTATGAGAGGATACCTTTCAGACTAACCCATGTTAGATTAATATGAATTGAGGATCCTACATGTTTTTTTGTTTGTTCCAATTGGCGAGGATGGATCACAAGTTGTGAATAGGCCACAGTTGGGTTTGATCACTGCCTTTTGGGATGATGTGTTAATTCCTCACCTGGCAGCAGTTGATGAATTATATCAATCGTGAACGGTCGCTTAACGCTGAAGTTTAACAGAATTTCACTCTATTTCATGGGTAAACCACTGTCATACTTACAAATGATCCATTGTCCACAGCTATATGTTGAATTCCAGCCCGAGTGCTGTATAAGAATCCGAAAGGTGGTAGTCCAGGGTCCCTCAAATTCTTCATTTCAATTGTCAAGATATCCGGGGTAATTGTGAGGGTCCCTCCTTTTTCTAGCACGTTCTGAATTTATTTAGTATTCAGTTTAGTGCCAACCTTCAGCAGAAAGATCTGCGATCAGTGAATCAGCAAGAGCCAAAGAAGAGGAAGACAAGTCAAGGCAGGGAGATTGGGCATGGTTTGATGTGCCTTTAAGGGTCCCCAGGGTCCCCAGGGTCCGGGTTACTTGGAACAATGTGGTGGTCGGACACCTCAACCAGTGGTGACGACCTGTTGGTCACCATGTCAGGTCCTAAAAGTTCATGTTGGTTCAGTTGAAACAATAATTTTCGGCCCCAAAGAGTTCAGGTTTGGCGTGGTAATAGAATGTGTTTTGGGGTCCGAAAGAGGTTGAAAAAAAAAAGGTTTCGATTGTCTATACTTTGTGATGTCAAACAGCTTTGGCAGCCCCATATTCCACCGCATCAGGCCCTGAAAGTTCATTTGGGTAAAGTTTGCAGCACAGCCATTTGCCTGTGATTGGTAATTGTAACCCCGTCGGGGGTTCGAGCCCCGCTGGCAAGATATCACAATATGAATCAATATGATATTTAGCATTCGGGGATGTTGTTCAGTAGCCATGTATCGTTACATAGGGAGTGATTGATGAGGGAATTGATCGCATTTTTGGGTTTTGGACTCATCGAAGGATGCCTCTGTGTGTTGAGCCACGGCCCTGGCCAGGTGGAAGAGAAGCTGAGCCAGAAGCAGCAACGTATGATTTATGAATATTTATGGTGGACAATATAGACATATATAGACAATAATGAGGGTCCTTCAAATTCTTAAGGTAGTAGGCGACATTATTATGCTTTCTTGTACAGTGCTTGCACTGTACCAGTCCTTGAATTTTTAAGTTTTCACCCGGCTACCCCGGCACCAAGGAGAGCAAGAAGATTGTTCTTTGGTCCCCAAAACTAAACCCTCTGGTAATTCAACGTTTTAAGCGTAAATTCACGATGTACCATCAATCACTAATTACCAGAGGGGTACTCCATCATTTCCCAATCCTTGAATTTTTGGTCTTCACACGGCTACAGTGGCCCCAAGGAGAGCACGAAGATGGTTTGGTGCCCAAAGGACCGGGCGCATCAACTGCCGGTCACTGGGCAGCGGATCTGCGGGATGTTCACGCCCCAGAAAGATGCCGAAGAATTTGAAATGTGGAATATATGGCGAACACTTCATCGAACATAACCCATCCTGGAAACACTTCTTCGGCATTTGTGTGGGGGTTGCTATATAGAAAGAACATGATACAACCAGATACCAATCTTCTAACATATTGTAGCAACAGGTTGCACTTGTTTGTAACTTTATAACTATGGGTGAAACATATGAAACATATGAAACATGTTAAAGTCCTAGATCAAGATCGTGTGATTTGTTTTTTGCGACCATGGCTGATTGGGAAATCCTCATCAATGAGTATCAATGGGCATTTTTCCATGGGTAATCATCCACAAAATTCAATACATGGGGAGCCTCCAGACATCACATGAAATGCGGCTACATGGCTTCCCTTGGGCCAATGTCAACCATTGTAAGCAGTGGATTTATGATGGTTTATGTTGATATCTTTATGGGAATATGATGGGCAATACATATGTCAACCCCGGGCAATACCCCCGGACTGTTTTCATTAGGGAGGGTGCCATTTCACAGCGGATTATCATTATATATTTGTGGGTGCCCTTAAAGCGTGGTTGACACTATTAATTTAGTCACTACCGGTTTCACTTGTTTGTCACTATCGGTTAAGATTGCTTAAAAGTTTTGCAGCTCCAGATGTTACCACAATTTTGCGATTGGTAATTGGGATTTATCATACAACAAACTTGAGATCTTCCGTATCAACTGGATATAACTGGGGATATCTCTTGGTTTTGAATTCAACTATCCCCTTCCCCCGAACAGCAAATCCCCCTTGGAAGACCTGGTTTACACAGTATTTGTTCATTCTCTATGACCCGTACTACTGTCGTTTGTTTGGGAAGGAATCCATTAATGGTAGTTGTGATTCACTTCAACAAGTTCTTAGGATGCAAGCTTGCGTCTTTAAGTTCAATCTTTTGGGGGTTACGGCGGTTACGGTAGTAGGGGTGAAATGCACACCCCATTAACACGACAAGGCACACCCATGAACCAGATGTATACCAGGCATTTGCATACTTGTCATCCCTTCTGTTTTATGTTGATTGCCATGTGTTTCTTTTGGGCAGCCTCTGCACAAGATGTTTGTTGTTGAATACCTCCATTCTCCTTCACTTAGTTCCTCAGTTACATGTCAACTCGCAAACGATGATCATGAAGCCATTCTCGCAGGTTTGTTCACCATGGACATGATTTTGTGTCAACAACCTGCCCTCATGGATATCCACATCCCAAGTTTTGTCGCTTAACACAGTGTTTTGTTGTTGTTGTTGTCGTTGTATTGTTTTGTTATGTTTTCATGTTCTCCAATCACAAAAATAATACATCTCTCCCTGATTGGCCTTGCCAAGGAGAATGAAATTCCAGAGCACATGATGATCGAAGGCTTCCGCTGGTCCATCGGTCACTGGACTCATGTGGGAAAACCGAACATGGACCGTCCAATAAATATGGCCATACATGGCAATCGCAACAAAGAAAAAGCAGCAGCAGCAACAACAACAGCAACAACAACAGCAACAACAACAACAACCAAAAAAACAAAAACATCATCGTCGTCATCATCATCGCCATCATCATCATCATCATCATCAACAACAACAACAACAACTCCCACATGTTTGGTTTATGATTGGAGATTTGCATCTCAACTGTGCCAAGCTTTTCACGTGCACCGGACGGACGGCCAAGGTTTGACGGCGAGGGTCTTGGTGCGCACCATCATGGATGGCTCAACTGCCGTGATGTTGCTCGGATGTGGGGCATGTCTGCGAAACCATAAAAGTTTCATCAATGGATCAATATTATCAATGATTATCAAAAAAACTATGTTGTGCTTCATGAAATTAGCAACCCACTTTTTGAACATGTGTTTTTTTCTTTTGCTTTTGCTACAAGAAATTTGAGATGGGAAGTTGCGCCGAATGCATCCTTGCATTTTTTCTGACAATCAAAGGGGCCCGTCGTAATATTGAGACCTTTTGGGACTAGAGCCCTACTCGAAAGAACGGCTCCGCAAGGCACCCAATCGGCAATTTCCTGCATGAACCTATGGCTGGCATAATATAATTTTCAAAGGCATGGTTGGGATGCCATAGATCTCCGGCCTCAACTGAGGCAAGCCATTCACTTTGATGATTCCAAGCGTTTGCGTCGTGCGTTGCAAGATGCACCCAGGGCTCCTCGGCGTCCCTTTTCGGGCTACACTCAAGTCCAAAAGATCATCGAACCATATCAAACCATGATGTCTCCTATGAAATTTAAAAAACAATAAGGTCACCTACCTTCGGATCAAGGGATATCAGGCATACTGGGCATACTGGGCATACTGGGCATACTGGGCATACTGCCCCACTGAGCCATCTGAGCCATGGGGAGGGTCTAGGTTCAACGTGCAACCTCAATTCAATGGCTGGATTTCTAGGGAAAAAAACTACAGGAAACCGTCATGGCCCATGGCCCTTTTTCACATCATCCAATTCTTGTTGAATTGGTGTAGAAGAGATTTATGTCATTTTATGACCATGCTAAAACAGGTCCAAAGTTGAACATTGTGCCATACCCTCTGGTAAATCAACATGGACATTGAAACTGGCAAGTGAAAGATGATATACCTGATAGATCCTGTTAGTATGGCTATTTTCCATGGCAAACTGTGAGATTACAACAGGGTATCCGCCCCACATAGATTTGAAGTAGATACATTTGGGAGAGGAAGCCGCTGCAAGGTGGAACGCTTTGTGTGGCAACTGGCAGTGGAAGTGGGCAGCCAGTCCATTTCACCTCTCTTCTGGGCTCTAAGGATGGGCATGGGCTCAGGTTGTCAGAGGTACGTAGCGGACCTAGGGAATTAATGGGGATCAGGGTACACCTCGCGGTACATGGGGATGCCTCGGGTACCGAGACGCGACCTGCCAGGAGCGGCGCACATGATACGGCCAAGACGATGATCCAAGACATTTTGACCATTCGTGCAGCGCCTGGGGTCGAAATGAACGAGAAAAAGGATCAGGATGAGAAAAATGATAAGGATGATGATGATGATGATGACGATGTAATGATGATGATGATTATGATGATGATGATGATGACGATGTAATGATGATGATGATGATTATGATGATGATGATGATGATGATGACGAGGATGATGAGGATGATGATGATGATGAGGATGATGATGATGATGATGATGACGATGTAATGATGATGATGATTATGATGATGATGATGACGAGGATGATGAGGATGATGATGATGAGGATGATGATGATGATGACGAGGATGATGAGGATGATGATGATGACGATGTAATGATGATGATGATTATGATGATGATGATGATGATGATGACGAGGATGATGAGGATGATGATGATGAGGATGATGATGATGATGATGACGATGTAATGATGATGATGATTATGATGATGATGATGATGATGATGATGACGAGGATGATGAGGATGATGATGATGAGGATGATGAGGATGATGATGATGACGAGGATGACGACGACAAAGATGATGATGGTGATGATGTTGATGATGACGATGATGATGATGATGACGAGGATGATGATGATGATGATGATGATGACGAGGATGATGATGATGATGATGATGATGATAATGACGAGGATGATGATGATGATGATGATGATGAATGATGAGGGTGATGATGATGATAATGACGAGGATGATGATGATGATGATCATGATGATGACGCGGATGATGATGATGATGACGACGACAAAGATGATGATGGTGATGATTATGATGATGTTGATGATGATGATGACGATGAATATGATGATGATGATCATGATGATGATAATGATGATGCTGATGATGATACCAATGATGATCATTATGATGATGATGATGATGATGACGATGGTGATGATGATGATGATGATGCTGATGATGATGATGATGTTAACTATGATGATAATGATGATGATGATGACGACCATGATGATGATTATGGTGATGATGATGATGACGATGATAATGATGATGATGCTGACAATGATAACAGTGACAATCAAACCAATGATAATAATGATTATGATGCGGATGATGTTAGATGCATAGCAATGATGGTGATCATGATAACAGTCATGATGATGATGATGCTGATGGTGGCAACCATGATGATGGTGATGATGACGATGATGATGATGATGATGTTGATGACGATGGTGATGGTGATGATGATGATGATCATGATGATGATGATGATGCTGATGATGATGATGATGATAACATTGCTGATGAAGCTGATGATGATAGCATCGATGATGATGATGATGAAAACAATGCTGCTGATGATGACAGTGATGATGATGATGATGACGATGGTGCTGATGATGATGCTGATGATGACAACAATGTTGATGATGAAGACGACGACGGTGACAACAGTGATGATGTCGATGCTGGTGATGATAACAATGATGATGATGATGCTGTGATGATGACAGTGATGATGATGATGACGATGATGATGGTGATGATGATGTTGATGATGATAAAAAATGATTGAAATGATGATTATTATTACAATGATGTTTTCATGTTGATGATGGCAATGATGATGATGATGATTACGATGCTTATGGTGAAACCAAAGATGATGAAGACAATTATGATGATAACAATGATGATGATGTTGCTCATGATAATGCTGATGATTATGATGATGATGGTGATGCTGATGATGATGATAACGATGATGATGATCACATTGATGATGATGATGATAATGATTATGATGATGATGCTGTTGATGATGATAATTTTCATAATGATGATGATGATGCTGATGCTGATGACAATGATGATGATGATGATGATGATGATGATAACATTGATGATGATTATTAAGGTGATGATGATGCTGCTGATGATGATGATGACCATGGTGACAACAGTGATGCTGATGATGCTGATGAAAATCGCAATGATGATGATGATGAAGATGATGATTATGCTGATGATGTTGACTGTGATGATGATGATGATGATGAGGATATTTCACTAGATAATGATGATGATGACGATGATGATTGTGATGATGATGATGATGATGATGACACTGATATGATTATGTTTCTGATGGTGATAACAATGACAAAACAACGATGATGATGATGATACAAGTGATGGTGATGGCGATGATGATGATGATGATGACGATGATGTTGATGGCGATGGCGATGATGATGATGATGATGATGCTGATGATGCTGATGATGACAGTGATGATGGTGATGATGACGATGGTGATGATGATGATGATGACGATAATGATGATGTTGATGATGACAACAATGATTGTGATGATGATGGTTATGACAATGATGTTATGATGTTGATGATGGCGATGATGATGGTTATGATGCTTATGATGAGACCAATGTTGATGAAGACAATGAGGATGATAACAGTGATGATGATGATGATGATGATGCTGATGATGATGCTGATGAATATGATGATGATGTTGATGATGATGATGATGTTGGTGATGCTGATGATGATAACAACGATGGTGATGATAAGATTGATGATGATGATGCTGTTGATGATAACGTTCATAATGATGATGATACTGTTGATGTTAACAGTGATGATGATGACGATGATGTTCATGATGACACTGATAATGATGATGCTGACGATAGAAGTGAAGATGATGACGATGTTGATGCTGATGATGTTAACAATGATGATTAAGATGATGATGACGATGTTGATGCTGGTGATGATGATGATGATAACTAGATGTTGATGATGATGATTGTGATTATGATGATGATGACAATGATTTGGTGATGTTTCTGATGATGAAATCAATGAAAACAATGATGATGATGATGCTGATGATGATGCTGACGATAACAGTGATGATGATGATGGTGATGCTGCTGATTATGCTGCTTGTGAGGACAATGATGATGATGCTGATGATGCTGATGATGTTAAATATGATGATAAAAATGACGATGGTGACGATGATGATAAGGATGATGATGCTGACAATGATAACAAGGACAACCAAACCAATGAGGATGATGATGGTGATGCTGATGATAATATATAGATAGCAATGATGATGATCATGGCAACAGTGATGATGATGATGCTGGGCATTTTGAAGATAACAGATGATGATGATGCTGATGATGATAACAGTGATGATGATGCTGATGAAGATAGCAAAGATGATGATTTTGCTGATTATGACAGTGATGATGATGAGGATGAGGATGATGATGATGACGATTGTGATGATGATGATAATGATGATGATGAAGATGACGACGATGACAACAGTGATGATGATGATGCTGGTGATGATAACAATGATGATGATGCTGATGATGATGACGGTGATGATGATTTTGATGATGATGATGACGATAATGATGATGTTGATGGTGACAACAATGATTGTGATGATGATGATTTTAGCAATCATGTTATGATGTTGATGATGGCGATGCTGATGGTAATGATGCTTATGATGAGACCAATGATGATGAATACAATTATGATGATTACGGTGATGATAATGTTGCTGATGAGGATGCTGTTGATAATGACGATGATGATGATGATGGTGATGCTGATGATGATAACAACGATGATGATGATAACATTGATGGTGATGATGATTATGAAGATGATCACAGTGATGGTGATGATGATAACAATGATGATGACGATGCTCATGATGATGCGGATAGCAGTGATGATGATAATGATTGTGATGCTGATAATGAGGCTGATGGTGATAACAATGATGATGATGATGATGACAATGGTCATGGTGATGATGATGATGCTGACTGATGTTGATAACAAAGATGGTGATGATGATTACGATGATGATCATGATTCTGTTGATTAAAGCAGTGATGATGATGATGCTGATGATGATAGCGATGATTGTGATGATGATGCTGATGATGATGACTGTGATGATGGTGATGGTGGTGATGCTGATGATGCTGACAATGCTGATGATGCTGATGATGGTAACAATCATGATGATGAAGAAGACGACGACGATCATAACAGTGATGATGATGATAGTGATGCTGATGATGATGATGTTGATGGCGATGGTGATGATGATGATGATGATGCCGACTGATGATGACCACAATAATGATGATGATTATTACGATGATGATCATGATGCTGTTGATGTTGACTGTGATGATGATGATGATGAAGATGAGGATGGGGATGGTGATGATGATGCTGATGATGCTGATGATGACAGTGATGATGGTGATGATGACGATGGTGGTGATGATGATGATGATGACGATAATGATGATGTTGATGATGACAACAATGATTGTGATGATGATGGTTATGACAATGATGTTATGATGTTGATGATGGCGATGATGATGGTTATGATGCTTATGATGAGACCAATGTTGATGAAGAGAATGGTGATGATAACAGTGATGATGATGATGCTGATGATGATGCTGATGATGATGATGATGATGATGATGGGGGTGATGCTGGTGATGATAACAACGATGGTGATGATAAGATTGATGATGGTGATGATGATGATAATAATGCTGTTGATGATAACTTTCATCATGATGATGATTTTGATACTGTTGATGTTAACAGTGATGATGATGACGATGATGTTGATGATAACATTGATAATGATAATGCTGACGATAGAAGTGAAGATGATGACGATGTTGATGCTGATGATGTTAACAATGATGATTAAGATGATGATGACGATGTTGATGCTGGTGATGATGATGATGATAACTAGTTGATGATGATGATGATGACGATGATGATTGTGATTATGATGATGATGATGATGACAAAGATTTGGTGATGTTTCTGATGATGAAAACAATGAAAGCAATGATGATGATGATTCTGATGATGATCCTGACGATGACAGTGATGATGATGATGATGATGATGGTGATGCTGATGATTATGCTGATTGTGACGACAATGATGATGCTGATGATGATGATGACGATGGTGATGATGATGATGATGCTGATGAAAATAGCAATGATGATGATGATGATGATGATGATGCTGATGATGTTGACAGTGATGATGACGATGCTGATGATGATGTGGACGATAGCAGTGATGATGATAATGATTGTGATGCTGATAATGAGGCTGATGGTGATAACAATGATGATGATGCTGATGACGATGATGATGATACTGATGGTGATAACAATGGTGATGATGATGATGACGATGGTGATGATGATGGTGATGATCATGAAGCTGATGATGATAAATATGATGATAAAGCTGATGATGATTATGACGATGATGATGACTATGGTGATGATGATGATGATGCTGATGATGCTGATGATGCTGATGATGCTGATGATGTTAAATATGATAAAAATGATGATGATGACGATGATGATGATTTTGGTGATGATGATGATAATGACGATGATGATAAGGATGATGATGCTGAAAATGATAACAAGGACAACCAAACCAATGAGGATAATGATGGTGATGCTGATTATATTTAGATAGCAATGATGATGATGATGGCAACAGTGATGAGGATGATGATGATGCTGGTGATGATGCTGAAGATAACAGATGATGATGATGCTAATGATGATAACAGTGATGATGATGCTGATGATGATAACAGTTAAGATAACAGATGATAATTTTGCTGATTATGACAGTGATGATGATGATGATGATGACGATTGTGATGATGATGATAATGATGATGATGAAGATGACGACGATGACAACAGTGATGATGATGATGCTGGTGATGATAACAATGATGATGCTGATGATGATGACAGTGATGTTGATGATGATGATGAGGATGATGATGATGATGATGATGACCATAATGATGATGTTGATGGTGACAACAATGAATGTGATGATGATGGTGATTTTAACAATGATGCTATGATGTTGATGATGGCGATGCTGATGGTTATGATGCTTATGATGAGACCAATGATGATGAAGACAATTATGATGATAACAGTGATGATAATGTTGCTGATGAGGATGCTGTTGATAATGACGATGATGATGATGATGGTGATGCTGATGATGATAACAACGATGATAATAACATTGATGATGATTATTATGATGATAATGATGATGATGAAGACGACGACGATGACAACAGTGATGATGATGATGATGCTGGTGATGATGACAATGGTGGTGGTGCTGATGATGATGACAGTGATGATGACGATGATGATGATGACGATGATGCTGTTGATAATGACGATGATGATGATGGTGATTGTGATGCTGATGATGATAACAACGATGATGATGATAACATTGTTGGTGATGATGATGATGAAGATGATCACAGTGATGGTCATGATGATAACAATGATGATGACGATGCTGATGATGATGCGGACGATAGCAGTGATGATGATAATGATTGTGATGCTGATAATGAGGCTGATGGTGATAACAATGATGATGATGGTGATGATAATGACGATGGTCATGGTGATGATGATGATGCTGACTGATGTTGATAACAAAGATGGTGATGATGATTACGATGATGATCATGATTCTGTTGATTAAAGCAGTGATGATGATGCTGATGATGATAGCAATGATTGTGATGATGATGCTGATGATGATGACTGTGATGATGATGATGATGGTGGTGATGCTGATGATGCTGATGATGCTAACAATGATGATGATGATGAAGACGACGACGATCATAACAGTGATGATGATGGTGATGGTGATGGTGATGCTGATGCTGATGATGATAGCAATGATGACTATGATGATCACGAAGATGACGATGACGATGATGATGATAATGTTAACTTTGATTCATGGATATTGATTTTTAAATGTTACAATGATGGAGATGATGATGATGGTAACGATAATGATAACGATGATGATGACACTGATGATGACACTGATGATGATGTTGCTGGTGGTGATGACAATGATGATGATGCTGATGGTTGTAACAATGATGACGATGATTGTGATGCTGATGGTTGTAACAATGATGGTGATGATGATGATGATTCAAGTTATGATGATGTTAATTTATAATAATTTGTAATAAAGTGAACAACGATGATGTGGATGCTGATGATGATTACAAAGGAGATGATGACGACGATGATGATGATGCTGATGATTATTTTGAACGACAACAACAACAACACCAACAACAACAACACCAGCGGCAGCAGCAGCAACAGCAACAACAACAACAACGATGATTACTATGATGATGATGATAACAATGATGGTGACAATGATGGTAACGATGATGGTAACAATGATGATGACAATGATGATAACAATGATGATAGCAATGATGATAGCAATGGTGATGATGATGATGATGGTGATGATGATGATACCCACTTGGGGCCGTTTGAGAGTTCGAATCCCAGGGCTTATCACCAGCACAACCATCATAACAATAATCATCACCATCACCACTGGTGATGTCAGTGTTTCATGGTGAGCTGATTAGCCCAGTAGCCTCCGTGCAACTTAATTGGAAGACTCGGACAGCATTGATCAAGGACCGGGACAACTACTACTTTGGCGCAGATGAGCTCTTCAAGTGAGCCACCCTCATGGCGAAGAGGGGTTAAGTAGTTTGGGGTAGACATTACCATACATAAACACATCGTATCAGTACATGACAACATCATGAACAAATAATATATAGAACAATTATATAATATTATATATAGAAAGTTGGTCATCCACAAAAAATAGAACATTGAATGATATATAGAAATGTATTTTTTCATATTTTTGGCGGATGATACTATACATGTATTGACACAATGTATTGGGGATGTCCAGAGTTTAGATTGCCCACGACCGGATTGGGCGATGGAGCTATGGACCGTTCGTGTTGGTGGCCATAATGATATAGCTATGATATTTACTGTATGTTAATTTGTTAATCTATACTACAAGAGCCAGTTACTAAGCAGTTGGCTAATGTTGACTACCCTCCAGTAATCAAAGATAGCAACGGAAAATCCACCATTTATAGATGATTGTCCCACGAAGACGTTCATTTGTCTGGGATTTCCAATTCCCGTGTTTGATGACACCGGAGGGTAACTCCATGGGTCACCCACTGGTTTTTTCTGTGAGGTACCAACCCAACATCGCAGACAACGTCTTGCGCGAGGCGCCTTTTTTGGCCGAGACCCTACTGGATGCCCGGCACATCACCGACGTGGTGACACGCCTTGGAGTGGAGATAACCAGCAAAATATGGGAATCGTCTGGGTAAAATTTAATGACTTCACGTCCTGAGATGATTTATGAGAGAATTATATGGATTTATCTCAAATTAACCAAAACTTTTAGGTTAGTGACATATGATCATTTACCCAGAACAATGATGGAACATAAATCAAGGGAAACAGTATTCTGGATAAACTTCATCACGACCTCACGTCGCGACAGAGCGACGGACTGATGGTTAAGATTTGGCGAATCCTCTACAAATGGCTGGATTTGTTCAAGTCAGTGAATTGTCAAACCATTCTCATTGGATTGATTTAAGGAAAAATCTAAAGGAAACCATGGTTTTAGTTTTTACCATTAAATATGGAGTTTTCCTGTAGTTTTTCCCTTAAACCAATCCAATGACATTCAGATCATTGGAATTGTCCATGGCCAGCTCAGAGAAGAATCTGTAAGGTGATTCTTTACTTTCCCGTGGGAACAGCGTTCGGGGAATCTCATGGGAATATAGTTGAAATATGATGAATACTTTTTGGGGCACCGAGAGCAAACCGAAGTTAGGGTGATGGAAGGCTGACTGAGCCACCGTTGCAATAATCTCATGGTCGCCGGTGATTTCTCTTCCTAACCGTCCTAACCATGCTTTGTTTCCGGTGAAATTTGGCAAATTGCCTAGACTGATGTCGACAAGATCATTCCAATCATGTCCGTGCATGCACTTCTGGCGAGTATGAGTATTGTATTGTTCATGCAGTCAATGTTGATGTTGATGGCGAGTTCTAATCTCAATAATTCATCCTAATTTCATTTTAGATATTTTAGTTGGAAGGACATAACATGCAAAACCATGTGGTTGTTAAGACAAAATCTAAGTGGTTACCTCAGATTTTTCATGTTTTTAAACCTGGACGTTTGAGAGGTACGATCCAGAAACTAAACATATATTATAGATAAATTCCAACATGTATGCAAGGTGGGGCCCCCAAGATAGCTACCTTGGTGTCACACATGAAGAAACAGGGATAACGGGATAACTATAGGATTTATGGGAATACATATATATAATATGATATATATCTTTATAGTTCTATTATATACATATAATTATGATTATAGGAATTGTTGTTTCTAGATTGTTATATTTATAAACCAAACCATAACATTTGGGGCCCCACTTGCTGAGGACGGGCTGATTTGGCGATCGCACAAGAGTCAGGACAGTAACTCAACGGGGTGTTTTATTGTGCCGGCTCTACTTACGGTTTTGTTTGGCGTATGGAATCCAGGAAAAACATGGAAAAACTAGAGATGATTTTGCCAGCTTTCGCTTGAAGCGATCCAAACAAACCGTTACCTCTCAGTACCTGCCTTGACTACCTCGTTTCAGCATGTTTCAGCAAAGCTTTCCATCCACTGACGTGTTGAAAGTTATGTAAGAAGCCGGCCCTGCAAGGACATAGCATCAACCTCAGCAAAACCCATTTACAAGAGATGAAACGTTCGAAGAAAAAAACGGGGCGGAGGCATAGATGAGGCCTTGCATTCAGCGTGATCAGTAGGTTAGGATCACAGCCCATCATAGCCCCAAGAGCCAGTGGCCTGAGAGGCTCCAGTCCCAGGGGCGAGCCGCAGGACAACCTGCGCCCAGTGATCTACTACCTGAAGCACCTCTTACAGGACATGGATGAGGAGAAGATGCTGAGCAGGGCTTTGATCAGTTATGTGCTGATCTCAGCAGTTGGAACAACTTACATGGATGGGGAGTTAATTATTTTGATTTCTTTTTGTACCCCTAAGTTGGGAGAAGCTTTGTGGACGGTGAGCGGTTAGCGAATATATGGGTCGATTTGTTGTGATGATGGGGTCCCAACACGGCCAAGCTTTCACTTGTTTGTTGAGCCATATAAAAATCCCAGAAACTCCAGAAACTGACGATAGGTACGGTATTCAGTGCAGTATAATTCATTACCAAACTTGCCAAGGTGATCAAGGAACTCTGCTCGGGGAACATTACGAACAATGTGCAGTTGATAGATACCCCAAATCCAAGCATCGCAAAGTTTGATAGGGTTTGATAGGGTTTGCATGGTAAGACGATCCTAGTTGGTGTTTTTTGGGAGCCGAAACCAACTTTTTCGCTGGTATCCTTAGGGCAAGCCCAACCCCTGCAGACATTGAGGTGCGTTTTGACCACCCACAGACCATCATGCACCCCATCTTGGCGTTTTCGTTGGATCTGCTGTGGGACAAGCTGGTGGGGGACCCCGGGGACCCGGACCGAGGTTTGGAATCCTGAATTTGGGTCAAAACTTCAGTCAAAACACATGAAATACATGGACAAATACACCATATTTGGGGGATTTTGGGGGAAGAAACATCCATTACCTGGCGATTTCAGGGTACCAGATGGTACCAGATGGTACCAGGGTTTTGATTCATAGCCATGTGACAAAAAAAGCGGCCATCAGCAGGCCCATACTGACGCAGATGCCAGCACTGCACAATGTCAGCAATGTGATCATTTTGACGATCAGGACATACTAGACTTCTGGAGATGGCGATGGAGAGAGATACTTGAAAAAACCTATCCAAAAGTAACATCCCAGTCTGCAGGTTTTTTTTACCCCAGTGTTTCGGACAAATGCACCTGTTGGACAAACACCTAAGATTACAAGGCTTCTTAATGCTTCTAATCCTTGGATGTGCATCCAACTTAGTGTTTTTTTCCGAACGGAACCTGTACATGCCATCGTGAAAAGATGTATATAAATTATACACAGGTTGAAGAATGGTCATCAATCCATCGATAGGGATTTCCCATTTTACGGAATCCCTTTCATGATGGTGGGATGACTCAATAGACCATACACCATCAAACTTAACCATGGAACTTGATAGTCAGCAAAATGCTTGGTGATATGATGTGATATGTCATGTAGAACACCTTTTTAAAAAGGGCTTGTGACCTGGCCACGATCGGTGATTTTATCACCTGGCGCACCCCTTGAAGGATTTGTGTGGTCCTAAAGTGGGGGTACCACCACCCAAAAAAAAAAGTTTATGAATGTGTGTGATGGAACCATGTTTTTTTTTTGGATGGCATGACATGAATTGATATGGGGACAAATCGGATACTGTATCATACTGTATCCCGGATATCCCTATTTTAGGACCCCCCTACTTGGCAAAAACCCGTTGGGATATAGCCATCCTTGTCCATCCCAGAAAGCGATATTCGAGGAATTCACCTTGGGATCAATGATAAGATAAACATATTATGTATATATATAAATATATATATGTACCCTCTGGTTATTTAACATTTGTAATAGCCATGGAAAATCACAATTTTTAATAGGTAAACCATCTATAAATGGGCCATTTTCCATGACTATGTTAAATAACCAGATGGTATATTAAACATGATTAAATGC
The DNA here is from genome assembly GCA_947184155.2 of Cladocopium goreaui. Taxonomy (NCBI): domain Eukaryota; class Dinophyceae; order Suessiales; family Symbiodiniaceae; genus Cladocopium; species Cladocopium goreaui. The sequence goes on along the minus strand of CAMXCT020000113.1, from coordinate 766,494 downwards.
AATTGATCCTCAATATGCCCTAATAGATCCTAAATGATCCTAATATCATCTAGTATCCTATTATTCTGATACTTAGTTGCCACATATTCTTTTAAATTCATATGGCCATTTTTCTTGCTTCACAGGATCTGCGCTGGGGCCCTGCTCCTGCTAGGCATTACGCTATTTCCTCATGGACCGCGTGCTGACCGTCTTCAATTGTATCATCTTCATCCTGTCAGAATGTGCCACGGTGATGCCATAGATGGCTGGATTGGCCTGGTAAACATACAAAAAACTGATGGGAAAGATCCACCATTTTTAATGGGACAACTCACTATTTCGATTGGGCCATTTTCAATAGCAAACTGTTAGTTTACCAGAGGGTAACCCCCCCCCCTGTGTCATCAAACGTGGCTGGAAAAGGACAATCCACCATTGAGTTCGATGATTTTCATTGTCTACGCGAGGCTAGTTGATTGGATATAAAATGGTATCCTGATGTAGTAGGATCTTCTTAGAAAATAGAGTAGGGAACACATTGAAGGGGGGTAATTCATGACTATGTTGAAGGTAGATTCTCAATTAGTAGTCAAGGTTTATTGATCTAAGGTTCACATTGAAGACACATCGGGGATTGGAGATTCAACTGAAACCATGAAACGGGAAGATCAACGTAGATGACGGATCTGCAACTGCTTGGTGTCAATCACTATGTTCAATCGTAAAGATAGGATGACCCCCAGTAACTCTAATATTGTTGGAGGTTCAAACCACCAATCAGGGAACCACCTGGAAAAACAAGTTGTCCAGGTTCCAGGCATGTTTGAGGTTAGGGGATATGGATCGCCTGTGGTATGTGTTTGCTTTTTACGTTCTTGATCGCTTTGATGTAACATTGAAAGCATGCATTCGGCCAGAAATTCCAGAATCTCTTACAGATCTTTCCCGCCCCCTTGGATTCAGAGTCTTACCATGTTTTACCATGCTTGTTGGCCAGAGGCATCTTGAGCCATCCAAGCGTTTTGCAGATTTCTTCAATGTGCCTTTGCAGCACCATGATCTGCAGCTGCTGGGCATTTGTGGAAAATGATCCAAAAGAACTTCGCAAACTGTAGCTGCTGGGCATTTGTGGAAAATGATCCAAAAGAACTTCGCAAACAGTGCAGAAAGTCAGAAATAATTAACAAACATAAACATCATCATTGTATGGGATGAACATATAGTTGTGGAAAGTCCGAGAAGATAAGCATTCCACCAAGATAGTGACAAATGCGACTTTCCCACACGTTGAGGGCTGCTATATGATTACAATAACGTATTGCATATATTTCTTATATATTATTTCATACTTTATTAATCACATGTTATCACATACTTCACTTTATATATCATATATTTCACTAATGTTGTTTTCATATAACTTGAGTCCGTCCTAATAGCTGTAACAGTCAAAAATCAGCTGTAACAGTCAAAAAAGGGATTTCTTATATTTTGGGCGAACGTTGTTTTGAGTGTTTTCCTTCGTGCACAAAATCGCGCTTTTTGGTGCTTTCCCTCGTGCAAAAAAACTGTGCTCTAGATCGTGCTTTTTGGTGCTCTCCTTCGTGCACAAAATCGTGCTCTAGATCGTGCTTTTTGGTGCTCTCCTTCGTGCACAAAATCGTGCTCTAGATCGTGCTCGCTGTTACAGCTATTAGGCTTGTGTCAACATATAACTATCATCACCAGGTCCCATCCCACGCCAGCCCCCTGTGATGACAAAGGATGCCCAAAGTGGTCTTCGGGGGCCGATGCCTGGTCTACACCATGGGCTTCCTTCGCTTGGTGCCGTGGAAACAAAGATGACAAAAAACTCCAGGGGATTGGGCCTGTTGAAGCCCCGCAAGTCGGGTGAATCAGCCGTCAACCCAGAATTTGGGTGGATTAACATCCAAAAATCCTTTGGTAAATCCTGGAACCTCGTGAGTGTCGTGAGTCCTGTTTTGTTTTGCTTCAAAAAACAGCCGAATGATCCCAGGAATTGCGATGATGATTCGATGATCCCTAACCAATGGGATCGGATTACCCATTGCCTACACAATGGATGGTGATCAACATGCTTTGACGATATCATTTTTGACTTTTATTTATATAGTTCTTGGCCAGGACTGTTCACCCAAACTCCCAGGTTTATTGGCACACGCTGGAGATTTGCAATGCCTACCGTCACAAAGTGCCTGTTCTGTGATGGCGCAAATGAAGAAAAACTGGGTAAAGTGTTTCTGGGTAAATTCTGATTTTTCCCCAGATGTTTCATGATGTTTCCAGAAGCGGGTCATGTTTCTGGGTAGTTCTGGATAAATTGTAGCAATCTCATCGGACCTATGTCGCTATTGGTGATATTGGGCAAGGGGAATCATCCCAAAAGGGGCTGTGGTTTCTGGCTCGTGTTTTTTTGGGTCGCGCCGATCGCCCCAAAAAGTGCAGTTTTAAAAAAGGGCTGGTGTGGATTTTCACGAATTGACGACATCATTTGGGAAGAAGTCGTCGTTGGGCCCTCCTTTCGCCCCAGTGGATCCCCATTCGGCCTACACCCTTGCTCCGAATCAGCTTCCATGAATCTCCCTTGTTCACTAGCCAACCATGGCCAGACACATCAACATCGTCAGGAAATGTTGCTGAGCCTTCCTTTTCTGAGCCCTTTCTCTAAGGCCCTCAGCAACGTCCATGGAGTTTGGGTGTCACTGGGCAGCCAAGTCAGGATTTGAGGTCAAAATGTCTCTTGGTGCATCCCCCTGAAAAAATACAAACAATGCCTGGAAAAGGATCCCAAAATGAATAGTTTCACCATGTTTCACTATACGTTTCACTATATGTTTCATATTCCGAATCGTTCTCTTCACATTCTTGACCTGAGCTGGCGCCCGCTGGTGCCCTGACGGCGAGGCCGCAATACTTGACCCGTGGGGCAGCCATCATCAGCTTCATTTTGACCTTGGATATGCTGGCGATGATGACGGTCCAAGGGGATGGCTATGGCTGTGGGTACAGCATGGGTGACGATTAGTTTCAGCACTTCATGTTTTGTTCGCTTCGCCATAGAATTTGGGGATGGCGACATAGATTTACTGTATACATTTGTATACTAACCAGCATCTGTAACCAGCTAAGAAGGTATTTTTGGCATGGGATCCAAAATTGGCTACGATGGCTGTGGGGGCGACACTGGGTCAAGTTTGGATCTGGGGGGTGGGTACTAGCTTTACTTGGTACCAAAGATTCACCATTTAGGCATAGGACAGAATTGCAAATTCTTTGTTCGAAGTGGCTAGTCATGCAGTTGGATACATTAGGTTGTATGGTATTTTTTTCATAGTATCATTATATTTCAATATGTCATACGTCTAAGTCTGTGTATATATATATACCAGCATCTCCTCCCACACCCGAAAAAGTACGATTTTTAGAAAAAGGTACGATTCCTGGTCTTGGCCTAACTATTTTTGGTCCCGTGCAGAAATCCTGGTTGGCTCCTCAGGAAAGGTATCTTTTTCGAACAATCACAATTTTTCGGGTTTGGGAGGGGATGATTATATATTATATATAAATCATGAATGCATGCACGTGTATGGATCAAATGGATGTTCGTTGCTCGCAGCCCGTCTCTGCAGCTTTTTTGCACGCCTGCCCCAACTTCAGATGCTCTTTGTGATTTTGCAGGCTTGGTGCTGCTTGCCAATTCTGTGTGTTGCCTTGCGGGGTTGAGGCGCTGTGATCTTGCGCAGCAGTTCTTGAGCAAATCTTCCTTGAAGATAACTTGGTCTGTACTTTCACTGGCAGGTGTTTTTGCTCAAAGAGCATTTGCGGACCAAGTAGTTTGACCTGACTTGCAATGGGCACCCAGAAGGTTTACACTGAGCTTCATGGCTTAGCTGACCTCTGGGAGGGTTACAAAGTCCTCCGCTCACGTGTGAAGGAGTTGGGGTGCATCATTGTGGAATTTCCTACCGAAGGTGGTGCCGAGGTGCCTTTGGAAGGTTACATTCCCAGAACCATGCAGAACGCCCGTTACAACTCGGACGCTTTGATGCCTGTGATGCAAAAGATGAGTGGTGCTTTCGACAAGGTTCCTGAACTTGCAAGTTTGTGCCATGAGTTCAAGAAGTTGGCCTTGTCGGAGCATCGCAATCCTACGAAGGATCACATCATGGACCAGGCGTGGTCTGTCCGGTACTTGTTCGGCGTGACGAAGCATCTGCTCTACAAGCCTGCTCCTCCAAGGGCTGCTTGGCCATGTGTAGCTGAGGTGGTTTCTTACTTTTCGATTAGCTTTCGGTTTTTAGGTGCTTGGACCTGGTCATTGTCAGGATACTGTCTTCTTGGGGTTGCTACGCGCATTTGCGGTGGACATTGAGAAATGGCAAGCGGCTCAGTTGCCTTACCTTCGAAGCGCCAAGGTTGGGGGAGGCTCTCCTGGCCAGGACTGCCTTTCGGTGCTTTTAAATGTGATCAATTTCTCAATTTCTGGAATCTGCACAATATACTTTTTCCCCACAGCGCCAACATTGATGTATCCTGGATATCTTTTTCTCCGAATTCCAAGACTTCCTGAAGGAAGGTTTTGAATTTGGAAAAGAAAATCTCCAGGTGCCCAATGATGGAGTTCACTTTGTGCAGAATATGGCAAGATTTCTCCTTTTTTTCACCATATTCTGGGAACCTTTGACATATGTTGAAATTTCTTTACGAAATTTTGACATATTTTGAAGATTCCCTTTTTTGATGCGTTTTCCGCAGCACCGACCAACATTGATGTATCCTGGATATTTTCTTCTCCGAATTCCAAGACTTCCTGAAGGAAGGTTTTGAATTTGGAAAAGAAAATCTCCAGATGCCCAATGATGGACTTCACTTTGTGCAGAATATGGCAAAATTTCTCCGGATTTTTTACCATATTCTGGGACCCTTTGAAATATTTCGAAATTTCTCGAAGAAATTTTGACATATTTTGAAGATTCCTTTTTTTTATGCGCATTCCCCAGCACCAACATTCATCTATCCTGGAAATTTTCTTCTCCGAATTCCAAGACTTCCTGAAGGAAGGCTTTGAATTTGGAAAAGAAAATCTCCAGATGCCCAATGATGGACTTCACTTTGTGCAGAATGTGGCTAAATTTCTCCGGATTTTTTACCATATTCTGGGAACCTTTGACATATGTTATGTTGAAATTTCTTTACGAAATTTTGACATATTTTGAAGATTCCTTTTTTTGATGCGTTTTCCGCAGCACCGACCAACATTCATCTATCCTGGAAATTTTCTTCTCCGAATTCCAAGACTTCCTGAAGGAAGGTTTTGAATTTGGAAAAGAAAATCTCCAGATGCCCAATGATGGACTTCACTTTGTGCAGAATATGGCAAAATTTCTCCGGATTTTTTACCATATTCTGGGAACCTTTGAAATATTTCGAAATTTGTCCAAGAAATTTTGACATATTTTGAAGATTCCTTTTTTTATGCGCATTCCCCAGCACCAACATTCATCTATCCTGGAAATTTTCTTCTCCGAATTCCAAGACTTCCTGAAGGAAGGTTTTGAACTTGGAAAAGAAAATCTCCAGGTGCCCAATGATGGAGTTCACTTTGTGCAGAATATGGCAAGATTTCTCCTTTTTTTCACCATATTCTGGGAACCTTTGACATATGTCGAAATTTCTCGAAGAAATTTTGACATGTTGAAGATTCCTTTTTTTGATGCGTTTTCCGCAGCACCAACATTGATGTATCCTGGATATTTTCTTCTCCGAATTCCAAGACTTCCTGAAGGAAGGTTTTGAATTTGGAAAAGAAAATCTCCAGATGCCCAATGTTGGAACTGCCCCCTTTATAACGCTGGCAGGAGTCGGCTTCTGGAAGTTTGCCTTCCCCGGCACCTGTTCGACAGGACGCTTCGAACCAAAAGACCGCCTCACCTAAGACTGGACCTGTAAAGCAGATTGCGCCTCCACCTGTGGAGAGGAAGGGTGCAGCGCCGCCGAGTCCAACTGTGAAGCCAAAGCCTGGTGGATGTGAGGGATTGAAGGCAGACCAGCTGAAAACGACTGCTGGAGCTGTCGAGCCGGTTGCTGCTCCTCTCAAATCCAAAAATGCCCCCACAACACCAAGTCTTCTGGCTTTGGCCGTGCGACGCCGACACCTTCAGGAGCAGTTCCTTGGCATTTTTCATTTCAGTCTCGGCTTGTTGCTTGGTTCTTATTGGTATGCATGCCGGCGCCGCATGCAATTCAGGCTCCAGATTGCCAAGATGAGAGCTGAAGAGGCCTTGGAGGCCAGCTCAACGACCGCTCTTGGTTGCTTGGCCGCAGGTTGCATCTTTTCTTTCTCAATTTTTGTTCACCTGAAATCAGCGCGCTGCATGTGCAGGTTCCGCTATGGACGCTGCCACCACGCTTCCTTTTGAGCCTGCTGGTGACATGGCAACTGCAGCGATGCCTTCTCCTGAGCCTGTGTTGAAGTTGCCTTTCGAGGAAAACTTTTCCGCTGAACCGAAGCAGCCAAAAATCGAAGAGATTTCGGATGATGATGTGGAGATGCCAGCGCAGGCTGAGGCTGGAAGCGAGGCTCTGGAACCATCTTCAGAGACAGGGCGGGAGAATGATCCCCCCAAGGAGTTGGAGACTTGCAATGATACGTCTTCTCGGCCAGCCTGCGGCCCTTCTTCTCCTGCACTGGTGGAAGATGCGCATCCTCCGGGGCCTTCTGCATCTGCGGCAAAGGACGGCTTGGACGTTGCGATTGCTGCTGAAGCTTCTTCACTTGCTGAGCCGCTGCAGTCCCCCGAGGAGGATTTGAGGAAGAAACAGTTGGCTTTCAAGGCGCAGAACCGAGAAGCTGCAGCAGCCAAAAAAAAGCAACAGGAATTTGAGAAGGAGCAGAAAGCAGCTGCGAAAGCAGAGAAGAAGAGACTGCGAGAAGAAGTGAAAGCTGCCAAGGCAGCAGCGAAGAAGTTGAAGAATAGAAAGTCAGCTTCGAAAGAGGATAAGGTGGACCCTTCACCAGAGAAGCCCATGGATGTCGAGGCCGATTTGGAAGATGACGTTTCGGAGCCTGTGGCTGACGGAGAGGGTGAAGATGAAGCCGCTGCTGAGGAGGTTGAAGCGGTGGAGACTGAAGTGAAGAAGAAGAGGAGAAGACGCGTGGCTTCGCCGAAAGCAAAGGGCAGACCCCGCAAGATCGAGTTCATCGAATCCTGGTTTTTCGAGCGCTGCCGCTGCTGCAAGCTCGTCCACTCCTGCTGCTGACGACAATGCCAAGAAGCCAAAAACGATTCGCCGAGGCGGTCAATCGGATGTCATCAACAAGAGCCTCGTGCAGGAGCTGAGCATCTTTATGAAGCAGTGGCGCACCGTCTCCTACAAGAAGGACGAGCACACGGTGCACAAGGACGTGCCCGGAATGACTCCATACTGGTCTCGTGATGCGGCTGGCATAAAGATGGAGAAGGAGGATGGCTCGGGCAAATTCCAGGCTTGCTACTTTGCCCTCCGCCTCGACAAGTGCTCTTCGATGGCTGTGAACTTGTACCTGGCAAAGAAGTTCCAGGAGAAGTGCGCTGCGGAAGCGCCTGGGTGGGCTGAGGGCTCTGAGGCAGGTGTCCACTATGGGATTCTTGCTCGGTCGGCCAAAGCGGCCCATGACAAGCTCATCTGAGACGGATTTTCTGGGGGGATGGTTGTCAGCAGCAAAGCGCTGTTGACTCTATAGGGGAACTTTCCGGGCAAGCATGTCAGAAACCAGCAGGCCAAACATGTTTATAGTGAGATCTTTGCTTAGCTTGCCAGGAACTCTTTCAATCCTTGGGGTTGGAGTCTGCTTTGTCAGGTGGCGAAAAAAGTGCTAAGCCTTGCTGTCTGCATCCTGTCTTCTGTGGCAGTATGCATGTTTAATTGGTTGCTTTTTGTCATTGCATCTCCTGTGAAGGCGCATGGCCGCGGTGGCATGAGGCTGGTGGGCTGGTGTCTGCATGCTTAGCTGCTTGCAAGTGTCAAGGCTATTTTTTTCTTCCTTTCTGGTGGAAAAAAATGGCATTGACGCTTGAAAGTGGAACTCAAAATTCAGAGTTATTGGGAAGGGATTTCAGCGCGCCTCCCAGATCTGAAAAGGTGTGTGCTTTTCAGATGTCGGAAACGCGCTGCGGGGAAATTGTTGAAAGGCGGGCATGAAAATCCTTCAGCGGTTTTCACGTCAGCCTTCAGAAGGTAGAAATGTTAGACAAGAAACTCGCTCCGAGTTTCATGAATGACATCTTCTACCCAAGGGTAAAGTTTCAATATTCCCTGGAGGTACCAAGTCGTTGGCTGGGCGCTGCTGTGCTGCTAGCTGTACAAGAGCTAGTCGCAGGCCCACCCTGCTGTGTGCATGCTTGGGAAAGTTGCCTTGGAAGGGGTCTTGATCACTATATGTGTTTGTAGCGGTTTTTTGGGCTCAGTAGAATGGCGGGCAAAGATGGACGGGGCCATGATGGCCGTGAAGGATGGGACGCGCTGGTCGACTCTTGTCTCTGCTTTTTGTTTGAAGATCTTTATAATATCCCACAATAAATTTTGATTTTGGGGAGTAAGCCTTGACATGCTGAAGCCTTTGCCGCTTAGGATTCCCTCTCCCGTGGTGCTGACAGTGGACCTGAAGTCTGGGACACTTTGTGGCGCCTTGCCCAACATGTCAAAGGCAAAGGGTTAAAGCTATGGAGGCGGTGGAGACGGTTCCACACGCTCCCGGCCCTGTGGGATCAGGTTGTGCAGGGAAAGGTGGCGATTCTCCTGGGAAGGGCGTTGGGAGCATGGCTGGCAACAAGGGCGCTGATGGGGGGTCGAAATGCACCGGGGTGCCTGAACCAAAGCATAGCCCGAGACGCCACCTTGGGGTTCCTGAGCCAGAAGGTGAGCCGAAGGGTGAGCCGAAGGGTGAGCCGAAGGGGGAGCCGAAGGGTGAGCCGAAGGGTGAGCTGAAGGGTGAGCCGAAGAGTGAGCCGAAGGGCGAGCCGAAGGGTGAGCCGAAGGGCGAGCCGAAGGGCGAGCCGAAGGGCGAGCCGAAGGGCGAGCCGAAGGGGGAGCCGAAGGGGAAGCCGAAGGGCGCTGGGCCCAAAGGCAAAGGAGACAAAGGCCTCCTTCCGAAAGCCACACCTTTCAAGGGCAAAGGCATGGGCACGGCCACCTGGCCCAAGCCCAAAGCAATGCCAGGCGGGCCTGGGGTGCCTTCCCTTCCTGGACGTGGCATGTGGGTTCAGGCCTGGATGTGGCTTCCTGTACCAGAGCGGCCAGCATCCGAGATGGAAGCTTCTTGGCAGCAAATTGCCTTTCCCTTTGTTTTTTCGGTTTTTGTGAACATGTGCGGTTGCGAAGGCAAAACTGACTGATCCACAGCTGAGGAGACTGAGGAGATCCTCGTGGAGCCCGAGCCCACTGAATATGACTTAGCTGCCGGAGGTGAACCTGCCGGCTCGGCGCCTGGCCCAATCAGCTCTGCGCCTGCTTCCCTTGACCGTGGGGCCCGAGGCGCGCGGATTCTTTTGTTTGCCATCCCTGCATGCGCCTCTTCTTGGTATTTCTCAAACCTCTTCTTATATAGTTCTTCTATGTTCTTCTCAAATCTGTTCTCCTTGCAGGTGCTTCAGATGGCAGTCTTCACAGGCGGGAACATTCCGAGCACCTGCGTTCAGATCGACGTTACAGAAGCCATCGCCGAAGCCAGCGCCATGAGCGAAAGTGCAGGGACCATAGTGAGGGCCGCGGTGACCGCAGAAAACGTAGCCACAGGTAGAGAACAAGTTCTGCGACTGAGTCCAAGTGGAAAACATGGCTGCGGCTTCACTGCCTTCGGCAATGCGCTGTTGACTTACATGCAGAGACTTAGCACTTAGCACATGGTCAGTCAAAGTAAAACATGGCAGCCTCATGTTTTCTTCGAGTGGCTCGCCTTGCATCTGTTTTGAATCTGTTGGCTGCGCCAATACTTTCAAAACAGAAATTGCTGTCAAAGTTGTGTTCTGATTGTCAACTTTTGTCAGGCTGGCGCTGCCGCCGCTGCATGGGCGCGCCTGCGCGAAGTGGCAGGAAGAGGCGAGCAGCCAATGCTGCGGAGCCTGCCTTTCGACGCTGTGCCACTGTCATGTTTTGAGCTTCCTGCTGCATGTGTTCTGAGCCACGTACCTGCATGGTTATTTAATTATCCTTATTAATCCTATTAAAGAGGATAATAAGGATAATTAGTAATTAGGATTTGTATGGATTTGTTTGCTGCCCATGAGATCTTCTCCGGCTCAAAGATGCTCAAAGCACCTCGGTAAACGAAACAGGGACCATGCCTTGCCGTGCGGTGCCTGATGAAGCGGCTTTGGATCGCCTCACTTTGCGGCTGCTTACCATGGGTGCCCCAAAGATATTTGTATGGCTAGTTGTCTTGACATACTTCCAGGAAAATATGTGGCCTGCAGCCCCGCTGCCGTTTGAGATGATCGAAGTGTTTGCTGGGGACGCTGCTGTCAGCAAGTCCTGCCGGCTTGCTTGGATCAGCACAGCAGCTCTGGATGTCAGATACAGCGCTGACATGCGGCACAGCAGGAAGCGTCGCAGGAAGCAAGACCCTTTTGATTTGGCGTCGGCTGCTGGTTTTGCGCTTCTTGGTGGCACTTGTTTCTTTTTTGGATTAAAAAGTGATAATCCCTAACCTGCTCAAGGTTGGCTATCTGGTGCGTGCTCAATGCCGCCCCGGACTTTGTCACATGGCTAGCATGTGTGTGCACATCGTTCAGCAGTGTCAATTTGGGAACGTCTAGGAGATCGCCGACGACACCATTTGGCAACATCAATTTGGAGTATGTCCGGCTGGGAAATTGTTTACTTTCGCGCAGCATTCTTCTGGCGATGTTGGTGACGTGTCTGGGGGGCAAATGGTTCCTGGAAAACCCAGGTTCAAGCGTCCTGCCATGGTATCCCCGCTTCGAGCACCTGATGAGTTGTCTCCCCATCTGGTGCGCAGCTTGGTGGGGAAGGCACTATGGTGCCTTGACGCCGAAACTTGTCTGAATTGTTGTTTTTCTTGGTCTGGGTTTTTCTTGCGCACTTGAAATGCACAACTTGTGCATTTCAAATGCGGTGGAAAAAGCCATTGTGGCACAATTTGCTTCATACTCCGATGTCAACAGCGTCAATGCCACTTATGACACTCATAACCTCTTGAATTGGGGATACTTTGTTTTTGAACATATGGAGGGGCCCTGAATTAATGAAAAGATCCACGTAAGAAGTGTGTCCAATAGAATGTCTGCAGGAAAAGGCACAAAGCTTGGAGCAACTGCTCACTTGTCTCAATGCTTTGCCGGGGCGTCTTGAAGAAGGCTGACAGGGAGAAGTGCATAGTGAAGACCACGAAGAAGACCATGAAAGATGGCCGCGCCACCTACTCTGGAAATAAGTTCCTGAAGCATACCCAGTCTGAACCTCAATTTCTCAAAGTTCTGAGCTGACAAGTTTTGTCTCGTGCATGGTTTCACGCGAAGTTGCGTCAACAGTGTTTAAAAGAATCTTATTTTTGCCTAAGGTCTTATCCCATATCGTTTGGCCTCCGCATCCAACGTCTCTTCTGGCAGACGAAGGGCAGCAGCACTTGGACTCCTGATGACCGAGCTGCGGCTGACGCCCCTAAGGTTTTCTTTGAAACAGCCTGGGGCGATTTATGGGCTGAAGCCGCTGTTTTTGAGGCATGCGTATACTTAAGGGGAAGCTTCCATTTGGCAACCACGGCCAGGTGGAAAGAAGCCTTTCCTGAAACCATGGACTTTAGCGACTAGCGCGAAGTGGTGAAAAATAGGAGTAACCCTGATTTTGGACTTGGCTGTAGGACTCCCCGGACTATCTCAACAGACCAACCCGGAGAAAATACAGAAAAACAAGATATGGATGCAGAAATCCTAGTTTCTTGCAAAAGGAATCCTGGTTTGCCAATTCGGCAGACCGAACCCGGAGAAAATAGGCGCACCGGACTAGGACCGGAGATTCCAGGAGATTGCCCGGAGATTGCCGGAGATGGACCGGAGATTTAGGACCAGAGATTTCATGGTTTGGACCGGAGATTGCTAATTCTTGTGCCATTTTCAACAGGTTTTTTTTGCCCAAAAAAATGCCGCTATTCCCCAAATTCTCATTTTCCCACACCTTTTCAAGGCCACGGCGGCTAAGAGTGTAGATTTTCTCCTAAATTTCTTTCTGAAATGATTAGGGTACAGATCATCACAACCCTGTGGTTTTCAGCCATGGAGTCTTGGATCTTAGATGTTCGGATCAAGGAAATAGTTTGCAAACTAGTCAATCAGAGCTGTAGAACAGCTTTGCTGCGAAATCTTTGGGTCAATCAAACCATGCCGGCTCATAAAGCATGTCAATTGTCCTGTCAATCTGTCACTGGAGGATTCTGGACGAGATGTTTCGTATTTTCTTCGGTTACAACTGTATTTTTCTGGGTTGGTCTGTTGGTGAACGCTTTTATTGAAAGCTGTATCTGGGACAAAGACATTTCCCGAAAATTGGACAAGGACAACTTCTTAAAATATTGGTTCCTATACATCTTTGGAGAAAATGAATTGTGGAGGTTACAGGCTTTAATTTTTCCTGCAACCTGTCACTGGAAATATTCCCGACATGGAGCTTTCCGTTGCTTCTTGCTTTTGAATTCCTATGGCTTTGTGGTCCCAGAATTTGATCAGCCTCAAAACAAATCCAATACTGGACGGCGAATAACATTGACAGTTTCAGGCCATGCTTCCTTGGGAAGCTGGAAGCACCTAAAGATGCGGGATGTCACCATACGCGGTGTTTTGGCTTTGCCGGGTTGCTTGCAGAGATTTTCTCATTGCAGTATATTGCAGTGCTTGGCTTCAAGGTAGGTGTCATGCCTGACAGGTTTCCAAGTAGAGCTTGGTCTTGCGGTGACGTAGTAGCCGGGGCCTCTGCTGTAGTCGACCAGATGGACGGTGCAGCTACCGACCTAGAAGTTGTGAACTACAAGCGGGGCCTCCTGTCCGAGACCAGTGACATGCAGGTGGATGAACTGGAGCAGCTCTTGAAGGAGTCCTATTGTGAAATTATGGGTGTCTAATTGTCTTATATACAATGGGATGGGACGGGCCACCAAGTACCATACCCTGTAGGAGACCGAGCAGGCAATGGACAAGCATGTTTGTGCTGGCCAAAGGGATGCAGTGGATGAGCCCTCAGTTGTTTCTTCGAAATTGGCTCAACGTTCGGTGAAAGCATATGAGAGTAGCATTTTCCCTCGGCTTTGCCTGTCCTGAGGAACGTTGGCTTTTTGTTAAGCACGAGCAGCACGAAGATATGTTGACGCAGCAGATCCGCAACGACCTCTACACAAAGATGAGCGAACCGCCTGTGCCTACACCTGTTCGTGCAGACCATGCCCCTCCTACCGTGGAAGTTACTGGCGCTGCTGGCTTTGACCATTCTGCTCTGGTGTCTTGGCTGTAGCTTAATTATTTCAAATTGGTGATCCTCTGGGAAAATTAACCTCGTCTGTTATAACTTCTGCCGTTGAATGCACGTTTTTCTTGTAGCAAGGCAATCTTAATCATTCTCTGTTTGTTCAGTGCTCGGGCTAGGGCGAAACTTGCACCCCAGGAAACAGTTACAGCAACTTTGGTGGACAGCCCTGCAGGTGCGGAGAAGGCCGGATGCGACTCGGCCCGTGCCAATTCCTTTGGTGACCTGAGCAAAACTGAATGGGATTCCATGGGCATTGACCCGCTTGCCATCATCGACTTGGACGACAATGACGCTGAAGAATCTGCGGCTTTGAAAGCTCTGGAAGTGGAGCCGGATCGCAAGAAGATGACGGCCACGAAGCAAATGCCCGTGAAAGCATCCCCTTCCGCGACTCCCTCTGAGTTCCCTGCACCGAAAGCTCCTGGAATTCCTGCGCCTGCTCAAGGAGATGCCGCATCGCAGCTGGCTGAGCTGCAGAAAAAGTTGGGGGCTGACAAGATGCTTGAGCTTCTGACTGGCTGCGGCAAACCTGTTTCTTGCCCAGGCCTTTCACCACCAGTGCAGAAAGAAATTTTCACCCCATCTGCCAGCACTCCCAAAGCATGTCCTCTGGCCTCGGTGTGCCCAAAGCTGCCCCAGCTTCGGCGAGAAGCACGTCGGATATTTCCCCTCCACCAGATCCGCCTGCACACCTCGAGGGTCACAATGATGCTGGCGCTTCTCCTGAGTTAGGCGATGCTTTTGACCTGTCACAGAAGGACTGATTGACAGCATGCGCGCCATTGGATCATTTCCACCAACGCACGCAACTTGAGAACATGACGGAATCATTTCGCATTTGATTGAAATTAATTGTTCCTGCGACGTCCTGCATGAAGGAGCTTTCGCCACACGCAGTTTACATGCGCCTGAAAAGACTGTGCGAGAAGAAAGCTGGTGGTGCCCTGTCGGTTGATCCTGAAACCCATAACATGTGGGTTTCGGGCAACCGAGACGTCTTGAGTTTGGCGTTGGTGGCAGCCCTGAGGAAGTGCGGAAGCGAAGACACCGCAGCTTGCAGAAAAGCAGTTCGGGCAGGGCTTGATCAAAACATGTGTGCTCTTGGGTTTGCTTGCTTTTTCCCTGCCGCAAGATAATTTTCTGCATAGCCCCTGCAGGCTGAGTTCGCTGCGAAGGTGGTCAAGGTTCGTCAGTACACGACCGAAAGGGAAGAGACTCTCCATGGCAAGTGGTGTACTGAAGAGAGCATGCAGCGGGACTTGAAGTACAGCGCGACGCTTGGCGCGAAAGATTTTGCCATGACGGATCGCAGAACTGCTGACTACTCAATTCATATCGGGACTGTTTAAATTCCAACCATTGGATTTCGTTTTCTTCATGATATGATCTCCAGGAGCTTCCACTCAAGGGAAGAATGCCCCAGGTAGTTTCAAACAAAGCTCCTGAAGGAACACGATTGAAATTGCCAATGGTCAATGGTATTCTCTTCTTTGAGTTCTCCTACAGGACTTCCTTACACGATTAATTACTAGTGATCACTAAATATTAATTTGCCAGTTTCATACTCTCCAGAAACACCAATACATAATACATGTCCTAGTCCATGTGCTGCAATGTTTTCAAGAAAATCCACCCGCAAATCAGCATATGAACCCAGCAAGTTTGCAAGCCAGGACTTTGATCTCAAAGATCAAGGCATACTGCTACCGGTTCAAATCAGTGCTCACCAGGACTGCTGGCGCCACATTTGATTTGGCAATGTTGGCCACAACATGAAAACTGTCTGTTGCCTTTACCCTGCAGGGCTTTCAAATACGACGACAAGGTGACCGAATTTTTCGTTCAAACTGAAGAGCCGGTGAAGATTCGAAAGTGCGACTTGGAAGGCTTCAAGACCATGGAAGGCTTGGACCCAGACGCCCCCGCCCCTGGCCCATCGGACCTGCCTCAGCAAGAGCTTATGCCGGGAGTACCTCAGCAGGACGGTGGTTCTGTGCCTGCGCCCATGGTTGCTGAGACCAAGGACAACTTGGATAAGTTCGTGGAAAGCCTGCACAAAAAGGCAAGCGCCGCAACGGTGTGGGTGACATCATTGGAACCCCCAAACTTGGAGAAACCCAATGACAAGCAAAAAGCGTTTCTTGCTTGCAGCTGCCATAGTTTCTCCAACCCCCAGGATTGCACATAGGAACTGAACATCTGGTTTGAAGTGACTGCAGCCACTAGCTGAGGTTTGTCGCCGATGTGCAGCGCATCCTTGAGTCAATGGAGGCCGCCTTCTTGCAGTTAGCCGAATGCCAGCACATGCTGGAAGAGCATGGCAAAACTCCACAGTTCCTCGGCTATGTTACCTTCATGCGAACAAGTTGGCAAATTAAATAGATGTAACTGCGACAATCTGCAGTCAGTGCTGCTGTGCTGCTTTCAGGGCGTCTTGGCCCAACCGCTGGCTGAGGTTTGACGAGAAGTACCAGAAGGCCAAGGAAGCAGCCCGACAGCCGTGACTTGTCAAAAATTGCCACGCCTTGCTCAGACGTGCGGCATGCAAAAGCTTGATTTATGGGCTGTGTTGGCGTCCTTGTGTTCGAAACAACAAGCCCACACATAACAGGTCGTACCCTTGTGCTGGAAAACTATCCACTGGCAGGTGTGTCAGCTTGCTGGCAAAAGAGCACACCTACAAGCTGCTTCTTCCGGCTGGGCGCAACTGTCCTGGCAAGCGCAAGGATCCCCCTGGTGAGATTCCTCCAGCGAAGTCCGAGCCTGGGGCCAAATCGAAGCCGAAGGCCAAAGCGCAGACTGGCAAGAAGCCTAAGCAGTGATTTTTTTTCGGGCAAGCCTGCTGCAGACAGCGGGCTGCCTCGAGTTTCACAGTGTTCCTGCTGTGGGGTTGGCATGCCAAAACTTCAATATATTATAGTAATTGTAATAATTTAATTGCCAAAACGGGGTCGTGCATGCCATAATCCTCACACGGACCTGTGTCACAGTGTTCCTTTGTGGTGGTTGGCCAGCAGCTTTGTTTTCCAATCGCTGAACTGAACACCATGATTTTGTGGCCATTGGGTGCTGCAGGCAAAACTACCCCTACATATAGATCAGTGTGCGCGTTGTGGACAGTGTTTCTAGACACTGTGCCACCTGGGGAAAAGTAGTGAACAGAGTGAACATGGCGCAGTGAAAATACGCGTTTCGCTGTGTCACACCTTTGCTCAGCGTGCAATTCTTGCTGGCCATGCCCCTTCCAGCAATAAGAATTGCATCGAGACCTGCACCGCCAGGTGTTGCTCAGCCGGCCTTTGCAAAGCGGAAAGCACCTCTGGCACACAGCAATGTGGCCAAAAGTTTGGCACGCAGTCTTGCTCGAGGCGTTTTTTGGTCGCAGGTATTGATGCAGTTTCCTATCAATTTCACCACATCACACAATCGACTAGTATGATGTGGTGACATTGACAGGAAACATGAAATTGCACCACTGCAGGTAAGATGCCGCCCCATCCACCCCAGTATGAAAATCAAAAAACATTTTGATTTTCATACGCTTTTTGGTTGAACATCCGGCGTTCTGCGCTTTTTTTACGGCTTAGGCCCCAGCAGTGCAGCTACAGGAGCATGCCCGTGCAATCCTCGCCGATGATGAGCGTTTGGGCATTCGACGGAAGGACCCGGTGCTGCAGCGCTTGGCGAAGAATACACCAGCGCATGCGGATGCTTGGCATATAACTTTGACTGCTTCTATCAGTGTGATTTTTTGTTTTTTGACGTTATTTGTGTGTTTTTTTTCTTCCGTTCTTTGCTTCCTTAGGCAGAAAGTGCGTTCCGCACTTTTGAAGCCCAAGAGATGCGGGCGCCCATTTCTGTGACTCGTGTGACTGTGGGCTCGGCCGCGAACCACCCGCTCCTCAATCCCACTGACTTTGTCCGAGGCCTGGCGAAGAGCAAAAACTTGGAACTGCTTTTGCCGCACGAGGATCTTGCAAAGTGCAAAGAAACCTTGCAGGAATTTTGGTCCCGGTGGCGGGCACAGTATGGGGAAGACCATACCATCTTCCAGGAGGTGCGGAAGGAGGATTTGTGCCTCACACTCCCGGTTCGATTGCATGGCGACGAAGGAAGAAGCTTCTTGCCTGAACTTGGGGCTGGGTTTCTGTGGCCTCAGTGGATTCGGTATTCCAAGTTTTCTGTTTCATTGAACTTGCCCAGGCAAGAAGAAAAGCCCTATTATGATAATATCGTGGCAGAGTACGTTGGGGCGTGGCACCTCCAAAACAAGTGACCTTCCCGAAGCAGAACAAGATCGTCATCAGAGGTTAAATTTTGTTGGCCATCCTGAAGTCACCCGATTTCTCAGTTTTTGTGCTCTCAGAGAAACCTACGCCAATGATCCTGACGTGCTAACGGACGCCTTGAGGCACATCGTCCTAAATTTTCAGCATGGCTTACGCGATGGCATTGAGGTGGTCTACCGCGGTGAAAAGTTTCGCCTCCGACTTTGCTGCTTGGTCACCAAGGGTGATTGGCCGTGGCTGATAGAAGCAGGTGGGCTGACAAGGCATTTCAGGCGAGCAGCCAAAAAATCGGAAGCTAAGACGGTGCCCAACGCCGGCCTATGCCACTTTTGCCTTGCAGGTACAGAGGGTGTTCCTTGCAGTGACACAAGCGACACGGCTGCATGGATCCAAACCATGGGCTCAGCGGCTGCGTCTTTTGCTTGGGATGTTGAAAGCCCTATCACTCTTGGTCTCGTGAAAAACCCGGCGGAGCCGGCAATGCTGTTCCGCCCGGACCTCTTCCACAATTGGCATCTGGGGATGGGTCAGTGCTTCGTCGGCTCTACCTTGGTCCTCCTTTCTTCTATGTGCCCTGGCTCCAGCATCCCAAAGCGCTTTGAGGAGCTCACTCAGCTGTGGAGGAGCTGGTGCAAGTCAAAGTGGCTTGGGCTTTAACATGTGCCGTGTCTGGAAGTATGCATCTATGCACATGTAGTACATGTTATTCTTAATGTTGTTATTATTGTTCTTCTTATATATATATATATTAGTAATATAGTAAATATATATGCAGTCCTGTTATATATGGAAATATAAATACATATATAATATGTAGTATATATAGTATATAATATACTATTCAATGTAACCTGGAAGTATGCATCCGTGCATCACCAGGTCTTAGATGCCTGATGTAACCTGGGGCGATGCATCCCTGCATCACCAGGACTGCATGCTGTAACCTGGAAGTATGCACCCGTGCATCACCAGGTCTTAAAGGGGCCTGATGTAACCTGGGGCGATGCATCCCTGCATCACCAGGACTGCGTGCTGTAACCTGGAAGTATGCATCCGTGCATCACCAGGTCTTAGATGCCTGATGTAACCTGTGGCAATGCATCCCTGCATCACCAGGACTGCATGCTGTAACCTGGAAGTATGCACCCGTGCATCACCAGGTCTTAAAGGTGCCTGATGTAACCTGGGGCGATGCATCCCTGCGACTGCGTGCTGTAACCTGGAAGTATGCATCCGTGCATCACCAGGCCTTAGATGCCTGATGTAACCTGTGGCAATGCATCCCTGCATCACCAGGGCTGCGTGCTGTAGCCTGGAAGTATGCATCCGTGCATCACCAGGTCTCATAGGTGCCTGATGTAACCTGGGGGAATGCATCCCTGCATCACCAGGACTGCGTGCTGTAACCTGGAAGTATCCAGGCCTTAAATGCGCGATGTAATCTGCAATCTGTAAGTAAGAATCCATGATGTACTCTGCACCAGTGCTTCCGTGCGTCACCAGGACATATATAATTCCGTGATGCGCCTTGGGGAGTTGCATGCATGCATGCCAGAACTTGGATTCATAGATGCGCAAGAGACCGGCAAACCACCTGAGGTCCCGGAAGCCGTATCTCCTTGAAATTACCCGAACATGTGCCTGGCTGGGCCCTTCTGACTGGCCGGAGGGTTGCTGGCAAAAGGGCAGCACCACTACTGACTTGTGCGCATCGTGCCTGCCGTATGAATCGGTTTTTCCTTGTGGTGTTTTTTCCCTGGAAGTGCTTTGGAAATCATTTTTGTATCCATCAGTCCTAGATCCAAAACATTTAAACATTGTATTTGCATGGTTGGAGACAGAAACGACAGGTATGAAACATTAAGTGGAACAAACAATCATGTGGCCATGACTGATTTTCCTTTCTCAGGAATGGCTAGAATGGCAACTGGAGCAACCGGATTGGGCTGTCCAACTTCAAGATGATGAACGGTTCTTGACTATTCTCCTGGTGTTGCGTTGCATCAATTCTGTGTTCCGCAAGCTCTACAGTTCTGGGGTGTGGTTGCCTCAAGATGTTGCTCTTGAAGTTGGCCGCCAAGGATTGATTGCTTTGAGAGGATACGCTAAACTGGCGAAAATCAGCATGGAGATGAATGAGCCCCGGTACCCCTTGTACCCAAAGTTTCACATGTTATTGCACCAATTTTGGTGGCTCATTTGGCGGGGTGCAAAGTCCGAATGGGTCGAAAGCCCTATGTGCGATTCATGCCAAATGTGCGAGGGCTTCATTGGCCACATCAGCAGGTACAGTCGGAGAGTTAGCCCATCCAGCACAGTGGATCGCACAATCGACTTGTATCTAGTTTCGCTATGGCGCCATTGGCAAGGCAACCAATGATAGCGCAACTTTTGAACATATTAATTCTGGCAAAAAAAGGATGGACAACATGAAGAAGGAAAAAAGGGGCGGACCAAAAATCAACCCGGAATTGTACAATTCCTACCGGAGGCCCGGAGATCAACCCGGAATTGTGCAATTCCTCGGTGAGCACCCCGGATTCTCAGGATCGAGGAGGTCCTGGTATATATACAGGTGATATTGTTTAAACATGAATAAATACCGCCAATGTCTATGCACATAATATCTGATTGGTGGTTTGGAACATTTTTTATTCTTCCATATATGGGAATAATTATCCCAACTGACTAATATTTTTCAGAGCTCTGGCCCAGGGACGTTCCAGTCGTAGAGCTGTCCATGCAGACCCCCTGGAGTTTAGTTCTCGTTGTGGTGCTCGTAATGGATTGGGCATTTACTAAGGGGCAAAGAACCTCATTGGTTTTGTCTTTGATCTGTTATGATTCTCAAGGAAATTGGCACCTACTTCAAAGCCAGGATCGAAGGGGATATAAACTTTGGGTCCATGGAAGTATCCCACATGCAGGAACTATCGCTGGTGTCGATCTGCTGGTGACATCTGAATGGCCGTTGCACTTGGAGGTGGATGATGCATCGTTTGTTACACCTGTGCCACCGTGTGACCGTTTGTCCTTGCTGAGGGTGACTGACTTGTGTTCGGGCCTAGGGGGTTTCTCTGTCACTGCTCCCCGCCTTGGATTTACGGTGGGTGCTGGGGTTGATCAGAATGAACGATGGGGTCCTCTGTTTTCTGTCTTGCATCCGGATGCTTCCTTTTTCTGTGGGGACCTCATGGACACTGCTGTGCTTAGGAAGTTGTTGGCACAAGGACACTTCCATGGAGTTGTTTGCTCAGGCATAGCTTGTCAGCCGCACTCAGTTTTGGGAGACAGGCGGGGCATGGCAGATCCGAGGGCACAGTCCCTACCCAAGACTTTGTCTGTCGCATGGTTGTTGCAAGCGGCCATTTTGGTCCTCGAGTGTACCCCAGAAGTTCTTCGAGATGCTCAGGCGCAGGAAGTCCTCCGTCAGTTTTGTGTCTCAACAGGATATCGGATGACTCAAACCATCCTGAGGCTGGCCAATTCTTGGTGCTGCAAAAGGGACCGATGGGTTGCAGTGCTCACTGCACCAGTGCTTCCGATGTGTGAACTGCAAGACATGCCTCAGGAAACATCCGTCCCATGCATCCGTGACCTCATTGCAGAGTTTGGAGTTTGGCACCAATATGATCAAGCCCAGTTGAATCTCAACCTGTATGAGTTGTCCAAGTACTATCAATATGCTGCAGGTGGAATTGATGAGTCGTTTATCAAACTCCATGAGAAACTGCCGACACTCCTTCACAGTGCAGGAAATCAGATGTACACTTGTGCTTGTGGCTGCCGAGCAGCACTGTCGGAGCAGCGCCTCAAACAAAAAGGGATGGTTGGTGTTCTCATTCCTCTGGGCACTACACAGGTGCACATGAACGTTTGCATGCGCCATGCCAGGTACTTGCACCCAATTGAGATGTGGGCACTCATGGGGTGTCACCCAGAAGTCAATATGGGGAGTAACCTTAGACTTGCAATGGCAGGAGTTGGACAAGCAGTGGCACCTTTGATGGGGTTTTGGATTTTTGCACACATTCGCAGGGTTTTGGACTTGGCCTTGGAATTGCCGCCCTGTAACCCCTTGCCGTTGTTTCAAGAATACATGGCTGAGGTGATTCATGCTTGCCGACTCAAATGGCCACCTGCCACCATGCCATGTGCACCGACAGCTGAGGATCCCATTGAAGAGACTGAAGTGGCTGGCCTGATCACACTCTCCAGGCCGCTGTCAGATGAATCGGATGTTCTGGTTCGTGTTTCCCCAGGGTCTACAGGTGAGCAATTGCTTGCGGCCGAGGTCAAGCTAGGGAATGCAGTGAAGGATTTTCAACTCAGAGTCAATGGTGAACCCATGAATCCATCTCAGACGTTTCCTAATGATGCTCTGGTTTCCTTGGTTTCCCCAGCCTGGACTCCTGAACAACTGTATGCCGAAAAGCAGGTCCCATGCTGTCTTGATGTTGATGCCTTTTTGCACTTTGTCCGAGCATCCGATGCATTCGAGCCTGGTCCCATGAATGACCTAGGGCGTCTTAGTGCAGTGCGTCATCCGGACATGCCCAATGTCACCCGTCAGAGTGTTTTGGCCATGCAAGGACCGGTATGGGGTGACGATGAACTCCTCTTTGGCCTTCACCAGATTGCAGATAACACTGATGCAGATCAATGTGTCACCGTTTGGGATCCACTTTTGATTTCAGGTCTTGTGCAACAGGATGTACCTGCAACATGGTCCCAGTTGGTCGCTGCCTTGCGTCCTATGACAACTGTGGTTTCTGCGGTCCTCTTGGGGGGTCATTGGATTCCGTTGGTTTGGAGGATTGACACGGTTGGTGCTAAGCTTCATACCTTGGCGGTTACTGTGTACTTTGAGCCCGTCCTGGACTCTCTGTGTCGGGCGATCGACCTTTACCGGGGAGGGGCGAGAGGTGTCTGGAAAGCTCATGAACCCGGTTTTGTGCCTGGTGGCTACTGTGGTGCTTTGGCCTTGTGCTTTGTTCGCCATCTGTTGTGGGGTTGGCTTTTGGTTGATGACCAGTGTTCTCTGCAATGGGTTTCTGATCAGATGAGAAAGGACTTTGCTGCGCAACTTCCAGAACCATGTCTCCGTCCTATGTTGGCAGGTTTGGGTCTCACAGTCCAGGCACGTTTGGCAGACTTGTTGTGCAAACATGGAGTGCCCACACAAGAGGCGATGGGTCGTGCCACTTTGGCTATCAAGGCTTTGGGTGAAGATGGAATTGGAAAGGCCCTGGACTCTGACAACCAGTGGCGTGAGTTGAAGTGGTTGGGAAATCAATCCAGGCCACCATACATGTTCATCAAGCCTTCTGAGTTGCAATCCCAAATTGAACTGCGAGACAAGGACAAGCCAGTAGGACAAAAGAAGCACAAATCCCGGCCGTCCAAGGGCAAGGGCAAGGGATTGTCGACCCAGCTCAGTGTGGACCCAGCTTCTTTGAGACTTGAGACAGGGATTTTCCAGAGCGAACAGGGTCAGTTGCTTCCTCAGCTTGGTCTGTCGCAGGTTGGACCTACTGCGGTTGGGGTAGTGGTTGTGTCGGTGCATACCATTGAGCCGTACTTGAAGGCTGGCAATCCATTGTCTTCTGGGCCATTGGCCTTCTTTGTCGTTGATTCACCGGGTGTTCCTGCCACTGGATTTCAGGTATCTTCAGAACGAATCCCAATGGTGTGTGCTGTCAATTCAGAGCCGTTGTTGATTGATGGTCACCTTATCCAGCTTGGTGCTATGCGTGTTCAAAGAGCCCCACTGCAACCAGGATGCTCTGTCCAATCCATCCCAACATGCGTGGTGAAGGCGATGATTTTCCGTGATCAAACCCAAGTGCCATGATCTGAGGTGGTCATGCATCCGTTGTTGCATATCTTTGCACAGGTACCTCCTCTTCAAAAGTGCCTTGACCAGGAGTGCTGTGGATGTGAAAGCTGGCATAAGTCGCCAGATTACCCGATGGAGTCCCCAGTTTTGGAAGTTTGGGGGAAACAATGGTTGATGTTGGACTTCAAGAGCGCTGCGCCAGATCGAGCAGAGCTGTTTACAGCCCATATGCGATTGCCTGAATGCATGCAGATGCAGGTTCAACATTTCTCAGGACATGATGGGGTTTTTCTTGAACCGAAGTCAATCGATGGCCGACATCCGTCTCATGAGTTCACTGTCATCTGGATGCCCAAGGTAGATGAAGCTCAGCTGCTTGTCCAAAGGCAGACAGTTGCCAACGTTGTCGGCATGGCCCGTCTAGGTCTTAAGATGGGATTGAGGTGCAGAGCCGAACATGCAGCGGAGGTCTTCTCCAAGTTGCGACCAGGCCAGACTTTCCTGCCGCCAGGCAAGCGACAGACCTTTTTGGTGGGACCCTTTGACTTTGGCACACTGCAGACCTCAGTGACTCAGATGTTGCACTCCATTGGATGGGTTGCAAAACCAATTCATGCCGTGGCAGCAAAGACACACGTCCATGGATTGATGTTCAGGGTGCAAGCAGTGCAGGAACCTCCAAAAAAGGTCATCCGCATGGCTCACGGTGATGTCATGATTGCCAAAGAAGATGAAGCCTCGGTGCCTGAGAAGGTTGTGCCAAAGGTGGTAGCAACTTCCACCACGGAGTCTATGATTTCCAAGGCAGGGGAACAGGACTATATCCAGCAGCATGACCCATGGGCCAAAGCAGCCAGCCGTTTGCCTTCAAAGACAGCCACGTTCCAGATTGGCAACCCTCTTGAGGACATGACGCAGAAGGTCATTGCTGAAGTGATGGCACAGATCCCCAAAGGGACAATGGAGGTGGACTCTGAAGAAGGCCAAGCCAGTCGGGTGGCTGCCCTTGAGCAACAGTTCCAAGAGCTTCAAGGCCAAACTCAGGTCATTGCCGCTGCAACGCAGAAGAATGCTCAGGAGACCGCCACACAGATGCAAGAACTCAGGGGTCAAATTCAGCAACAAGGAACCCACTTTGAAAGTGCCATTGCAGCTCAGGCTTCCACCATCCAGGGATTCCAAGATGCCTTCCAGGAGCAGTTCCGACAGCAGGTGAACCACCAGCAGACCATGCTGGACAATATGTTCAGCAAGCAGATGTGTCAATTTGAAACTTTGCTTGCCAAACGTCCTCGCCAAGAGTGACGGTGCCCAGTTGTGCATCAGACTGCCATGCACGATTGGGTCGCAACATGTGGTGGTCATCTGCTTGGATTGGTAACGTGGGTCATTTGGACGTTGAACTGCATTGGGCTCTTCTTGTCTTTGGCCAGTTGGACTCTCGGCTGTTATCCTTCTTGGGCTTTTGGACTTTTGGCACCAGGTTGTCGGATCTGGACTTTGAGGACACAATCCAGTGGGGCCTGTTATGAACCTGCGGTGCTCAGGTGTGTGCGTTGTGTAGTGTGGCTGGTTTTTTGTTGTTGGGTAGCCTCCAAGAAACGCCTTCAGTGGTTTGGTTCGACCATGCAGGAACCAGGGCAGAGGGTTGGGTGGACTTTTGGCCGCGTTGGACTTTCCTGGCCCTCGGCCTTTTGGATTCCAGGCCACTGTTTGCCGGCGGTGTTTGTTTTCTCTGGAGTTGGTGATCAGATGCTGAGTTGGTGGTTTCAACGAAGTGGTGCACGGTCTATACATGAACGGCTCAAGTACGTGCAGCATGCAATGTGGATCGTCTTTCTCAGCTGGATTGTTTCTACGCAATGCCTCAGGTGGTGTGCTCAGTTGTCACTGCGGGCCATTCCAGGTGTTTTGTGGATTTTGGGCCGCGCTGGACTTTTTTGGCCCTTGGCCTTATGGACTCCAGGCCACTCTCCGTTTTGGGTGTTTGGCCTTTCTGGACTTTGTTGCAGGCTGTTGAGTTTAAGGGAACCCTTCAGATCTGCATGGTATAACAATGAGGTGCTTAAGTGCGTGCAGTGTGCCTTGTGGATTGTTTTCACCTGGTGGACGGTTTCCAAACGATGCCTAATGTGGTGTGCCCAGAGGCTACTGCAGGGCAAAGTAGGCGGTTGGACTTTGGCCTTTTCCACCAAGAGGCAGGTACCTGGGGGTTCCGTGTCTGTATCGACTTGTACAGTTTTCCGAAGGTGGTTCCTTTTGTTTGCACTTTGCAATTTGTTGCGCGTTGGAGAAGCCCTGCATCCGGGTCCGGCCGTTGCCACTTCATGGACTCTTGGAATTGCCAATCCATCCGGGCTTAATGGCAAGTTGGATCAGGTCAACCACATGTCAGGTGATGTCTGGATTTTGTCCGAAACCCATCTTTCCCAGCGGGGCCTGACAGCTTTCAAAAAGGGATTGAATATGCTGGGTAGTACATGGAAGTATGCAGTGCCTGGGGCGCCATGTCAGCCTAGACAACATACCGACACAGGCGTACACTCAGGGGTTCTGATGGTCTCCAAGTATCCAGCGCGTCCCTTGCCCCATGTTTTTGATGCCCAGGTGTACTCTTCAGCGAGAGTTCAAGTAGTTGGGGTTTCCTTGGCGGATACTTGGGTCACGGTTGGCATGTTGTATGGCTACCCCTGCAATGCCTCCCACAAACAGGCGCGGTATCAAACGGATGCCATGTTGGCTGATTTGGTCGACAGGGTAGGCTGCCAAGCATCTGGGCCTAGGGCCATAGGTGGGGACTTCAACTTTGGGCCAGAGGAATTGGAGCAGCTCAGTCGCCTCCATATGCTGGGTTTTCGAGAGGTCCAAGATTTGCGCGCTTGGCGCACAGGTCAATCAGTCGAAGCTACGGGGAGGGGTTCCAAAAGAATTGACCAATTGTGGATTTCCCCAGAACTTCAGCGGGTCTTGGTGTCTGTTCGCGTTGAGTTTGATCATTGGGCTGACCATGCAGCGGTGATGGCTACCTTTTCCCATGAGGGCCTCGTTGTTAATGTTGATTCCTGGCCTGCTCCTTCTCAGTTTCCGTGGCCAAAAGAATGGACTTGCCAAGTTGAACCGCCTGGAAGCGGAGACCTCTCCTTGGCCTATGCCCAATTTTGGAATCAGGTTGAAACACAGGCTAAGTGTTGGGTGCGTCACCAGGGGGTTCCAGTTTTGAAGGGTCAGCTCGGCAGAGCCAGTGTATTGGAACCCAAGAAGGTCAAGGAGCACTTGGCACCTGTGAAGAAAGGCCGACCAGGAGATGTCCAACCCTCTTACCTGGGAGTCAGCTTGCAGCATGCCAGATTCTTCAAGCAGCTTCGGCGTTTGCAGTCACTCTCCCGTATCCTTGCCAAGGGGGTCACAACTTGGAGTGGACGGATCAGCTGTGATGAAACCTGGAGGGCCATCCGTTCTGCAGTTGGATTTCCAGGAGGTTTCGGGGACTGGTGGGTGGCACAGGGTTTGGAGCCTCGTCTTAGGGGGACTTTACCGTTGCTTTGCCCTGATTTGGACTTTGCACAGGGCCTCTTCTTGGGCTTTCAACAGTTTGTTATGAAGTATGAGCAAACCTTGATTAGCCAGAGGTACCAGCATGCCAAGCACCGTCGGGCCCAAGGTTTAGCCTATGTCTTTCAGGACTGCCGTGATTGCCTAAAGCCGACACGCTTCTGGATAGGGTTGAAGTTGGAGTTGAGGAAGTACGTCCTGATGACCAGTCCGTTGTACTGACTCGTCCTGCTCAGCTCTTTGATGACTTGCCAGTGGTGGTTGAGGGACGGGTGGTTGAAGTGGTGGTGCATCATGAAGATCAGGTTTGGCTGACTGCTGTGGATGGCATTCAACCTGGTCATGTGCTCACACAGGAACGTGCTATCAGTTCAGATGAGGCCATTTTGGCAAGGTTTTCCCAAGTCTGGAAGGATAGATGGAATAAACACTCCCACGTCCAGCCTGGCCAGTGGGATCAAATTTGTGGTTTCTTGGAAAGGACGGCCAAACCCATCCAATGGTCTTCCACCCCATGGGATGTTGCCAGGTTTCAACAAGCGGTTAGGCATAAGAAGCCGAAAGCAGCACGAGGTCCGGACGGGGTCTCTCAACCTGATCTGATGGCGTTACCTGAGACGGCCTGTGAAGCCCTTCTTGGAATTTACAGGGCAGTTGAGAGGGGGGCGGGATGGCCCATCCAAATGGCCAGTGGATTTGTGGCCAGTCTTGCTAAGACGCCTAATGCCCAGAGTGTGGATGAGTTCCGTCCTGTGGTGGTTTACAGCTTGGCTTACCGGATCTGGTCGTCAGAGCGTGCACGAGAGGCCTTGCACTCAGTCTCCAGCCTCCTTCCGGCTAGTGTCCATGGGGGTGTCCCGGCCCGACAAGCCAAAACCATTTGGTATGAACTTGCGTCAGCAATGGAACTTGCATATCTTAATGGGGAAGGTCTGCATGGGCTCCTGATGGACATTCAAAAGTGTTTCAACAACATCCCCCGCCAGCCACTGTGGTGGGCTTTGGTCTTGATGGGTTTCCCCGAACCTGTCCTTCGGGCGTGGGTTGCGTTTGTTTCAGGCCAAACTAGGCGCTTCAAAGTCCGTCGTTCAGTGGGCCTTCCCATTTCTTCCAACTGTGGGCTTCCTGAAGGTTGTGCACTGTCGGTTTTTGGCATGACAATGATTGACTGGATTTTGGATTGGTGGCTGGGTGGTTTGGAGGTGGCAGTGGACTTGCGTACTTTTGTTGATGACTGGGGTGTGATGTTTCGATGTGCTGAGGCCTTGCCTAGGATCTGGACTTCCATTGAGCAATTCACTGGCCACTTGGACTTGGCCATTGACCTTTCAAAGACGAGGGTCTGGTCCACAGAAGCTACTGCTCGCCGTGATTTCAGAGGCAGCAGTACTGTCGCAGTGACTTTGGCAGCCAGAAACTTGGGGGCACACCAGAACTTTAGTCGCCATTGTCATAACTCCAGTCTTCAAGCCAGGCTCTCCAAAATGCCGCAGGTGTGGATCAGACTCCGTGCCAGCCAGGGGCCATACCGCTTCAAGGTGACAGCCATACACATGATGGCGTGGCCACGGGCTCTTCATGGCATCTCAGTTGTCCATTTGGGTGCATGTCATTACAAGACTTTGCGAGCAGGTGCTGTGCGTGCACTCAGGGCTGACAAGAAAGGCTCAAATCCCTACTTGCACTTGGTTGCTTCTGCTTTGATGACAGACCCTGAGGCCTGGTCCATTGTTCAGACGGTGCGGGATGTTCGGGAATTGGGGTCTGACCAAGTTGAACCTCTGCTGGGCCTGTTTGCTGGGAGTGGTGAACCCTTACCCCAGAATGGTCCCACGGCTATTTTATGTTCCCGACTGCAGCGACTTGGATGGGGCATTGGGGGTCAAGGCCTAGTGCAGGACCGTTTGGGTACCTTCAGCTTGATGTCTATCTCCTGGGATGAGTTGGTTCTTCGCATTAAGCTCTCTTGGGGCTCCGTGTTGGCTCGTGAACTGGGTCATCGATCTACCTTTGATGGACTGGCAAATGTGGACTTGCCAGAACTCTACAGAGCCCTGTCGGTTTTTGGTCCTGCTGACTTGGTTTTCTTGCGGTGTCACCTTGATGGAACCCTTTTCACCCAGAATGGCCGGGCGAAGTTCCAGCCGGGAGTAACAGACAAGTGTCCATGGTGCCCTGCCAAAGATGGATTTCATCATCGGGCCTGGATTTGCCCGCACTTTGCTGCCTGTCGGTCTCATCTTACTCCTGCGCAACAGCGTGCCCTTGTCACTCTCCCTCCTTGTTTGGTTGATCACGGTTGGCCTGTTTTGTTGCCGGAGTGGGAAGTTTTTGCGGGGATGTTGCTTCGGTCTGATGGACTTTGTCGGATGTCACCAGCAGAACCACCAGCAGGTAGTGACTCGCAGCTGCTGGAACTTTTCATGGATGGTACAAGTGCTTTTCCGAAAGAAGTGAAGCTTCGATTTGCAAGCTGGGCCGTGACCTTGGTTTCTGGAGTTGGGATTTTAGATAACCAAGTCCTCATGGGAGGCCATGTCTCAGGCTTGTGCCAAACGGCATTCAGAGCGGAGCTGACAGCGGCATTACATGCAATACGTTGGGCAGTAATGCACCGCAGGCGTGTGCGCTTGTGGTGTGACTGTCAGAGTGTGGTGCGTGGAGTCAACAAAGCTTTGCAACGAAAACGGTGGAGGCGCAATGGACCTCACTCTGATCTGTGGGGACAGCTACATGCTTGGGTGCGGGGCAATGAAGACTTGATCCAAATCAGAAAGGTTGTTTCTCATGGTGAAATACATCGAGCGTTGGATCCACTGGAGCAATGGGTCTACTGGCACAACAATTTGACAGACAAGGCGGCAGAAGCCATTAACTACCGCCGTGAGCCTGAATTTTGGGCCGTGTGGACACAACTGCGGAGTGCACTTGAATTTTACCGGCAGTTGCACTCCGCAATACTTCGGGTGCTCTTACAGACATCGAAAATGGCAGCAGCCGAACAGCGGCCCGTGCAGATGGTACCGCAGGTTGTTGCACTGCCGACACAGGTTCAAGTGGCACCGGTGGCTTGGGAAATTCCGACATCTTTGGTGCGTCGGTATGGAGAGGTCAATTTGCAGAAGCTGCATGACTGGTGGACAGTTTGGGGGCCAGGTATGTTGACCAGCTCAGTGCCGCTGTCCCAAATTTCAGGGCTGCAGCTTTTTGTGTCCTTCAACCTACACACTGGATATCAAGGGCCGTGGTGTTACAAGAAGCGTTGGTACGACAATGAGGAGGCAGTCCCAGAGAAAGGACGCCAGACTTGGGGCAATAGGTGCAAGCCCTTCTTGCTTCTCCTACGCAGCTATTGGAAAGGTAACAAGGTGATTGTCCCGACGAAGATGGCCCGTCCTACATCCACGGCTGTCGCCAAATGGGTGGTATGTTACCGCCTCAGGTGGGATGCATCCATGTTGGACAGGGTGGACCAGGTCCTTCTCACCCAGCAGGGTCGTCAGACCGTAAATGCGGCTGATGTGGCTCGGCTTCAAGCTGCAAGAAGCGGCTAGGCGCGCGAACAAGTGGGGATGCAGGGTCGCGTGCAGCCCCGTGTCTCATCAACAAAGTGTAATATTTTTCAGAGGGGTTGAAACCACCAACCAGCAAACCATACCCCAGGTAGTAATGGGATGTGGTAGTCATGAGTGTCCTCCCAGATGCAGAAACTCCAAGCAGAAAACGCGCCAGGTGGAGCCGTTGTTCCATTGCATGGGCCAGGCCAAGTCAACTGGGGACGGGGGCCAGGTGGTTAGGCCAGGTTGGTGGGTTGGTAATCTACTTAAGGGAAATTGATATCTGTTACTCAAAACATGGGAAAATCCATGAACATCCTGATTTATATATGATGTACACATGATTTTTCGATCAAACCTCCGTTGATAAGGGACTTTCCATTGCTACCCTTGATTCCTGGAGGGTAAATGGGGGCAAAACATGGTTTTTTGTTCTTTATTTTATGGCCGATGAACAGATTTCATCAACAGAAATGGTGATTTTGATGGGAATTACTACATGGAATTACCCAGGAATCTAACAGTTTGCTACCGAATCACCATCAATGTCCAAACGATCATCGAACTATATGGGGCAAGGCTTCGCAAACTGTTAAATTGCCAGAGAGATCCAGAGAGTATTCTACACTTTAGCCACGGAGGATATGACTCGCAGAACCAGCTAATAAATTCACACATTTCTTGAAGCATAGCGACGATTAGCCATTCTAAGTTTTTTTTCAAATATCAAAGTCAAAATCCTGCAGCACGCCCCCCAAAAGAAAAACATGCTGCACGCTTCACGAAGACAAAATCACAGGCTGCCCAAAGATGTCATCCAACACGAAAATAAGCAACCGAATCATCAAATCAACCATACCCCATTTAATTATATCCATTTCCATCCTTTTACGTATACCCCTTTCTACATCTTTCTACCACGCCTTGCGTGGTTCCAGTCAACTGTTGCAGGGGATTGCAACGTTTGAATGCAATGCCTGGACTGATACCATGAGTCCTTTGGTTGAAGCCTGGCAGTGGATCGGATGGATCGGATCATTAATGGTAGACTGGTGGCTATACTGGGATGATTCTCTAAGATCGCCAAGGCATCCCCAAGGTATATATATCCATATATAAATATAATATTGAATTAATTTTTAATATATATATATATAATCATTAATCCACATATCCAACTATCCTAAAGATCTCAAAGGAGACATGTAAATTTCTGGATTTCTCCGAGATCAACATGACGTTCCTCCCAGGTTTGACGTACGAAGTGTTGGTGACCATTGGCGTGTTCCTGTACCTCGCTTGCCATATGGGTTTGAAAATGGGGGGTCAACCCCCCAATTGTGGAAATGTGATTGGCAGGAAATGTTATGCAGTTTTGGTAAGAACAATATTATATAACCAGTGGATTTGGGGGTATGTTATGTTCAAGCCCACAGCGCACTAAAAAAGGGGTCAACCTTTTTAACCTACAATTTATAAACCTGTATATAGTTGTGCCTGAGTATGCTG
This sequence comes from Cladocopium goreaui, assembly GCA_947184155.2. NCBI lineage: Eukaryota > Dinophyceae > Suessiales > Symbiodiniaceae > Cladocopium > Cladocopium goreaui. The sequence goes on along the minus strand of CAMXCT020000113.1, from coordinate 734,233 downwards.
GATCTCTAGCCGTGTGATATGACCATTTGTGGTACCATCAACATCCATGACCCTGGGCCCTGGGTTACTGTGTGCATCTGCTGAGGTATGTGATGTTGATCGTGGAAGTGGGAAGCATCTCCATCAAACTCTCTGAGTACCGCGTGCTGTGCATCCATGCGGTTGAGCAGGCCATTAGCGTTCTGCGGTAAGGGGAAGATGCACACTTTTCGAGGCGTTCCAATGGGTTCCAATGAGATTAAGTTATCAATGCCAAAAGTGATCTAGACATTTGAAGGCTTTCAATAGGTTCCAAGAGCCGTTATTGAGAGTAGCATCCGCCATTTCCAGTTCAGTCAATTTCATCAGCCAGTGAAGGGTCCTATAGGGGACGGCCCATGTACAATGGAACATCATAGGTCCCACAGGACAGGCCATTTCAAACCCAGTAGCCCAAAAAACAAAGGTTTCCCAGACTCGTCAGAGATCTCTGTCACTTGAAGTTTCTCAATGTTCCTTTTCAGTACCTTAAATGCAGCTACTCTGCCATATGAGGGCCTTGGAGCGTTTTGGGGCGAGATTCCCTTAGGCCTTAGGCAATTTCGCTTTGACCATTTATTCATGTGAGGTTCCAAAGATTGGCATTGTGGAAGTGGTCGCCCTAATTCAATGATGTAGTTGACATTTCCCGAACTTCAGGAAAGTCCCCAGTTTTTGATAGGTCTGAAATGTCATGAAATGTCCTTCATCATGGGTAGGTTGATCACGAAAGGTAGCTCCAGTGGTTCTACCTTGAGTTTAGCTTTACAAAGTAAAGGGGAGGCTGGCCAGCCCAGTTACCTGATTATTCAGGCGATTGCTGTTCATTTCAGGACCCCCCCCCCCCCCCCCCCCCCCCCCCCCCCACGAACCCTAAGAGCAGACCCGAAACACTGTAATTTACAGTGTTTTTGTGCCTTTGGCATGGAAAAAGTACTGTACTTCTTGCAACATTCTGAAAACTGCGTAAATACCTGTGCTTTTGCTAGGCACTGGCAACAAAAACACTGTAAATACCGTGATTTTTGTTACCGAGGAAAACAAAAAACAAACATCGTAAATACCGTGGTTTTGGGCTGGCTTCCGAGGCGCAAAAAACATAAGTCAGTATTTACGGTGTTTTTTGGTTCCGAGAGCTTCCAAAAAAAAAACGTGACAACAACACCGATTTGACGATTTGGCCACTACGGGACAGAAATAACTGCACGGGTAACAGCGGTAACAGCGGTAACAACAACAACAACAAGAACAACAAGAACAACAAGAACAACAAGAACAACAAGAACAACAAGAACAACAAGAACAACAAACAACACCAGCAACAACAGCAACAACAACAACAACAAAAACATCGAAATGTATGATCAGAGTGTTGCCCGCCGGACCTAAACCACTAAGAATCTGGGAAGATATACCAGATATAATGCCAGAAAGAATTGCAGAAAATATATGAGATAGATGCGAATGCCAGATAGCATGTCAGAAAATATGTCAAGAGAGTGTCACTTGGTGGGGATCACTCGAAGAAAGTAATTTGTTCCGAAGGCTTTAACAAATTGACTTAAGACAGCCAAAATGACGCTTTGTGGTGCCCTGCGCGTATCATCGCCATCATAAACAACGGTAACGACATCAAGCATTTGATCTTAGATTCTTTTGTTTCATGTTTTTTTTCGCTTTGGATGTGGTGACGCATTTTGCACCGATAGGTTTCTACAAACAGACGGCGTTACGCACAGACGCCTTTACACAGAGCAGCTTTTACGCGCAGATATTCTTACACAGAGAGTTTTGTGCACAAAAAAAATCTGTACACAGACGCCTTTACACGGAGGTTTTTACGCAAAGAAGGAAATGCTTTGTACAAAGATGTTTTTTTGCGCACATAAATCAAGGCACACAGGCGTTTTTACACACAGAACCTTTTCCACAGAGAAGCCTTTGCACAGAACAGTTTTCACACATGTTTTTCTACACAAAAAAACCTTTGACACAGAGAAACTTATACACACAGATTGCACACAGAAGTTTTTACAGACCGACTTTTTTTTGCACGCATAAATTTTACCCAGAACTGTTTTTACCTAGCATTTTTTTTGCACAGAAAACCTTTATGCACAAAAAATAATATACACAGCAGTTTTTACAGACAGACGGTTTTTGCACAAAAAGTTCTCCGCACAGAAGTCTTACGCACAGAAGGTTTTACGCACCGCATACAGACGCTTTTACACACAGATGTCTTTACACAGGCACAAATTGCACAGAAACTTGTGCACACAGCACGCGTTTACACACAGCCAACTTTTACACAGAGAGGCTTTGCTTCGTGTTTTCTTGATCACCTACCTTTCGTGTTCCCCCTCTCAAGTGGGTTTTCTTGCTAGCAAATGCTGAAAATCATTCAAAAAAATCCCTGACGTCAATCCAAGTTTCATCAACTCTTGCCGAAATAAGTTGCGGATCTTGAGAACCATCCAAAATCGTAAAATAAGCAGAGAAAAATCAAGTTTCATCACATTATATTATAAAATGTTTATATATTATTTTCATTTATTTTCATGTCTCCGTTTTTTCATGTCTCCATTTTTTTGTGATTGGCACTCATCACATCATCTCTTCCATTCTGTTTTTATAGTCATCTCATGTCATCTCCATGGGCACCTCGGCACCAGATCCTTTTGTGCTTGGGGGTGGTTTTCCTGGTGATCCTGACCTTCGCCTTTGCTATCTCGGGCATGGATCGCGAGGCAGGGCTGGGAAAGCCCGTGTTGGATGTTGGATGAAGGTGAAAACATGTGTTTTCCCAATAATTATTTCCTATACTTCTTCAAAAACCAAACGCTACAAACTCCTGGATTGTTTGTTTCCCTTGCCTGCGTGCCTGGGGTGCAGATGATGAAAGCAACCGCCAAGCACCCACAGTGACTGAAAAAAAAGAGGTCCACAAGAGATGACCCACCATTCCACGAGGTTCGGGGGTCCCAAAATCATTGATCCAAATCTTTTTGAACCCCCCCCCAAAAAAAAATCATGGAAAGAACCCAGGTGCAGGCTATCACGGGCACGGATCCTCGTCGCAAAGCAAATTCGGACACAGTTTCGTCGAACTGACAACTGGTTTTGGTATAGTTCTGGTGGGTTTTTGATGCAATGTGAGTAAAACGTGGTAAAACAATGCCATAAACAATCCATTTGGGAATGGTGTGTACCACCTATAAAAATGGTGATCGTTTGGCATTTGGTGCTATGGACCTAGAGTCTTGGCGATGAGGACCGGAGCCAACAAACATCGAAGTAAGGAAACCATTGGAACCTTGAAAGAGTGGAGAGCTGCAAGGTTGAATTTTGCGGTTCGGTTCTTGCAATTGAACAGAATAGGGTTTTTTCAACGTGGAACCTAAACGACCTAAATATAATACAAATTATATACATATATGAATATATACATATATGCATATAATATTGTACTTTACATTCATTCACATAATTTGCATGCGCGTCTATAGATAGATATGGGGATTTGACCTCTGTTGCCGCCAGTTCTCCCTTACTCGCCACTGAGGGAGCCCTCTCAAACCTGGCTGAAGAGAGTCCGTTGCTGGTTTTGGCAACTAGGATTCGTTCTGGCCGAAATTGGGTGAATCAGTGGATTTTTACGGCGATGGAAAGCCATATGGCACCCCCAAAAAAGTTCCTGGTAATTCCATGGTCAAATCCCACGTTTTCCGCACAGATTTTTCCTAAAATCCAATGAAAGATTCACCAATATAGTAGGAGGATTCTACTTTGCGTTTTTTTGAGGGTTACTTCAATGGATTATAATTATAATGCAATGAGGAAAACCGTCCCTTCCAACAGTGCGCACATCATCAAATATTATATATCGGAGGGAAGGCGCATATGATTTGATGTTTGATGGTACAAATCCAATCATGCACCCTAATGATGGTCTATAGGGGAACATGGGGAAACTATCCCAAGATTGCCTTGTTTCAGTTAAGTGACTTCTTAACATATATATTCAGATCCATGTTTTCCAACCTTTATGTCAATGAAACAAATGCCGGAATGGATTAAATGTGGTTCCTTTCTTATAGATGAACCACACGCAAAATTCCCCTGGCCACCTCTTGGTGGACATTTTCTGGCTGGTTTCTTCAGATTCATCGCCGAGGTAATCCTACTCTTCATGATGCTTGTGTACAGTTTCTTCTTCAACCTCCTAGTTTCGTCCCTTGTCGGAGGGAGGCTGGGGTTTGCCACTGGTGTGGTTTGTTTTGAGCCCAAAAGCTGATCAAGATTCTGACCACTCACTGATGTATGATTCGATGATGTAAATACATTCCCTGAGGTCCAACCATTTCCAAGATGTATGCGGGAATATGTGTGTGAAGTTTTTCCATAGTTTTTCCCATGTACAGGACACAAACACCAAACCAATATGTTTAAATTACTTTCCTTCGTGTGATCCCCACCATGACATTTAGACATTTTGTTACTGGCAAATCTTCCGGCATTCTATCTGACATATCTTCTGGCATTCTATCTGGCATATCTTCTGGCATTCTATTTGGCATATCTTCTGGCATATTATATACCCAAATCTTCTGGCATTCTATCTGGCAAACATTCTGGCACTTTATCCGGCATATCTTCTGGCATTCTATCTGACATTTTATCTGGCATTCTATCTGGCATACCTTCTGGCATTCTATCTGGCATAGCTTCTAACATTCTATCTGGCATATCTCCTGGCACTCTATCTGGCATATCTTCTCGCATGCATTCTATCTGACATTCTATCTGGCATATCTTTTGGCATTCTATCTGGCTTTTGAGGTCCAGCGGTGCGCACTGAGCTCGGAAGGCCCCAGGTTGAGGTCGAGCGGTGCGCACTGAGCTCGGCAGCTCCCAGGTTGAGGTCCAGCGGTGCGCACTGAGCTAGGAAGGTCCCAGGTTGAGGTCCAGCGGTGCGCACTGAGCTGGGAAGGTCCCACGTTGAGGTCCAGCAGTGCGCACTGAGCTCCGAAGTTGGCGAAGAGCTTGGCCAAGAGTTGGCAAGGCAACAGTGGACGTGAAGGTGGAGGCAGGGGTGGTAGAAGAGGAGGAGAAGAAGGAGGAGGAAGGAGAGGAGGAGAAGAACAACTCTGATAAAATCTAACAACCCTCACCTGGCAGGTGGGGAAATATCTATTGTTGAACTTTCTGACGCAGCATTTTGGCAGGGGACTCATGTCCATGTCGCTGTCTAAGCCCGAATTTCGAGACATGTTCCCAGAACTGGACTCAACCCAGAAGGAAAAGGGAAGTCCTGGTGCTTTCAAGTTTTACATTGAAACATATCAGCAGCATATCTAAGAAAGAACAGAAAACCAGACTAGTTTCCATCATTTTCCCTGCACATTTCTCCTTTTGCTCAACACTGAGGCAATTCTGCGGCGTTTACCACTCCTTGGCAGCGGACATCAAGGGCCACGCCAGGTTGGTTGAGCTCAGCAGTTGTCGATGGCGGTATTCCAAAGCCTGGTGGGTTGATGATTCTAGGGAATTATCCTCTGGTTATGTCAAAATAGCTGTTGAAAATGGTGATTTATAGTGGATTTACCCATTGATAGCATGGTGATTTTCCATAGTTATGTGACAGTTTACCAGAGGGTATACTACTCAAACCTACCCAATATACTGGGGATCAAAAAAAATCCAGTAATCCCTATTAGCCAACCAGTATTTCATGGCATGACATTTCGGGATTTTGATCACTGCTCAAGTCAAGTTATTTTCAGTTTAAACTACTTGACGTTCTCATTTGACTTAATTAGCAGTGATCCAGGAATACTTGAAGAACTATCTTGAGCTATATTTGAATATAGTTCAAAATAGAGTTATAACACTGCACATGGATATTTAACTGATTTGTGATATTACTAGTGATATGTTTTGCTTTTGACATTTAGACAATGTAGGAAAATATGTTCAAGCTATTATTCGGTGATTTAGTGGTGGTAGAACCACCAATAATAGGGATAGGGTATAATTCCAATTATTTCATGGAGATACTTGTTATTTGAGTTATTTAAGAAATTACTAGGAGTAATTGTCTAGTATTCATATTGTGAGGTGATTTCCTCCTCTATTTTTTTAACTAAATCTTAGTGAAGTACTAGTGATATCAAATTATCAAACAGGGCATTTTAGCGACAACTTGGAACTAACTATTTAAGAGAACTTGCATTACTTGAACATAGAATTATATCCAAGTTATAGAGATAACTATTGGAAGTTACTACTACTAGTAGCTTTTGTTTTTTGTTTATCAAGGTGTCGCTAGACTTTAGGCGTATATATCTGGCTATATGTGGCGTAAACTTGAATATCACTTTTCAAAAAAAACATAGGAACTGATATTGATATATTCGGACCAGAAATTACGTTATTCTTTTAGGATTTGATTTTATGTGTTCTGCATCTTATTATGCATGTATTTATTTTGTTTATTCTGGTCGCTTCGCGACGACATCCACCCGCACCGGAGTGTTAGCTCTGAAGTTGGGGGTATGTTGGGCCCATGTTGGGCCATCTTAGGCCTATGTTGTGCCCATGTTGGGCCTATTATGGTGAGCCATGTTGGGCCTATGTTGGGCCAATTTGGGACCATGTTGTGCCTATATTGGGCCATGTTGAGCCCAAATTTGGCAGCGGTACCTTAAGAAAAATCGTGAAAAACACAGGGTTCTAGATTTCCCCAAGCTAAAGTGTAATAGCTATTGCAATTGCTTCCGGTTGATGCGTGCACAACGCCTCGGCACCTTCGGTGCGCGGGTTTGCTTGTTTATTTATATTTATGTGTATGCATTTATTTGTTTATATGATGGGGATATGTGCATATATGTCCCATTCATTGCATGTATCTTGCGATTAGGGGCAAACAAGAACGTGTGTTTCCTTCAACATCTTGTATTGTTCTCCTTCACTGAAGCCATTGAAACATCGTTGGCAATCACACATCACCATTTTTGATGGGAATAGAATCTATATCTATTTGCTGTATATATGTGCACATTTTTTGCATTGAATGCCATGTTTGAGTATTTGAGTGCAAAACTGGAAGCTTTGTTCTGGGGCGGTGGTTAGCCCCCATGGCATAGTAAAATGAGCCACTTGACAGAATTCAGCACAGCGATAACTATATATATATATATATGTGTATTAATTTTGATGTATATTTGATTCATGCAATAGATAGATAGATGTATACATAGATAGATAGATAGATAGATAGGATAGATAGATAGATAGGTAGGTAGGTAGGTAGGTAGGTAGATAGACACGCGCACAAACACACACACACACGTATATATATATATATATATATATATGTATTGTACATGCATATCGTCACATGTGTACACGCACATATGGAGATTGTCCGGCAAAGTTCAAAACATGGTTGTGTGAGGAAGAAACTGGTGGAAGTTTGGTGAAGTCTCATGCACCAAGTTTCAAGTTCTGTTGATGTTTTTTTTATTTATAACGTCAAAAAGGGAAGCGTTGGAAAGAGATGATCCGAGGTGTTAGGGATAGGAAAACAGGAAGGTAGAAATCGCTCACAGTGGCTGAAAACATGAGCCTGATATTCATGAAAATTGAATGGACACGTGCTTGCGCAGGCTGAAAACATTGGGCCTGAGAATCATGAAGCAGAAAATGTGAAATGCCTGCATAGGATGAAAACATTGGGCTTGAAATTCATGAAACTGAAAAAGGTGAGTGCTTACACGTTGAGATGTTGGTGTATAGGTTTCTATTTTTGCATATTGTTTGCAACTCTGGGGCACCAGAGAGATCACTCCCTAGATTATATTTTTCTGCCTTTGGACCACGCACACCATTTTTCCCGAGAGCGTCTGAGCGCAGGGTTCTTCCAATAGTGGGGGTCTGTATCTCATCTTCACACCTTCTCATCTTCACATCTTCTCATCTTCTCATTTGCTCATCTTCACATCTTCACATCTTCTCATCCTCACATCTTCTCATCTTCACATCTTCTCATCTTCACATCTTCTCATCTTCACATTGTCTCATCCTCACATCTTCTCCTCTTCACATCTTCTCTTCTCACCCTCACATCTTCTCATCTTCACATCTTCTCATCTTCACATCTTCACATCTTCTCATCCTCAGATCTTCTCATCTTCTCATCTTCACATCTTCTCATATTCACATCTTCTCATCTTCACATCTTCTCATCCTCACATCTTCTCATCTTCACATCTTCTCATCTTCACATCTTCTCATCCTCACATCTTCTCATCTTCACATCTTCTCCTCTTCACATCTTCTCTTCTCACCCTCACATCTTCTCATCTTCACATCTTCTCATCTTCACATCTTCACATCTTCTCATCCTCAGATCTTCTCATCTTCTCATCTTCACATCTTCTCATATTCACATCTTCTCATCTTCACATCTTCTCATCTTCACATCTTCTCATCTTCACATCTTCTCATCTTCACATCTGCTCATCTTCAAATCTTCACATCTTCACATCTTCTCATCTTCACATCGGCTCATCTTCAAATCTTCACATCTTCACATCTGCTCATCTTCACATCTTCTCATCCTCACATCTTCAGATCTTCACATCCTCACATCTTCACATCTTCTCCTCTTGTCCTCTTGCCATCTCTTGCCCTCTTGCCCTCTCCTTCTTTTCTATTTCTCTTCTGAAGGCAGGGGCAGGGGCAGGGCCAACGAGACGGCACGAAACGCAACCCTTTCGCACGCAATGAGGTTCGATCGCCAAAAACTGAGGTAAAATTGCGATTTCAACTTCTCCGGCGCAACCCTTTCGCACGAAATGAGGTTCGATCGCCAAAAACTGAGGTAAAATTGCGATTTCCAAGTCGCCCCGCGAAACCTTTTCGCACGAAGAGGTTCGATCGCCAAACACTGAAGTAAAATTGCGATTTCCAAGTCGTCCCGCGCAACCCTGATCGCACGAAACGAGGTTCGATCGCCAAAAACTGAGGTAAAATTGCGATTTCAAGGGTCCAATCACGACCCTTTCGCATGAAATGAGGTTCGATCGCCAAAAACTGCGGGAAAATTGCGATTTCAAGGGTCCAATCGCGACCCTTTCGCATGAAATGAGGTTCGATCGCCAAAAACTGAGGTAAAATTGCAATTTCCAAGTTGTCCGGCGAAGTGTGTAAAAGGGTCTGTGTGTAAAAGGGTCTGGGTGTAAAAGCCTCCGTGTGTAAAAGCGTCTGTGTGTAAAAGTGTTTGTAAAAAGGTCTGTGTGTAAAAGCTTCTGTGTGTAAAAGCGTCTGTGTGTAAAAGTTAAAGCGTCTGTGTGTAAAAGCGTCTGTGTGTAAAAGTGTTAGTGTGTAAAAGCTTCTGTGTGTAAAAGCTCCTGTGTGTAAAAGCTTCTGTGTGTAAAGCTTTTGTGCGTAAAAGCGTCTGTGTGTAAAACTGTCTGTGTGTAAAAGCACCTGTGTGTAAAAGTGTCTGCGTGTAAAAATATCTCTGCGCAAAAGCTTCCATATGCAAAAGCGTCTCTCTGTAAAAAGTTGTGTGTGTGAAAAGCTATTTGAAAGATACGATGCAATCTATTGTCTTGTACTTGTGCTATATTGTCTTGATACTCCTCTTCTCGTCTGCCTATAACACATCTTTAATATATTGTTTTGTAATATGGTGTCTCCATCCTAACAAGAGAAGACCCTGCTCCTCTACGCTCTCGGGCCATCCGTCGTCTAGTTTTTAGTGGAGCACCTGTGGGGCGTAGCGCACGTGCCTTGGGGCAATTTTTTGAACCACCAGAACCACAAAATTATCCAATAATCAGCTAGAATAATCACTAACTATAGTTATAAACAGTTAAACCCTGTGGGTTAGAAACACTATAGCTAGAATAATGATTATACTCTTTGGTAATTTTACATAGCTATTGAAGATGGTTCATTTATGGATGATTTGCCTACAAAATGTTAACCATGATGATTTTCCATAGCTATGTTGAATTACCGGAGGGGTATTCGAGTTCTGACAGCACCCTCTGCTGAGGTTGGCACGAGGAGAGATCATCATTGAGACCTTTAAGGCGTTCTGAGAGTTTCCCGCGTCGGATCTAGGCGATGCCATGGCATCACCAGATGAACATCTGGGATCGAACCAGCAATATTTTATATGATGATTATCATATATTGATATCCTGTTGATGTTCTCATTGTTCTATGACATTTTGTTGCAATATATTTGTACTACCATATACTGTAGGTACTATACTATTATTTTGATATAGATCACATTGATATGTTATTTGAATTATATTTAATTGTTTATGAATTATCTATAAAATTGTTTTTGAATTATATTAAGTTGTATATGAATTGTATATAGTTGTATACGTGTTGCTTTTATAATTGTATATGAATCATATATGATATTGTTTTATGATTTATGATATGTATTTATATATATATATATATATTTGATATTATATTGATATTGATTTACTACCATATATTGATTGCTATTCTAACATACCGATGTCCACAGGATACTACCATATATGCCATGGATGAACATGTATTAACTATACATGGCATCATTTGGCATCCCTGTATATATTACCCAACCGATATATACATATACAATCATATACATCTACATATACATATACATATACATATACGTGTATACATGTGCATATATACACTAGTATATGCAGATACATGTAGATACTGTATTATTGTATGGATGATATGTATGAGGTGCTTTGAAAGAGTTAGCATTGAAATCTTGCGGAAATTTGATGGCCCCTCAAAGCGGGCTGAACGTAGGATTCTATTGATTTGGAGCTTGTCCGTTGCCAAAATTACAAAGAACCTCCATAAACGTTAATGGTTCTGACATGTCCTTTTTTTTCCGTTGAAAGTTTGATTGGTTTAAAACCCTTGGCTTATCTGGATCCTTTTCAAACACTATCAACATAATATATAGATATACCAGTAGTACCGCACAAGGCGGTGGCGGAAGTTTCAAAAATAGGAGACCTATAGGAGAGGTTGGTTGTTGTGAATCAGGGATAGCAGAGCGAAGCCACTGATGGACTGAAATGTCTAGCTGTCTGCCTGTCTATCTGTCTATCTATCTATCTATCTATCTGTCTATCTGTCTACCTGTCTATCTGTGGTGCAGTGTCATTCAGTGTAATGTAGTCAGTGTAGTGGAGTGTAGTGGGATGTAGTGTAGTGTAATGTAGTGTAGTGTAGTGTAATTTAGTGCAGTGGAGTGTAGTGTAGTTGTAGTTGTAGTTGTAGTGTAGTTGAGTGTAGTGTAGTGTAATGTCGTGAAGTGTAGTGGGAGGTAGTGTAGTGTAGTGTAATGTAGTGGAGTGTAGTGTAGTGTAATGTAGTGTAGTGTAGTGTAATTTAGCGCAGTGGAGTGTAGTGGAGTGTAGTTGTAGTTGTAGCTGTAGTTGTAGTGTCGTGGAGTGTAATGTAGTGAAGTGTAGCGGAAGGTAGTGTAGAGTAGTGTAATGTAGTGTAGTGCAGTGTAGTGTAGTGTAGTGGAATGTAGTGTAGTGTAGTGTAATGTAGTGTAGTGTAAAGTACAGTAGTGTAGTGTAATGTAGTGTAGTGGAAGGTGGTGTAGTGTAGTGTAATGTAGCGTAGTGTAGTGGAGTGTGGTGTAGTGTAATGTAGTGTAGTGTAATTGAGTGTAATTGAGTGTAGTGTGGTGTAGTGGTGGTTGTAGTTGAAAATGCTACAAAACCGTCACGTTTTGCTCACTTTTGACCAGGTGCATAATCCCTGAGGCCTGCCACGCAAAACGACATATGAACGTCCAAAAGTGCTCCGAATCCGTCAGCTTTTTGACACTTTTGACTTCGAAATGTGCTTCGTGCCACAACGGCATGCACTTTTTCGACATCTCAACTTCCAAAAGTGGTCCGACACTGAGGTGCTTTGTACATTTTCACTTCGAAATGTGCTTCGCGCCACAACGGCGTGCACTTTTTCGACATCTCAACTTCCAAAAGTGGTCCGACAATGGTGTGTTTTGTACATTTTGACTTGGAAATGTGCTTCGCGCCACAACGGCGTGCAATTTTTCATCTCTCATCTGGCCAGCTGGCTCTGCACCCGCCGCTTTAGCGAGCCTACTTTTCGACCCTCCGGAGCCCCAAATCATTGGAAAAACACAGTGTTTCGCGACTTTCCTACCTTTTCGCGCATCTGCATCTGCTTTCTTCTGACTCTTTCTCTTCTACTCTTCTCTCTTTTAATCTTTCTCTTCTCTCTGCCTCTGCCCTACTCTGCTTTCATCTGTCCATATTGTCGTTTGACTTCTAAACTTCCTGCGATAATAATAATACTAATTATCATCATTATTATTATTAATATTAATTTTTATTATATATATATAATATACCAACATTGTCAATTCCTCTTTGAACACTTATCGCTTCTTCAGACCAGATTTCAGGCCGTGAAACTCTCACGTTGGCAAACCTTTATGACTTCGTTGAACTTGGACACGCGCGTGGATTTTGAAGAGGGCGACATTGGATTGGCCGGAGGTGCCGGTGGTGAGGTCCTGGGATCGAAAATGGTAGCAAATTGGGGTGGTTGACTTTTGTCCACTTGTGTTTTTTTTCAGAACATCGAATCCCGGAAACTCAGAGTGGAAAGGTTGAAAGGTTGGCAATTATGCATGTTTTGTTCATTCTCCTCCGGGTTTCCTACCGGGCGTATCAAGACGAGTCGCAGGTATCAAGACCTATGAGCCTGCGCTTGCGCATCCCATTGCGAAGGACGGCAAACAATCACGGCCGTCACGGGGCTAGGAGACCGAGTGGATCATTGCTGAAAATGATTGTTTATGTTAAACAGCCTCTCAAAAACCATGGTTTACTGGTTGGTGGTTTGGAACATTTTTCATTTTCCATATATTGGGAATAATCATCCCAACTGAATCCAACTGACAAATATTTTTCAGAGGGGTTGAAACCACCGACCAGCATGGTTTAGGGGAGGATTTACGCATTTTTTTGGTATAAGATGGATGGGATATGACAATATATATATATATATATAAATTATATATATATATATATATATCTGATCTCTGTTCTATATTATGATAATCCAAGATATATAACTGCTCTGTCTTTTTCAGAGTCCCTATCTTACCAAATATTTGATAACTATTTTATATAACATATAGAGAATTATATATGAATATATGCTACATTCTTCTCCGTGGAGCCATCCCCTCGCAGGGCCCCAATCCACCGTAGGATCAGATTGTTCGCTTTGGTGGCCAAACTGATGGCAAGTTGCCGTGGCCCGAAAAGACTGCAGATGAGAAGGACAACATCGAGAGGAAACTTCGGCAACAGTGAAAAACCATGGTTACAAATAGACATAAACTGTACATAAAAAAGTATACCAGGTATAGTTCATACCAGTTCATTGGTGATTTCCCGAATGCGTAGCAAGGGTTCCCGTTTCACTCTGGGGGTCTGGGGGTTGAGGGTGTGTTCGCTCGACGTTGCGTTCACGGTCGCAACCGTTCGCAACCGTTCGCAACCGTTCGCAACCGTCCGCAACCGTTCGCAACCGTCTGCAACCGTCCGCGCTATCCCCGTATGGCCGTGCCTATGGGAAGTTTTGCAGAGGTGGTCCTTTTTGGAGGTTTCAGACGTGTCGTTGCTTCGTTTCGCGTGGCAGGCGTGGCACTTCGTGACATTCAGACGTGTTCTGCAATGTGTCGAAAGTCGTCTTGCGTGGCAGGCGCAATACTTTTGTGACGTTTTCAGAAGATGTGTTGCAGTTTTCGTGGCAGGCGCAGCACTTTGGACGTGTCCATCGTCATTTTTCGTGGCAGGCGCAGCACTTTAGACGTGTCGTGTTGCGTGTTTTTTGCAAATCGCATTGGCAGGGCTGCGTCAAGTGGCGACAAGGTGCAAATTCCGTGGCAGTCGTGGCATTTTGTCCGATGTGCTGAAAATTGACGGAAGCTTCGCACGAAACATCGATTTTGAGGTTGCGAATTTTCAGGTTCTAAGGAAAACTCGTAGGAAAACGTCGATTTTGAAGCTACAAAGTGTGAAAATTGGAGGAAGTCTCGCGCGAAATGCTCGTTTTGGTGCTTCCACCTGTCTCGTCTCGCGTGTCTGGTTTTCCCGTGGCGTCTCCGTGTCTATGGGGGAAGCTGGAAAACTTGTCCTTCGAATGTTTCCAAGCAGGTTGTCATGTCGTTTTGCGTGGCAGGCGTGGCACTTTGTGACATTCCAACCTGTTTGATCACGTGTCGAAAATATCAAAATTGGAGGAAGTCTCGCACGAAATGCTCGTTTTTTGCACCCAGGTGTCTCGTCTCGAGTCTCTGGTTTTCCACACTCTACACACCACACTCTACACTTTCCACTCCAGACTCCACACTCTACACTTTACGCTCCACACTCCACACTTTACACTCCACACTTCACACTCCACACTTTCCACTCCACACTCCACACTCCACACTTTACACTCCACACTTTACACTCCTCACTCCACACTTTACACTCTACACTTTACACTCCACACTCCACACTTTACACTCTACACTTTACACTCCACACTCTACACTTTACACTCTACACACTACACTCTACACTCCACACTTTACACTCCACGCTTTCCACTTTACACTCCTCACCCCACAATTTACAAACTCCACACTCCTCACTCCACACTTTACACTCCTCACTTTACACTCCACACTCCTCACCTTACACTTTACACTCCTCACTCCACACTCTACACTTTACACTCTACACTATACACTCTACTCCACACTTTACACTCCACACTCCTTACTTTACACTCCACACTTCACACTCCACACTTTCCACTCCACACTCCACACTCCACACTTTACACTCCACACTTTACACTCCTCACTCCACACTTTACACTCCACACTTTACACTCCACACTCCACACTTTACACTCTACACTTTACACTCCACACTCTACACTCCACACTTTACACTCCTCACTCCACACTTTACACTCCACACTCCTTACTTTACACTCTACACTTTACACTCCTCACTCCACACTTTACACTCCACACTCCACACTTTACACGCCTCACTCCACACTTTACACTCTACACTTTACACTCCACACTCTACACTTTACACTCTACACTTTACACTCTACACTCCACACTTTACACTCCACGCTTTTCACTTTACACTCCTCACTCCACACTTTACACTCCACACTTTACACTCCACACTTTACACTCTACACTTTACACTCCACGACTTTACACTCCACACTCTACACTTTACACTCCACACTCCACACTTTACACTCCACGCTTTCCACTTTACACTCCTCACTCCACACTTTACACTCCACGACTTTACACTCCACACTCTACACTTTACACTCCACACTCCACACTTTACACTCCACACTCTACACACCACACTCTACACTTTCCACTCCACACTCCACACGCTACACTCTACGCTCGACACTCTAAACTTTACACTTTACACTCTACACTTCACACTCTACAAGTTACAAACTCCACACTCCTCACTCCACACTTTACACTCCTCACTTTACACTCCACACTTTACACTTTACACTCCTCACTCCACACGCTACACTTTACACTCTACACTATACACTCTACTCCGCGCTTTACACTCCACACTCTACACTTTACACTCCACACTCTACACTCTACACTCCACACTTTACACTCCACACTCTACACACCACACTACACTTTCCACTCCACACTCCACACGCTACACTCTACACTTCACACTCTACAATTTACAAACTCCACACTCCTCACTCCACACTTTACACTCCTCACTTTACATTCCACACTCCTCACTCCACACTTTACACTCCTCACTTTACACTCCACACGCCACACTTTGCACTGTACACTCCTCACTCCACACTCTACACTCCACACTCTACACTTTACACTCCATACTCCACACTCTACACTTTACACTCCGCATTCTACACTTTACACACTCTACACTCCCCACTCCACACTTTACACTCCACACCCCTTACTTCACACTCCACACTCCACACTCTACACTTTCCACTCCACACTGCAGACTGGTAACAAGGGAAACATGCACAAGACTGTTCAAATAAACTATTGCAGATAGGTATTGTGCGTGACTGCATAACCATGTGTTTTGACATCTGTACCATTAACATACGTGTGAGCATTCGGGTTCGTGGGCTTCATCTTGTTTTTTTTTATGTTTTTTTTGTTTCATGTTTTTTGTTCATGGGTATAGTTATACCATGGAAATCCATGGAACATACTATGCAAATGATATCTTAGGGATTTGTTAGGGATTATCATGACCCAAGGGCTGGGAATGGGCATCGAGAGATGCCCGATGATTGGTCTAGTTGGACATGCGTGGACCATATTGGACCAATGTTCAGGGCGTTTTTTTCAGCACAGCAACGCGTCACCGAGGACGGTTCAGAAGACGCCTCTTGCTGCAAGGTTTAAGTAAACCACCGGGGATGCTGGGAAACGGAGGCTGGTCCACCCGGCAGAAAAATGACACGAATGAATGCGTGGTTTAATTATAGCTGATTAATGCTTACTTATTATTTTTTTTCAGCAGCGTTCCCCTGATCAAAGGTGCTTGGCAGAGAAATCCCCGTTTCCATTAGCCAGAATATGGCAGAATAGTTTGGGGGGAAAGTATCATGGTTATAATTACTGTTTTTGGTTGCCTCAATGACTTGATTTAAGTTCAAAACTTCGAAGATGCTGGCACTTGAACTGGGCTATATATATATATACACTGTGAGACACGCTGATCTTGGGATAGAACCCATACCACACAAAGGAGATTTGATCTTTGCTGACCAATCATTGGCTAATCATTTTCAGGGATGGCGAAGCGTCGCGAAGCGTGGCGAAGCGTGGCACGGATGGAAAAACATAGCCCCGTTCAATGCTAACATGGCAGGCCATTGGGAAATTCATCGAAAGTAACTAAACGGGTGATAACTTAGGTTTGTTATGGTTTGTTCAGCATTTAATTCGAAGATATTTGAAACATGTCCACGATTTCTATAGATTGTACCATTGCCGTGATTGCCCTATCTCCGTTCGTTGTTTCCACTGTGCCACAGCAGAGGGTACAAAAGTGGAGATCCCATTTGTTAAGAGCTGGTTTCTAAGCCCATCGAATTATAGATACCTCATGATAAATCAACCCGAGTTGACCCAAGTTATCGTACTAAAAAAGCCGATTTGGATCGCTCTACTGATAGATCTATCCCCTTTTGAAACCTAGTTATCATGATCAAAAACGGACTTAGCTATTTTGGGGACCCCTTTGCTGATAGATATTTTATTGGTCATGATATATCCCCCTTTTAAAACCTAGTTATCGTATTCAAAAACCGACTTAGATATCCTGGGTGCCCCTCTACTGATAGCTATCTTGGAGACCCCTCTACTGATCAGTATATATATATATCCCCTTTTGAATCCTTTTGAAACCTAGCTATGGTACTGAAAAGCCGACTTAGCTGTCTTGGGCACCCCTTTGCTGATAGGTATCTCATGATATATCACCCTTTTAAAACCTAGTAATCATAGTTACGTTCACCAACTGTTTGCTGTTCTTTCCTCAGGAATTCGCATGAGTTCGCCGCATTTTGTCCAAGGATTCAAAAGTCCCTGCACAAGTTGCTGGGAGGAATGAAGAAGACCGCCGCTGGAGCCAGCCAATTGTCCAGCGATGTCCAACAAGACGATAAGTGCCGCGACAGCGAGCGAAATATTTGTCATGTTGACCAAGTATCTATGGTTATCCTGGAAAAAGTCTGTAGAATGGAAATGTCAAAAAGAAAACATCACCCAAACATACCAAACTGTTTGATGAAAAACTGCAATATGTTTGACAAGTCCACAATACATTCTGTTTGCTTCAGTATGATTATAATTGGATACTTTTGGTTCTATGTATAGGAGCTAATTATTTGATGTTTTGGGATCTATGTGCCTTCAAATCCGAGAGGGGCCCAGAACCACGGAAGCCCCCTAAAAGACACATCAGTGAATCAGTGACTGGCGCTGTCTCAGATTCTGCTGTTCCATCAGTTCCATCCCTTCAAATCGGATGACCGCTGAGGAGCAGTAGCCACCACAGCAGCGGAAAAGGTGGTGCTGATGTTGACGACTGAGAATCCAAACTTGTCGTATTTAACCCCATGAGTAGTGTCGATCTCAGACCTCATAGGACCTGTTCCGAGTGGGGAAGACAGTTGTAATTTGGCAACTCCCCAACATTGATTTTTTTGGATTTGTGAAATGATATGTTACTGCAACTTGGAGCAAGTCAGGCTGGGATCGCACTGCAACTTTCAATCGTGCTGCGGGATTATCTGCAATTAATTCAATCTCTGGGTTATCATCAAATTCTCCTTTTCACGGAGTCATGCCGTGGAGAGGGTCGATCTCCATCCAAGATCGACTAGTCGGTTTAACCATGTGAGCTACCACCTGATTTGAGAAGGTCATATAATTATTTAATGCATTTTAATGCGATGTTGCTTGATGATGACCCCTGCAACAGCCCATTTGTGGCAAATACTGGCGCGTCTGGCGCATGCTGACCAACAGAAGAACCGGCCCAATCAGTGAGCCAAGCCCGGTCAGTCGCAATAATTTGTCCTTTTCCGGCGCAGGTGGTTTGCTGTCAACTAACTGGATCAGTTTATGCAATGTCCATGTCATTTCACCAGGTGCGGTTGGTGCAAGATATTTGGATATCATCCACACTGTATTGAAATTGTGATGCCCTGTAGATGTATATACTGTATTTGTGTATATATATATTGCAGTATATATATATCTATGTGTGTGTGTGTTTGCTTGACACATGGCCAGTTTATAGTTTGTGACAGCTATTGAAGCAGCTATTGGTTTGTTTTGTTTCAAATTGTTTGTTTCAAATTTGGATGTAGATAGACAATGATGGCAGTTAAGACAGCCTGCTATAAATTGGAACGAACACTGATGTGCTGAAGTCCATTGGGATTATGAAACCAAGGTTCGTATTCGAAGTGTTGAGTTTTTGATAAGTATGTCATGATACCGTTAGCCAACTTAATCCCTTCCCCCCGCTCATTCATCTATAAAATACGTTGCTATGCAAGATAGTTTAGCTGGTTGGTGGTTTCGAACATGAATTTTATTTTTCCATATAATTATTGGGAATGTCATCATCCCAGCTGACGAACTCATATTTTCAGAGGGGTGGGCTCAACCACCAACCAGTGGTGATGTTGCCGTATGTGTCATGGTTGGATGGGACCATTGTCCAGCTTCACCGTCAATGTCCATCAAGAGGCGCCCAGCCAATCTCCAAGTGGAGCTATACAAAGTTTGCATCTCACTTTAAGGCGGTGTTGCACTATGTTTCACTGATCCTAAATCATGCCCACCATCATGGACAGAACTACAGTATGATAGCAGCTTTCACGTTGTTTTTTCTTTTTTTTCACATCTTTGAAGTTTGACAGCCAACAGCCGTCGCTGTTTGAGCATGATTTGTTGCAAAGAGATGCACTCATCTCCCTCTCGGAACATCTGAAAAAAAAAACGAGAGACGGCGTTGAGAAACACTCCGCCAGCAGGTGACAGGACTCAGCTAAACCACCCACCTCGGCAGGGTCCGAGGATGGGTTGACGCGTTCTGCGTTCTGATCCATGTCTGTTCTGTGGCAAATTCAAATATTAAGCCAAGCCATAAAAAAACATAGTTCTATCTGAAGAGTTTCATGGATTTCCATGGCAAGTCTATCCCTGGTAGTTGTCCCTTTGAAATGTCGCCTTCGCCTACGATTCTGAGTCGTACACTGGGTCACCGAGTGATGTCCGATTTGGATAAAACTACCACCCACCAAGCTGCTCAAAATGAACATTGCCACCCGGAAATTGGCACAGGGAGAGCCTCTTGGAAATTGTTAAAGAACTATATCCAGTTTTTTTGAGCAGCTTCCTCCAGTGGGTACCTGAAGTTTGAACTCACACCTTGAATTTTCCGAAGTGACTTGAATCATGAGACACGCGTTGCTTCGTCGTTCCCTGTTTTTTTTGTGCCTGGCCGTTCCAACAGTTGACCCCCCAATTTCCACACCTAAATGATCAACGCTGTAAATTCTGCGAAGGCGTTGTCCGGCTGCATTTTCGACCGCTGGGGGGCTGCCAGTTCGAAGGAACTGGTTTGGTCAGAGTATGAGATGTCGGGTCTGGTGATTTCAAACATCTGAGATAGATAGATATCTCAGTGAAGCGGATGACTGGATGATTCATAAGGTGAACTTTTAATGTTTTTTTTGAGCCAAGAGGGGGCGAAGCACCAACAGGACTTCACTCTGACCAAATTTTTGAAGAAGTTGGATGCCAATCTCATGAACCCAGCAGGCAGTTCAAAAACTGACCTGATGGGCGTGGCACGGCCAGGCGGCTTGTCAAGCCACTTTTCGATGGTGTCAGTTACTACCAAAAAGCCTGTTTCCAGCATGTCTTCGGCCCGTAATGTAAGGGCCGTAAGGTCAGAAATCACAAGCATTGACAGCAACATTTCAGAAACGAGTTTTTGCCCTCTGGTAGTTCAACCAGGCAATGGGAAATCTCAAATATGAGCAAAACAAATCGGGAATTTCCATTGCCGGGTTGGATTACTTTGGGGGGGCCAACTGGAAACACACCTTCTGTTAGCATTCTGGCGCTGAGCGGCGCTGCGCCACACTTTCAAGGCTATGCCAGCATCCACAACTCGTCTCGCCGCGAAAAAATGAGAGTCCTTAAACTTGGAGCACATGTGTTGGATTTGTTCAGGATTCCTCCTATTCCCAGGCTGTTGCAGTATTCTTGTTATCTGGACAATGTCCCAATAATGAGCATCAATGTAATATTAGTATAGTCTGGTTGGTGGTTTGGAACATTTTTATATAATTTTCCACAATATATGGAATCTCATCATCCCAACGAACTCCATCATTTTTCGGAGGGGTGGGCTCAACCACCAAGCAGTTAATACCAGCCGGTTGCAATGCTGCCATCGATGCCATCGAAGCCACTGGGAGATGGCCAAAATATGGGATATGTCGCAGCTGATGACTGTAAAGAGAACCTTCCCAAAGAAATCACAGACATTTTGTTGGGCCTATGATGGCCTAAAGGTATTATAAGGTATTTAACTGTGGGATAGTCTAAGAGCATTGGTCTAGTAACGTTCACCAGAAACATGCTCTTCCCTTGTCTTCCCATGTCCTCCAACTTCAGAAGCAGAGGCGACCGATGCTCTGCTGAAGGGTGAATCTTCGGGAGGCACTCTGCCCGAAGCTTTGGCGATGTTTTTTGGAATCATATATAGTGATATGATGTGATATGTGCGTTTTAGTACGTCATAGTTATAGTGAAATATATGTATATTAGTGATAAACATTGATAAACTGTAATGCATGCAGATGCTTTTGTTGTTCATATGATGTTCAGGATCAGGATGTTTCATCATTATTATTCACTGCTATTTGTTAGCAGTTTTCTTAGGGAAACTGAACTCTTCACAGAACTTAGGAGCCTCGAGCAGCACTTTGAACAGTAGGGTTTCACATGTTTCAGCTCATGTCCATACTGCCATACTATTTTTTTCCCAGTTGCCTTCCAGGACACCGAGAGAAGATGATGTTCTATTTTCTCGCTTGGAATTCTAGTACTTGGAGATCTTATAGGGAATATGTTTGTTTTTTTGGGCTTCCTGGAGCAAATCGTCGTGAAATGTACATTTAATATAGATGTTAGACCTTGCCAACAAGAAACGCCATGATTAGCATCCTCTTCTCCCGCAGTTTGGCTCAACCGCAACAGTCAACGGCTGCTGTGAACGCACGCCGCACATGACGGACTTGGAGCAGGGGACGACTACTTTGGTCTTCAGGAGTGGGGCCTCAGCTAATCCTTGGGGTCCACTGCCCCCAAGAAATGTGGATTTATGGGTGGGGAAAACATTGATCATAGGAGAGAGATGTGAATATGTCATGTTCCTTTTAACATGGGATCCACAGTTGAAGTATTGGGGAGGATTTAGTTGGGTGTACCACATTTTTTCAGACTTTGATTTGTAAAATGGCAACCACAAGTCACCAAAGCATCGGGTCACCATGGGCTATTGGCTGGCATCCTTCACTTGGCAATTGCATCAGAAGGCTACGACGCTACGAGTTTAGAGCGAATTCTCACTATTTTGGGGTACCTCTCGTTGTGAATCAATCATGAATCAAAAGGAAGGATTGACACTTTCAATCAAGGTTGAACCAAGCTGGAATTGTGACTCAAAAAGCCGTGCCAAATCTGCCCCTTTGCCACTTTGGCACTGTTTGGCATGTTGAGCCATAGCTTCAGGAGCAACAACAAACTGACATACGATGGAGTTGCGACGATGCTTTCAAAGATTTGTCAGGCGCCATGGTCTCGGGCCAGCTTGGTGGTTCTAAGGACCTCCAAAGACCACATTCACCAAGGAGGCCCAGGCAATACCCGTTCTGAAGTAATTAAACAAAACATGCCATATTATGCCATGCGATTTTTTGAGAAAAACAAGTTTTACCTGTACTCAAGCATAAGATTTTGTACTTTTTGCCAGCTGGGAATCATGCGGCGGTGCCCCCCTCCCTCCATCGCATGGGGAATAATATGATCGAGTCCAACCTAATCCTGAGATGAAGTCAACATTTTCAGGAAATGCTCACTCCAGGGTTTCAACCTTTCCACGGTTTGCTTGAACCAATCTGATGAATCCGACGGTTCAACTGTAAGATGCTGTTAGATGATACTTAGCTAGGTGCCCAAAACCGACCTAGCTGACAAATGTTGATTGGGGTTCCAACATGTTCCAATGATTCCAATGAATAGTTGATAGGAATCGCAAGAACATAGAAAACAAATGCAAAAAAACATTTTTTTGCTCACCACCAATTTTCAACCATGCTGCATGAATAGTATTGTCAAATTCTATGATTCGATCGTGATCTCCGTATGTCTCGCTGCTCGCCGCTCATGTTTGGTGGTTCACCACCGATGGAAATCAGGGGCATGAGGAGGTCGTTTTTGCATGATGCATAAAAATGAGTACCCTCTGGTAATTTAACATAGCTATTGAAAATGGCCAATTATAGTGGATTTACCCATTAAAAATGGTGATTTTCCATAGTTATGTTAGTTTACCGGAGGGTACCCCCAACTTCCTGGGAAATGCCACTTCACAGTTTGTGAATTGCTGACTTGCCATTGCCAAGGGTCCATTCTTCGACTATATCTATATCCCTTGGCCGAAATTGGCGGTGGTGACGTGGCGAACTCGCAGCTGCAAATTTCTGGTTCATCCCAACAGCATGTGGGGGATATGGATGGATTGGATTGGTTGGATGGTTATTATCATTTTTCCCTTTGATGCCTCAACCCTCCTTGGTAGAGACTGGAAAACTCCCTCTTGATAGATTATTT
Organism: Cladocopium goreaui; assembly: GCA_947184155.2. Lineage (NCBI taxonomy): Eukaryota > Dinophyceae > Suessiales > Symbiodiniaceae > Cladocopium > Cladocopium goreaui. The sequence goes on along the minus strand of CAMXCT020000113.1, from coordinate 710,619 downwards.
TCATCAGTTTTCCAGCTCAAAAAGTCATTACCGGCTTTGTTTGCTGCAGGGTGTGATCATTCATGATCTTTGGACAGCTTGGTTGCCTTGTTGCTTTGTGGTCGACCTGACAATTTCCCCGCTTTTTGGATTTTTTCCATGTCAGTTTTGGGCCAAGCCTCATGCCCTGAGTTTTCTCAGGGTGTCTCCTGAACAAAAAAATAAAACAGACGAAATGACCACAAGAGCTGGGTCTCTCAACAGGACTGTCAAACCGTGATTTTGTGTTCAGAAGTCTTTTCTGGTGTCAAGCATGTTTCATGTCTCATCGCAAAGACTGTCAGATGTTTTCAGGGTGGACCACCAATCACCTTTGTTGCGCTGGAAAGGGGGGAACCGATTCCTCCTCTGCGATAAGGTGAACTTCATTAGTCCTCAAGTCTGCGAAGCGGCTCATAAGATCATGACAGTTCTAGCGTTCCTTGCACTCCGAACGGGGGATCCAACCCCCAGGTGATTTTAGCCATCAGGGAACTAAGATTACGCACAGTCCCCGTGGTTTGCCTGGACTGCAACATTGAGGATGCCCTGTTGTCAAACATGATAAGAGAGATTGCAGGAAATGCTGCGTATATGCAATGTTTTCTGGTTTAGGATTCAGAGATATTCAGAGCTTCTTTGGTGTTTAGGGTTTTAGATGGTTTTAGAGTTTAGGGTTTAAGGTTTTAGATGGTTTTAGGGTTTTAGGGTTTAGAGTTCGTTGTCTAGGAAATACCAATCATTGGCCCTGTGCGGGTATTTGAGCATGTCGAAGGATAACATTTGAACACCGTTCTAACCTTCCAGTCTTGCCGTAACATTTTTTTCCAAGTTGCACCTTAGTCTCGACGGCTTCAATGTACAAAAACTGGTGAAATTCCGGCCGTGAAGATCTCCTTGGCGTGCTTGATGCCGCCGAGTCCTCCACACTGACTGATGTCAGAACCTTCTGGGTGCGAAGTCCACGATTTGTGTGGAAGACGAAGTGGATGATTTCAAGAAAGCGTGATGAAGTATTTGGGCAGCACAATTGCCACACATCAGTTTCGGTCTTGGTGCAACCCTTTGGTGTAACCCCTTTGAACAATAAGGAAAAACATGGAAAAACCCAGGTTGGCCAAGGAAGTTGTGGCCACAACATGCCCATGTCTCTGACTGGATGGCAACTGGATCTAGTTTGGAACTCTGCGGTTCGGCTTGTGCAAAGGTGCAGATGCATTACGAGGTGCACGTGGAACTTTGTATTCACTACAAAGTTCCAGATAGCTGACATCAGACTATACATCAGTTGTTTTCCCGGGTGATGCTGGCCACAGCTCTAAACATACAGTCGGACATATTACAGTGCCGGGCACCTTGAGAACCTCATGCTGGAGATCCAACGCGTTGAGCCTGTTAGAGCAACTGAATTCTTGCTGTTCATCTCGCCAATTTCCCAAATCGGAGCAGTATCTCGACCAGGCGTCGTCCCGAGTGTTTCTGTTGTTTTGCACATCTGTCCAGTTGAGAACATGCGAAAGTTGTCATGGACTGCTTCCTTGGCGTGACGGCCAACTTGAGAATTACAGTAGGCCCTGGCTTTGACCTTCGTGACGATGTACTCGCTGGCTTCATGTGAGGGTTTGACAGGCGAATCTTAACAGCCAGCAGCCAGCAATTCTACGGGTAACTTACGGGTGTTCTTAAGCACCAACAACCGCGAAAAAAACGGGTTTCTTAGCTATCTATTATTTGGCTGGATTCGGCCTCCATGCTTTCCCTTGGAAGCATATGGACTGTCAGAACTATAGCAAGTTGAGGTCCCCCAGTGGTCTTTGTTTAGAAACCCAGGTATAGATATAGTTTTTCATAAACTATAGTTAAATAAGTTTTAAGTCAGCCTAGCTATGGTTTGGGAGCGCCACCTCGTAGATCATCTATAGAACTATCATTTCTAGGACATCCTATACAATACAAAGGAGTGAGTTTGTATGTGTTATTTGTTTATTTTGAACACATCACCAGAAACCAATGAGAACCTAATAGCAAGAATGGATGTGGCAATAAAAGTGTTGATGCGCTGATGTGCGTGCACATCAAGCTCATAGAAACAACATGAATGTGTATATACAAATGTCAAATATTTTAGATAGCACATCTCCCTCTCTAAATGGTTTTTCTGTGAAGCAACGGGAGCTATATAATTATATATAACTTCTAGGGACACACACACACACACGCACATATTATATATATATATATATGTGTTATTTATTTATCAATTTGTAGGGTCTATTTATGATTATCAACGGGGCATTGATGAATGAAATTATGTTCATTTTTGGATGCTGCTAGCCCCTCTTGGGGCAAAGGATCAGTTGAGTTGATAGCTGTTTTGCATTAGAGCTGCCCCCGTCAATAATTCAATCTTAATTATCAGGCTTTCCATATTTGATTGCACGGCGCACGTCCCCAGTTACAATTGTAATTTGCTGCAGAAGACCAATTTGCAACAAGCTAATCACCAGTAGTGCAACATTGCAACACGAATCGTCCATTACTATTGCATTGCTCGGATGAAGCCTCCTGCGGGTCCCCAGCCAGAAGCATTCCTGAGGGGCCCTCTCACAATATCAAGAACATTTGCCAACTAAAAACCATACCAAAAACCGGACATGTTGGAAGAACTCTTATGTTTGTTCCCTTACACTATGTTGCAAGTCATGCAGAGCGCCAGCACACAAGTCCCAACATGCAAAGACCTGCAGGATGATGTTGGGTCGCCCCATCCAAAATGTTGGCTTGCAAAATGGAAGGTTCCAGCTCCTAAATGTTGCAAAGAGCATGGAAAGTAGGCACAACCAGCCCTCGGGATGGCGATGGAGAGACAGAGAGAGAGAGAGAGAGAGAAAGAAAGAGAAAGAAAGAGAAGAAAGAGAAATAAAGAGAAAGAAAGAGAAAGAAAGAGAAAGAAAGAGAAAGAAAGAGAAAGAAAGAGAAAGAAAGAGAAAGAAAGAGAAAGAAAGAGAAAGAAAGAGAAAGAAAGATAAAGAAAGAGAAAGAAAGAGAAAGAAAGGGAAAGAAAGAGAAAGAGAGTCAAAGAGAGAGAAAGAGAAAGAGAGTCAAAGAGAGAGAAAGAGAAAGAGAAAAAGAGAGAGAGAGAGAGAGCTCAGCCAGAAAGCAAAATAAACACCTAAACATTTAAAAACTAAACAACTTCCGACCCGAACAAAGTAACTCACATGGTCGGTAATTTCCATGATGCATGTTATCGAGCACTTCTGAGCGCAACGAACCCATAGACATTCCCTTGTAAATTTGTTGTCTCCGGATCATTTCTCTCACAGGTATCACCGTTGAATGTGCCAGACCCAGACGCTATTTGTATAGCACAGTTTTTGCAAGTAACCTGTGGCAAACGGGGTCCAAGATAAACAATTTTTGCTGGTTAAATCCCAAGCAAGCACAATAAAACCCGATGAATGTCCATTAAACATCCATTTATCATGATTTATCTACGTTTCTCAAGCCTAGGAAGATTGATCCCTTGGGAATCCGCTATGTGAAGCAGGCGGTCTTCCAAGGCGGTGCCGTCTGAAGATGTGGGAAGTTCATGAAAGTTTCGTGGTGGTTTGACAACGGGAAGATCACAAGGAATACAGTAAAATGGAGATTAAACCAACCATCAATGGTCAATGGGTATGTAATATGATACAGTGGGGCTATATAATCAGATAATATAACCAACATAATGAACATCAGCCTCTTCTTGATAGGTAAATCGTGAAGCTAAATGGGCAATGCTAGCAATGCTTATCAAAACCCATCGCTAGCTTGAACTGCGGAAGATTAAGGTGGATTGAACAATGTTTTAAGTTGGATAACAAAGTACATGTACAGCATATGCTTGTATACATACATACACATATACATACATACATACATACATACATACATACATACATACATACATACATACATACATACTTACATACTTACATACTTACATACTTACATACTTACATACTTACATACTTACATACATACTTACATACTTACATACTTACATACTTACATACTTACATACATACATACATACATACATACATACATACACAATGCCAACATCGTATTCATAAACCCCCCCTCGCCCCCAATCATTAAGAGCATCAAAATAAAGTTTAGGCCAAACATTCACTTAGGGTTCCTGGATTTTTTTCAGACCTATGTGGCGCCGAACAAATTGCCTAACTAAAAACGAATACATAAAGTGAACTTTCTTGGAACTTTAGTATTCAAAAATGAATTGCCTAATTGAAAACGAATGCATAAAGTGAACTTTCTTGGAACTTTAGTATTCACAAATGAATTGCCTAATTGAAAACGAATACATAAATTGAAATTTCTTGGAACTTTAGTATTCACAAATGAATTGCCTAATTGAAAACGAATACATAAAGTGAACTTTCTTGGAACTTTAGTATTCACAAATGCATTGCCTAATTGAAAACGAATATATACATAAAGTGAACTTTCTTGGAACTTTAGTATTCACAAATGAATTGCCTAATTGAAAACGAATACATAAAGTGAACTTTCTTGGAACTTTAGTATTCACAAATGAATTGCCTAATTGAAAACGAATACATAAAGTGAACTTTCTTGGAACTTTAGTATTCACAAATGAATTGCCTAATTGAAAACGAATACAAAAAGTGAAATTTCTTGGAACTTTAGTATTCACAAATGACTTGCGTAATTGAAAACGAATACATAAAGTGAACTTTCTTGGAACTTTAGTATTCACAAATGAATTGCCTAATTGAAAACGAATACATAAAGTGAACTTTCTTGGAACTTTAGCATTCACAAATGAATTGCCTAATTGAAAACGAACACATAAAGTGAACTTTCTTGGAACTTTAGTATTCAACCATCAAAAATTTTTATTAGAACCCTGAAATCCAAATACTTTATTTAGGGGTGTGCAAACATACATTATTATTTTGATGTCTGGGGTCTTCAGGGTCACCCCCTTTGCACGATTGTTTTTTTGCCTTTTTCGAGAGGGTTTAGTAAGGAAATCGACCATTTGAGCCTTGTTGTTTTTTTTCAACTCCAGAACTTTTCAGGCAAGATTTTGGAGTTTGGAGTGTACGGAGTGTACTGCTTCCAGCTCAAAGAGTCTTGAGGGCTTCAGAAAGGGTTTGAGAGAGGGTTCAAATAGGAAAGGAATTGAGAAACAATTTCAACCACTTCACACTTCACACTTCACACTGCACACTTCACACTTCACAGTCCACACTTCACACTTCGCACTTCACAGTCCACACTTCACACTTCACACTTCACAGTCCACACTTCTCACTTCCCACTTCACACTTCACACTCCACATTTCACACTTCTCACTTCACACTTCTCACTTCTCACTGCTTCCTTCACACTCCAAACTTCACACTTCTCACTTCGCACTTCACACTCCACACTTCACAGTCCACACTTCACACTTCTCACTTCTTACTGTTTCCTTCCCACTCCAAACTTCACACTCCAAAACTCACACTTCACACTTCTCACTTCGCACTTCGCACTCCACACTTCACTCACACTTCACACTTCACAGTCCACACTTCACACTTCTCGCTGCTTCCTTCACACTCCAAACCTCACACTTCACACTTCACACTTCACACTGCGCTCTTCGCACTCCACACTGCACAGTCCACACTTCACACTTCTCACTTAACACTTCTCACTTCTCACTGCTTCCTTCACACTCCAAACTTCACACTTCTCACTTCGCACTTCACACTCCACACTTCACAGTCCACACTTCACACTTCTCACTTCTCACTGCTTCCTTCCCACTCCAAACTTCCAAACTTCACACTTCACACTTCTCACTTCGCACTTCACACTCCACACTTCACTCACACTTCACACTTCACAGTCCACACTTCACACTTCTCACTGCTTCCTTCACACTCCAAACCTCACACTTCACACTTCACACTTCACACTGCGCTCTTCGCACTCCAAACTTAAACTTCACACTCCACACTTCACACTTCTCACTTCCCACTGCTTCCTTCACACTGCACACTTCACACTGCACTCTTCACGCCCCACACTTCACACTGCTCTAAACCTACGTGCAACAAAAAAACACTAGCGCCAAAATGGAGAAAATCTGCTAACAAATCCATTTCGCAGCCTTCATGCAGCCAGTCCAAGACGATGTACGAGATCCAGCTGCAAAAGACATTACGCATGCAGCCAAAGCAAGAAGCAACCTTGACGCAGCCATTCCAATGCGATCTGCGGAGACTGAGTTGCAAAACACAAGAGAACTACGCGCAACGGCGTCGGAAATTGTAGCTCCAAAACCGGATCTCGACGCCAGAGCGAAAAAAAGACGATTTTGAAGCACTTTTTAAAAGGATTTTTAGAAGGAAAATCACTAGCGCCAAAAACGCATTTCGTGCGAGACTTCCTTCAAAACTCCTTGACGCAGCCATTCCAATGCGATCTGCGGAGACTGAGTTGCAAAACACAAGAGAACTACGCGCAATGGCGTCGGAAATTGTAGCTCCAAAACCGGATCTCGACGCCAGAGCGAAAAAAAGACGATTTTGAAGCACTTTTTTAAAATATTTTTAGAAGGAAAATCACTAGCGCCAAAATGGAGAAAATCTGCTGACAAATCACTGTCGCAGCCTTCATGCAGCCACTCCAATACGATTTACGAAGTCCAGCTGCAAAAGACAATAGTATTACGCATGCAGCCACAGCATGAAGCAACCTTGACGCAGCCATTACATTGCGATCTGCGGAGATTGAGTTGCAAAACACAATAGAACTACACGCAACGGCGTCGGAAATTGTAGCTCCAAAACCGGATCTCGACGCCAGAGCGAAAAAAAGACGATTTTGAAGCACTTTTTAAAAGGATTTTTAGAAGGAAAATCACTAGCGCCAAAAACGCATTTCGTGCGAGACTTCCTTCAAAACTCCATCGGCAACTCATCCACCAGCACCACTTGCAATCCCATTTACATTGCGGGAACGATCCTACAGTTGCAAATCACAATGGAATTCTGTCGACCGCGCATGCACGAAAAACACTTGAAACCCCATTTACAATGCGGAACCGATCCGACCATGGTCCGAGAATGATCCGACCATGGTCCGAGAATGATCCGACCACACACGAGACCGTCTCGCACCCGTCGCACCGCAGAGGTAGATCATCGAGGTTCGGGGACGGACTTTGTATGGAAAAACATAGGGTTTCGTGCATCTGCTATCTCTCAAAAACGCATTTCGTGCGAGACTTCCTTCAAAACTCCATCGGCAACTCCTCCACCAGCACCACTTGCAATCCCATTTACATGAGGGAACGATCCTAGAGTTGCAAATCACAATGGAATTCCATCGGCAACTCATCCACCAGCACCACTTGCAATCCCATTTACATTGCGGGAACGATCCTACAGTTGCAAATCACAATGGAATTCTGTCGACCACAAATGCACGAAACACAGGTGACACCCCATTTACAATGCGGAACCGATCCGAGAATGATCCGACCATGATCCGACCACACACGAGACCGTCTCGCAACCGTCGCACCGCAGAGGTAGATCATCGAGGTTCGGGGACGCACTTTGTCCGGAAAAACACATGGTTTCGTGCAGCTGCTATCTCTCAAAAACGCATTTCGTGCGAGACTTCCTTCAAAACTCCATCGGCAACTCCTCCACCAGCACCACTTGCAATCCCATTTGCAGTGAGGGAACGATCCTAGAGTTGCAAATCACAATGGAATTCCATCGGCAACATCCACCAGCACCACTTGCAATCCCATTTACATTGCGGGAACGATCCTACAGTTGCAAATCACAATGGAATTCTGTCGACCACAAATGCACGAAACACGGGTGACACCCCATTTACAATGCGGAACCGATCCGAGAATGATCCGAGCATGATCCGACCACACACGAGACCGTCTCGCAACCGTCGCACCGCAGAGGTAGATCATCGAGGTTCGGGGACGCACTTTGTCCGGAAAAACACATGGTTTCGTGCAGCTGCTATCTCTCAAAAACGCATTTCGTGCGAGACTTCCTTCAAAACTCCATCGGCAACTCCTCCACCAGCACCACTTGCAATCCCATTTGCAGTGAGGGCACGATCCTAGAGTTGCAAATCACAATGGAATTCCATCGGCAACTCATCCACCAGCACCACTTGCAATCCCATTTACATTGCGGGAACGATCCTACAGTTGCAAATCACAATGGAATTCTGTCGACCACAAATGCACGAAACACAGGTGACACCCCATTTACAATGCGGAACCGATCCGAGAATGATCCGACCATGATCCGACCACACACGAGACCGTCTCGCAACCGTCGCACCGCAGAGGTAGATCATCGAGGTTCGGGGACGGACTTTGTATGGAAAAACACAGGGTTTCGTGCATCTGCTATCTCTCAAAAACGCATTTCGTGCGAGACTTCCTTCAAAACTCCATCGGCAACTCCTCCACCAGCACCACTTGCAATCCCATTTACAGTGAGGGAACAATTTCTTTGACTAACTCGTTCCCTAACGAACTCTTTCTTTGCTAACTCTTTCTTTGCTCTTTCTTTGACTAACTCTTTCTTTGCTATTTCTTTCTTTGACTACCTCACATATCCTGACTAACTCTTTCTTTGACTAACTCTTTCCCTCACTAACTCTTTCTTTGACTAACTCTTTCCCTGACTAACTGTTTCTTTGACTAACTCTTTCTTTGACTAACTCTTTCCCTGACTAACTGTTTCTTTGACTAACTCTTTCTTTGACTAACTCTTTCCCTGACATTCTAAAAGTCCGTAACACGGAAGTTTCTCCCCCTAAACTTCCTTTGACTACCACTACCACTACCACTACCACTACCACTGCTACTACTACTACTACAACGACCACTACTACGACCACTACTACCACTACTACCACTACCTACCACCACTACTACCACTACCACCACTACCACCACTACCACCACTACCACTATACTACCACTATACTACCACTACCACCACTACCACCACTACTACCACTACTACCACTACTACCACTACTACCACTCCTACCACTACTACCACTACTACCACTACTAGCACTACTACCACTACTACCACTACCACTACCGCTACCACTACCACTACCACTACCACTACCACTACCACCACTACCACCACTACTACCACTACTACGACTACTACTACTACTACTACTTCAACTACTTCTACTACTTCTACTACTACTACTACTGCTACTGCTACTGCTACTGCTACTGCTACTGCTACTGCTACTGCTACTGCTACTACTACTACTACTACTGCCACTGCCACTGCCACTGCCACTGCCACTGCCACTACTACCACCACCACCACCACCACTACTACTACTATTACTACTACTACGACGACGACTACGACTACGACTACGACTACGCCTACGCCTATGCCTCCGCCTCCGCCTACGCCTACTCCGACTCCTACTCCGACGCCTGCTCCTACTCCTACTTCTACTCCTTTACTCCTTCCTCCCTTCTTCCCCAAATACTAAAGTGGTAGTGCCGGTAGCGAATGACACCGCCTACAGCATTACAGTCGTCTACAGGTGTTCGTCACAGGACGCACACGGTACTAAACTCATCGACCAATACTCATTTGGTATGCGGTCCTAGGTTGTTCAAGCAGGCTCTTGCTACTCAAGCTGCTTCTGATCTACGGCTCTGTCTTCGTCTCTTCTTCCTCTTCTTCTTATTCTCTTCTCTTCTGCTTCTCTTCGGCTTCTCTCTCAGGCTTCCACCTAGCGTGCACATAAGCTTCTTCTCTCTCCGCTTCCACCCTGTCTTCTTCCACGCAGCGGTCTGCTGTCAAGCCAGGGGCTCATACACAGTACCTGGCGCTACTTTGCTGGGGGCGGTACTAATGTGGGATATGATCAATAGGTTGTTACAGCCAGCACTTGCTACACAAGCCGCTTCCGTTTTACGGCTTTGTCTTCCTCTTCCTTTCTTATTCTTCTTCTTCTTCTCCTCCTTCTTTTCTCTTTTGCTTCTCTCGCGGGCTTCCACCTAGAGTGCACATCAAACTCCCTTGGGGCCACCTCTCTATGGCCGGCGGGCTTGCCGAAGGCAATTAAATAGCAGCATCTGTATGGAAACATCAGTACAGTAAACACAGTGGACCGGAATGAGATCCCATTTCAAACTAACCTAGACTGGGGACAAACTGAACAAAATCTGAACCCTTGAAATCTCTCCTTGAATTTTAGAGTTTGCTGGCTTTTGAATGGAACCCATGCTGCACACAATAAATGGGCACGGGTACTAGCTTTGGTCTAGCAACAACACAATCCTGGTACTTAGAATTGAAAGGAATCGGGAGATAGCACTACTCTGTGCACTCATTAAAGTTTTTTGTAGAGATGTTTTGCGAGTCATTTCAGCAACTAGCTGGAACATCATGACGAGTGGCTACCCTATCTAAATTTGACCATATCGACACACCCACAGGGTTCCACTCTTGTACGTCAGGCAAAGCAGAGAACAAGAAGGCACCGGAAAGCACATCCCCCTTTGCCACTCAATCTTCAAATTCACTTTGTGCCCGAAATGGCTTGAATGCCCTGTTTTTGTTGGTAGAATCCATGGTTTGCTGTCGATTACACTTCAACCGATTGATTGATTGTGGTGAAAACACGGTGCATCCCTGAGACCCTGATAGTTTTCTAGCACAACGTCCTCCCTCAGATGAACAGTCCATCCTCATTATATTCGTCCTTTAGTTTGGCAACTTGGCACAGATCATGTGGTAGACCCAACAATTAGCCCATCCTCAATTTGCTGAATGTCACAATTGGGGACGTGGGGCAAATCACAAACCCTACCCACAGCCCAGAAAGCGTCTATTCTTGGGTTGCCACATTATTACACATCTATGTACATCTGTATCTGGAGATGCCAAAATATGCAGTATTTTGTAACTGCTCTGTTCGGTGGCCAACACTATTTCTTTGGACCGAAGGTATCCAGCAAAACTAATGTTCGATATACCCTGCAACCCCATCCCATCAGACAATTTTTCCAGTGACTTCCTCTTGCCGGTCTGGCATTGACGGTCTGGCAACTTTGGCGAACAAAGCATGAGGACCTCTTTATCTATTCATTATATAAATTTCATTAATGCATCTGCAGAAGTTGCTTGTTTTACTTGAGACAACTTAGAGACAACCAAGAGACAACCGAGAGACAACCGGGAGACTGCCGAGAAGACATTTCGGCAGGGTGCTGGAGCCTGTGGAGGAGCTTGGCACTGCACCTGTTGACAACTGATCTGTCGCCAAAGCTAGGAGGGTCCTGGACTCTTTGAAAGTGGATCTTCCTGCATGTTTTACTCATCTGGGAGAAAAGATGGGTGCAGAAATGCACGTATTGTCACTTTGATTGTCCACCCCTACGGTAGACCAAAGACATTCTTGTGAGCAAGCATGGACATAGGAGAAACTGCATCTAGTCATCCTGCTTTGAACAACTGAAAGGACAGCTTTCCCGGCCACCGTGCACTTGATCAGCGATTCAGAGATCTTTGGCCAGTTGAAGCAGGTCATCCGTCCGAGACGAGAAGTCTAAAGATATACTGACTGACAGTGATGCAGTGATGCAGATTGACAATTTTGCAGCCCCATATCGAAGATAAGGTCAGCAAAGGGGAATTGTCAAGTTGTCAACTTGGAAACCACATGGCGTCTCTGCAGGTCTGGGAAACTGCTTGCACTCGTGTGATTAGAAGCTCTGTTTGTATCCTTTGATACATTAGATAGGTACGGCATGTCTGCAGTTTCCAACAATCTCGTGTAGTTCATTAATGAACAAGCTGTGATTCCAGCGTGCAGCTCACAAGCAAGCTACCTGTTGCATCAGCCGAGCTCCGTGAAAAGGCTACCTGTTGCATCAGCCGAGCTCCGTGAAAAGGTCTCATGGTGTAAACTTCGCATGGTGGAAACGTCCAAGTCCAGGATTGACCCAAGTGAATGCGACAGGTTCTCATTTGCTTTGGACATCTATGACAAACCACGGTTTGCCTTCCAAAGAGCCTGATTGCTTGGGATGCGAAATTCTGCATGGTTGATTTTACCAACTACGAGCTGTCTGCCCAACTTGACGCCCAGGGGTAAGGGACGAAAGCTAGCTTGGCAGGGAGCTTGACATGAAAACACAACGATGCTGAGGATGTGGATGTGTCCCCGGGGGATGTGTCCCCGGGGGATGTGTCCCCGGGGGATGGAGCCACAGCCAAACTGCTTGTGAACCAGCCAGCCCGGGCCCGGGAAGGGCCTGGGGGGTTTGTTAAGTATGAAGTTTCGATGCAGCACATTTTCTCAAGACCCTTGCGATGCAAAGTTGTTCTTCTCGTCGCTGCAGGAAATGATCTTCTCCAGGCTGTCCCAGGAACACGATGGATCCGATTCACTGATACTTCAGGTAATCAGACTTGATTTGTTGCAAAGAGGTGTTGCGACTGGATCTGGACAAAGGTCTATTGATCTTTGCTGTCCAAACTGTTTGCACCGCAATCCAAGAGACAAATGAGCGGTGCTCAAAACGGGTCTGATATTTCATGATACTCACATGGTGCTTTCGCATGTGCCTTCGCGGTGCTTTCGCTATCACACTGCCCGCTTTCGCGCGGCGAACATTTGAGAGAATTGCTCTCGCGAAGCTTTCGCGGCTGTGTCTGTCGGCTTGGTCGTAGCAAAGCTTTCGCCCAGCTTTCGCGAGCTGGATTTTAGCTTTCGCGGGCGCCACCCAGCTTGAGCACAAGTGAAGCCCTCTACATAACGTTTCTCAACGCTGCTCAAATGTTCTGGTCATCCTGTCATGAATGGGATCTCGAAAGCTGATCTTCTGGGTATGTGAACTGGGGGGATGACCCCAAATATGTGCATACCCTGGTTTTGCGCATAGCACTTGTGTTCAAGCAATAATAGAACTCTGCTTTGCGTCAAATCGGCTGCCCTTTTTCAAACACCAGCATCCTGGAGGAAATGCTCAAGCGCAAGACCACAAGGATATTTAGTGTCACATTCCACCCGACGGGTAGCTGCCGCTACGGCCCTACGGCCGTAACAACCGCAAAGCGTTGGAAGGCCTGCCTCGAATTTTCGGTGCAGGAATTGCTGGATAAAGGCCCGCGTTCCTCTCTATCCTGCTGCGGCCAAGAAAGGTATAGGCCAATATCTTGGGCCCTTGCAAATAGAGTCTAGTTTCGGCTGAGTCAAAGTCAACAACTTAATTGTTGGGAAAGGTGGCCCGCTGTTTTTAATTTCCAAGGCTTCTTGGGAATGGGTTCCATTGGTTGGCTGATGTGGATTAGCAAAATTGGAACCTATCTTCAGTCTGGCTAAAGAGTCATTCCACCAAAAGCTGGCCAGTGACATGGCCAAAAGCTGTCCAGAGTTGCAGCATCAGAAAGCAACTCAGAGAGCAGGCAGGAGTTTTGATGTGGGGGATTGAAACTGCCAGTGACAAGAAAGAACAACCTTCGGCAACAACCCGCTTTGGCAGCGACCTTATCGAAGCGGCACACTATGTCCCCCAGGGTAGAGGACATGTTTGAGGCTTTCGCCGGCCGCAAGCATCTGCCCCTGATTCTATCCCTGAGCTGGCGATCCGAAAGCAAGTGTCACCGAGCCTGCGATTTCTTCGATGGAGAAATTGCAACCTCACCCTCAGCCTCAAAAGGCGCTTGACCATGGCTTCAACAGCATTGACACAAGATGACACTAGCTGCGGTACAAATAAGCAGATTGAAACTTCGAGTCAGCCACTTACAAACATACTCATATGACTCATATACTTTAATCTCAGAAAACAATGGGAAGCCCGAGAGAGACTGTGCGACACTCCCTTCTTACTTCGACAGATTTTGGAACGCAAAGATCGTGGAGTTGTGCATTTTTTCGAGCTGCTCCAGCACTGACTCCAACCAACCAAAGGTTGACAAGCGGATTGCACTAAATTCTATGAGAGTCTTGTCACAAAGGATATGACAGAGATTGTGATGCTTCAGCATATGACAAGTCCTTGGAACTCCCTTTTGGTGGTTTCCTGAAGCTGTTAACAGATGACTGAAGATGACGGCGACGACCAACCATCTTTCCTCAAGTAGACACACCCAAACTGAAAGCTATGGGGATGGGTCAATACCTGAGGGACCATCGGCATGGGGGGATGAACATCGATAACTGCTAGCTATTTGTCACACACACAAACCGCGGCTGATCCAACCCTCCATGCCCACGCGCGACGAAGCAGCGGCATCTCTGCAAGGTGGCTGACAAGTTCTTGCTGCTACACAGGCAAGGTCTGTTTCACGCCCAGACATGCTGTCAGGAAGAATATCTGTTTTGCTCCAAAAATTGCGGAAGAATATCTGTTTTGCTCCAAGAATTGTGGATACTTGGGGGTGGAGATTTTCTTGATGAAATGATAAAGCATCAAATGTCGGGGTACGCCATTTGCAGACAAACCTAGTCGCGTGGCCAGGCCTCGACAAAGGCTTGTTCAAGGTGATAAATTTGAACAAAAATGGCTTTGGCCCCCATGGCTGCCGGTGCACCACGAGAACTTAGACAGAGTGCTAGAAAAAACACACCCTCTCAAGGTCGGGTAAGGCCCAGTTAAACCTCCATGCGTTGGTGAGGCTTGAGGATCAGTGATGGGAAGTGCCACTTTTCCTCAAACCTGCGCCGTGAAAGTCACATCTAGCAAATCAACAGCCACGGAAAATTCTTCAGCCGTTGCAGGATGCTGTAGGCTAAGTCATAGGGCTGGTAGGAGTTCTTCAGGTCTTGTGAAGCCCGCAGCTAGGTGGGATGCGGTTGGTGTACTTAAGGACGGCTGTGCAGGTCATTTGCATTCCACTAGGGGTCTGTTCTCAAGTGGAACAACAAGGAGCAGTGAGGCTGAGATTTCCTTCAAAACCAAACGTCATGTAGGGGGATGTCGGTTGCAACGGCTTCTGTTTCATGTAACGGCTCAGCATATTCAAAAGGGTCAGAATGTTTCAAGCTGATAGAGGGATCAAATTCACAGCATTTATGAACTGTCCCCCAGTTGCCCGGTGTGCGACTTGGGATTCTGGAGACCCCCTCCCCAACCTGCCGTCTACCCCAACAGTGCAACACCTTACCATGAAGCCTTCAACAACTCACACCTCAATCACAGCTGAACAAGTCTCACAAAAGCTGTGCTGATTGTAAGTCTTGAGCGCGTTAATCTTGTCAGACACAAACGGGATGCCTGGGATGCTTGAATCGTGCCCCAGCCATGGGTTGAGGTCGCTCCGTTCTTTTGGTTAACACAAGTGGGTGTAGCCCATGATCCTTTCATCCAAGGTTGCCGTCCCGCATCACAAGGTAGAATCTGGGGCGGAGTACACAGACTCCGCATCGTGGAACATGGGGCAAGGCCGACATCTGTCTTAGCCCTGAGGTTCTGAGTGGGCCAGCGACCCTCAATCAAGTCTGCAGATACCTGCGAATGACCTCTGGTGTGCTTCCCAACAGAGAAATCCGTCCAAGATACATCAGTGAAATTCATCCGGAGCGAAAGACCAGGAAACTGCTAACTGCCTCGATCAACAGAATGTGCCCAATAGGATGGGCATTCAGCAGCATGAATCCCTTTATCACTCGTGGATGAAAGGAATAACTCACCAATCTCTTCAGCTGCTAGTTTTACGCAAATTTCTGATGGGAAGAATTGCCTCTCAAAAGTATGTTTTGGAAAGTGTCTCTTGGCAGATCACCTGCCAAGCCCAACAGGCCCAGCAGTAAGAGGAGGCAAGACCAAGTAATTGCCCGTCAACCGGCTCCAGTATCACCATTCACAACTGCAAGTTCCCCCCTGCACTCACATCCATCACACCAAAGACACCCGAGGAAGCCAACAGCCTTTTGGGACTATGAAATATCTGCCTCAAACATCACAAGGTCGAACTTTTCTTAGCACAAAGAACTGTCTCGCAACACGGTGAAAGTGCTGCCCCATCACTCTTGGTCCTCTAAACTCGAACTATCCAAGAGCCTTTGACTTTTTGGACTTTGAGACATTGGAGCATTCTTATGGGGTACGATCGACGATCGCCCTTGTCGACCAATCACACTAACTAGTCTACTTGGCAATTTATGTTCGATGCGGCTCTTTGGGAATTCGGAACCTAAAGAACAAACAAAAACAAGAGACATGTGCCTTCGAACAGAGTACGCCAGGACCTTACAAAGGCGCGGCAGTATTTAATACATCCTCCATGAAATCATCCCCTTTCTCCCTCTTGACTTCTCAGGCGCTCTCAAAATGATAAGTGCCTGTAACTGGCATCCAAAGAAACAAAACCTTCAGTCACTCCCTATGTCGTATCATTTTGGGTACGCCAAAGCTTACACCATGCTTACGCGCGTAGAGTTTTTCCTTACGCGAAGCAAATTGAGGAAACCCTTACGCGAAGTCCTTACGCGGCCTTACGCAAGTGAGGGTTTTGCTTACCCCAAACGCGTTATGACAAGGCCCGTACTGAAAATGTAAAGGGAGGTTTTTAGAGCGGCTCAACTGCCAGTTAGCTGCGGCTGATAAGCACCCCTGCAGATGCCTTTACGGCCACCAACTTGCCGAACCTACTCCAGCCACAGCAAGCTTGCCGCTGCTCACAACCCTCACAACCTAAAACATCGGCTAGTTCCTCAACTTTTGCAGCAATGTCTGCATTCAATCAGCCCTTGTCAACCCCGTGTTCTGGGCCTAATTCAGTCAAGATTCTTTTTGATTTGCTGGCTTGCACTTGAGCAGCAGAAGCAATCAGATCCAAACGTTTTCATAGTTTCCTCCACTTGCCGTTGACATTCCAGGACCCTGTCACAGCAACGCAGGTGTGGGCTTCAGTCACAGAAAGCGTGCGCCAAGTTGCTCTGATACCGCTGCGAATCGTCAACTTGATGATCCCCGCTGAAACTGTACATTGAACAAACGGTACATTTTTAGGCAATTTATGTCCTCCAAACAAAACAATTAGCGCCGGGGCATGCCAAACCATGATCGACCAACTGGAGAACACCCAGCAGAAACTCTCCGCAAGCATTGCAGTTTCTGTGACACAATTGCGACCGAAACGGACCACAAACAGGAATGGTCCTAAGCACATCGTTTCTCAAAGGAAGTGAAACAAACAGATTCAAAGGACGGACACTCTGCTGACTGGCCGATCTAGATCCTTTCCGCCCTTTTCCAATCGAATAGAGGAGCTTGCAGCTTGCGTTTTGAATGGCGGAAACTGCCTGCACATTTCACCAGCTTCCCAGCAGTTGCATGCAGACGGCCCTTGAACTCTTGGAAACAACATATTCCTTGAAAACACCCGTTAGTCAGCTTGGCAGCTGGCACAGCTGACTGCACCGGTGAAATTCTGCCAAGGCAAACCATGGAAGTATATGAGAAGGGCAGCGGGTCTTTTTGCCTTTGTAGATCTTGAGATACCCTAAGACCTGTTTGTCTCTAGAACAGCTTTCCATGCAAGCCACCCTTGAACAACCGCCCTTCAAAGGGCAAGGCTTTTGACTGCATGCCACGCAGCGGCAATCCTTTTCAGGTGTGGCAAGATTTGATATGGTTTGATTATCCGGTGCAAACCCTGTACATGCGACAACAAACGCAGCATCCAAGCAATACAAGCACTGTGGTGGGATATCTTCCTGAATGCAACTCTTGCCTTTGTAAATCTTGAGGTACCTTAAGACCTGTTTGTCTCTATGACCATTGTCTCAGCAGTTGCATGTAAGCCACCCTTCAACACTTGAAAACAACACCTTCAAGCCATTAGCTTGGTGATGCCACCCCCCCGGCTACACGGGTGGAATGCTGAAAAGGCTACTGTAACTGGTTTGGAGGCCCCCAAAGCACTTGTGCACAGTGCACTGCTCTCATGCACTGCAAACGGATAGTCTCTTGCCTCGTTGAAACAAGGCTGTAAAACCAAAAGAATGGCGCGCGATATCCCACTGATGGGCAGCTGTGGAAAAATCTGACTGTTTTATCACATCTGGCAGCCCACAAATCAGGAGCAAAGTGTGAGGAGACGAAGCCGCATGGAGTACCGGTACGTACACCCTGTGGAAACACATGTTTGCCTGACATGTCGGATGCAGGCCAGCTCGAGTAAAAGCTCCGACTTCAGCTACAGGTATTTTCTGCCCAATTTTAAGCTGACCACGGACTGGAATAGCCGTGTCTACCTTTGAGGTCTCTCCACAATACAAGCAGGTGTCCTGGCCTGTTCAAATATCTTTATGCTGGGCCAGCAGGCAGTCCAAGCAAAAAGCCTCCAAGCATCAAAGCTTGCCTAAACACGGCCCAATACTCAGGTCGAATCAATTGCCTCCAGATACGAGTCCAAGCAGCACAAGCACTGTAGTGAGATCTCTTCCTGAACGCAACTCTTGCCTGTGTAGATCTTGAGATATCCTAAGACCTGTTTGTCTTTAGAACACCTGGCAGATGCTGTCATCGTCCAAGCATTTCCATGCAAGCCACCCTTGAACAACCGCCCTTCAAAGGGCAAGGCTTTTGACTGCATGCCACGCAGCGGCAATCCTTTTCAGGTGTGGCAAGATTTGATATGGTTTGATTATCCGGTGCAAACCCTGTACATGCGACAACAAACGCAGCATCCAAGCAATACAAGCACTGTTGTGGGATATCTTCCTGAATGCAACTCTTGCCTTTGTAGATCTTGAGGTACCTTAAGACCTGTTTGTCTCTATGATCATCGTCTCAGCAGTTGCATGTAAGCCACCCTTCAACACTTGAAAACAACACCTTCAAGCCATTAGCTTGGTGATGCCACCCCCCCGGCTACACGGGTGGAATGCTGAAAAGGCTACTGTAACTGGTTTGGAGGCCCCCAAAGCACTTGTGCACAGTGCACTGCTCTCATGCACTGCAAACGGATAGTCTCTTGCCTCGTTGAAACAAGGCTGTAAAACCAAAAGAATGGCGCGCGATATCCCACTGATGGGCAGCTGTGGAAAAATCTGACTGTTTTATCACATCTGGCAGCCCACAAATCAGGAGCAAAGTGTGAGGAGACGAAGCCGCATGGAGTACCGGTACGTACACCCTGTGGAAACACATGTTTGCCTGACATGTCGGATGCAGGCCAGCTCGAGTAAAAGCTCCGACTTCAGCTACAGGTATTTTCTGCCCAATTTTAAGCTGACCACGGACTGGAATAGCCGTGTCTACCTTTGAGGTCTCTCCACAATACAAGCAGGTGTCCTGGCCTGTTCAAATATCTTTATGCTGGGCCAGCAGGCAGTCCAAGCAAAAAGCCTCCAAGCATCAAAGCTTGCCTAAACACGGCCCAATACTCAGGTCGAATCAATTGCCTCCAGATACGAGTCCAAGCAGCACAAGCACTGTAGTGAGATCTCTTCCTGAACGCAACTCTTGCCTGTGTAGATCTTGAGATACCCTAAGACCTGTTTGTCTTTAGAACACCTGGCAGATGCTGTCATCATCCAAGCATTTCCATGGAGGGACACTCTGCTGACTGGCCGATCTAGATCCTTTCCGCCCTTTTCCAATCGAATAGAGGAGCTTGCAGCTTGCGTTTTGAATGGCGGAAACTGCCTGCACATTTCACCAGCTTCCCAGCAGTTGCATGCAGACGGCCCTTGAACTCTTGGAAACAACATATTCCTTGAAAACACCCGTTAGTCAGCTTGGCAGCTGGCACAGCTGACTGCACCGGTGAAATTCTGCCAAGGCAAACCATGGAAGTATATGAGAAGGGCAGCGGGTCTTTTTGCCTTTGTAGATCTTGAGATACCCTAAGACCTGTTTGTCTCTAGAACAGCTTTCCATGCAAGCCACCCTTGAACAACCGCCCTTCAAAGGGCAAGGCTTTTGGCTGCATGCCACGCAGGGGCAATCCTCTTCAGGTGTAGCAAGATTTGATTATCCGGTGCAAACCCTGTACACGCGACAACAAACGCAGCATCCAAGCAGTACAAGCACTGTGGGGGCATATCTTCCTGAACACAACTCTTGCCTTTGTGGATCACAGTTGTTTTTCTGAGAGATGTACGTCATATTTGTTCATTCGGTCTCCGCAGTTGCTTCCAACCCACAACCCTTAAAAACAAGACATTTCTTCGGGACAAAATCAGTTTTCATCAATTTAGCAGCTAGTTTACAGGACACCTTAGATGTCCCGAAGATCATTCCCAATCGGATTCAAGCTTTGAACGCGTCCGTGGCTCCTAGGTCCTGGTTCCCTAGCAAATTGTAACTTCTGCAACACGGAGGACATGCTCGCTTTGCAAATGGCCATGCCAGCAGAAGATTGAACTTGTGATGATTCGTGAAGGATCAGAAGCAAGGTGCAGAGATGCATGATGATGCATGCAAGTTCACTTTCATAATCTGTCATTCCTTGTGAAAACTCTCCAACTGACAAGGGGTCAAGCTTTGACATCTTGTCTGAGCTGCACTGCAAGAGACCTTGCACCATCCCCCTCTGAATTGTGGAAGAGTTGCAGGGCCTCCTGAACCTCAACATGGCCGAGTCTCCACATGAGAGCAAAGATTCTGCCCAGTTTGGGTCACTTGATCACCACAACTACTCTTTGTGGCAGAAATAGCTACAATGAGCAAGGCATGCCAGGTCATTTAGCTAACTTCCAGCCATCCAACAACCAAGTGCCCAACCACGCACCCGTCTTTTTTCAAGAAGGGTTCCTGCATTAGAAGGGCAGGACATGGAAATTTGTCTTTGCAGCTGTTTCCAAACCAGAAAATGCAAAGCTGTACAGCTTGAGTTCATGCATGAAGACAAGCCGAAGAGGAAACTAGCCCAGCCATTCCAGCCATGCCCCCAAATTCAGCTCCATTGTCTTCCAAGATCTGGAAAGTCAACAGGGCAAGTGTAGCCCTTTTAAGTCAAGGTCTAGCCAGTTAAGCGACGATCCCTTGCATGGATGGAGTCAACAGTCTTTGGCAACTAGCTCACCTAACAGACCTTACACCTTCAACTTTTTAAACAAGGGGGCACGATATAATTTCAAAAACAAACAGGGGAATCTTGCCTTTCACCCTCAGGCTGGGATCTTTAGTTCAAATTTGCCTGACAATTGCACTGTCTGGTAATGATCGCATTAAACCCAGGTCTCATTTCCCCTTAAATTTGTCTGACAATCGCACTGTCTGGCTATGATCGCATGAAACCCAAGTCTCATTTTCTGCTTGGTTTCTCAAAACCTCAAATGTATTTTGTGCGGGTGCGAATTGAAATATTATATGAAGCTTGAGAAGCTGAAAGTGTCCATGGCGCTCCGGTGCACTGGTGGGGTTGTTGTTTCTGGTTCTGGCATGCAGCCCAACCTGCATTGCACTCACACTATGACCCTTGAAGAGGGGGCGTAAATATCTGTGTCAGCTTTGCCGGGGGCAATATACCTCAGGTGGCTCATTGATGGGTTTGGTATTTTGCCTAGGTGGCAAGTTGAATTTGAAACTGAAACGGCCTTGCAAGCCGGTTTCTCGCCATTCATGGCCAGCCGTGCGATCAGTTTTGGCTTCAATAAACAGCATACTACGAGTACTCTCATCTCAACTCCAACCACGGTCACACTATTTCTGCAAAGCTGTACAGCTTGAGTTCATGCATGAAGACAAGCCGGAGAGGAAACTAGCCCAGCCATTCCAGCCATGCCCCAAATTCAGCTCCATTGTCTTCCAAGATCTGGAAAGTCAACAGGGCGAAGTCTAGCCCTTTTAAGTCGAGGTCTAGCCAGTTGAGCGACGATCCCTTGCATGGATGGAGTCAACAGTCTTTGGCAACTAGCTCACCTAACAGACCTAACACCTTCAACTTGTTGAACAAGGGGGCACGATATAATTTCAAAAACAAACAGGGGAATCTTGCCTTTCACCCTCAGGCTGGGATCTTTAGTTCAAATTTGCCTGACAATTGCACTCTGGTAATGATCGCATTAAACCCAGGTCTCATTTCCCCTTAAATTTGTCTGACAATCGCACTGTCTGGCTATGATCGCATGAAACCCAAGTCTCATTTTCTGCTTGCTTTCATGTATCCGTGAGGCAAAATCTGGTTTAAGGGTGAATTGACCTATGTAATGCGTTGCACACCCAAGTGATTTTACATGTCCCTCAGGCTGGGATCTTTAGTTCAAATTTGTCTGACAATTGCACTGTCTGGCAATGATCGCATTAAACCCAGGTCTCATTTTCCCTTAAATTTGTCTGACAATCGCACTGTCTGGCTATGATCGCATTAAACCCAAGTCTCATTTTCTGCTTGCTTTCATGTATCCACGAGGCAAAATCTGGTTGAAGGGTGAATTGACCTCTTGCTGTTTGAGCTATGTACTGCGTTGCACACCCAAATGATTTTACATGTCAATGACGGAAGTTAAAAACTTGATGGGAAGGGAAAATACCGAGTTTTTGGAAGGTAAAGACCTGATGGGAACGGGAAATACCAAACTGGGAAGGAAAGGACAGCAGAGAAGGGAAAGGACCAAAACAGAAAGGGAAAATACTCAACCCATCAATGAGCTTCCTTTTCACACATGAAACCGCGCAAAACCTCTGGCCTTTTTCCTACCATGCGTGCATCCTATTTCAATCTCGCTGCAGCCTGCAAAAGTCTGCAGTCGGCAGCCAATTGTGGAGAGAGCAAGCATCAACATTGTCTCGACTCCAACCGCAGTCACACTATTTCTTCGACGAAAAGCTTTCTGCACAGGCAAAGCTTATCCAGAATGAGAAAATCTGGCTAAGCGATTAAGAGAGTTCCATGTCTTCCATAATCTGGAACGTCAACGGAGCAAAGTCTAGCCCTTTTAAGTCAAGGTCTAGACAGTCAAGCGGCGATCCCTCGCATGGAGTCAACAGTCTTTGCTCACCTAACAGACCTTACACCTTCAACTTTTTAAAAAAGGGGGCACGATATAATTTCAAAAACAAACAGGGGAATCTTGCCTTTCACCCTCAGGCTGGGATCTTTAGTTCAAATTTGTCTCACTATTGCACTGTCTGGCCAGGATCGCGGTAAACCCTCCCATTTTCTGCTTGCTGTCATGTATCCACGAGGCACAATCTGGTTGAAGGGTGAATTGACCTCTTGCTGTTTGAGCTATGTAATCCGTTGCGCGGCCAAATGATTTTACATGTGAATGAGCTTCCCTTTCATAAATGAAACCGCGCAAAACCTCTGGCCTTTTTCCTACCATGCGTGCATCCTATTTCAATCTCGCTGCAGCCTGCAAAAGTCTGCAGTCGGCAGCCAATTGTGGAGAGAGCAAGCATCAACATTGTCTCGACTCCAACCGCAGTCACACTATTTCTTCGACGAAAAGCTTTCTGCACAGGCAAAGCTTATCCAGAATGAGAAAATCTGGCTAAGCGATTAAGAGAGTTCCATGTCTTCCATAATCTGGAACGTCAACGGAGCAAAGTCTAGCCCTTTTAAGTCAAGGTCTAGCCAGTTAAGCGGCGATCCCTCGCATGGAGTCAACAGTCTTTGCTCACCTAACAGACCTTACACCTTCAACTTTTTAAAAAAGGGGGCACGATATAATTTCAAAAACAAACAGGGGAATCTTGCCTTTCACCCTCAGGCTGGGATCTTTAGTTCAAATTTGTCTCACTATTGCACTGTCTGGCCAGGATCGCGGTAAACCCTCCCATTTTCTGCTTGCTGTCATGTATCCACGAGGCACAATCTGGTTGAAGGGTGAATTGACCTCTTGCTGTTTGAGCTATGTAATCCGTTGCGCGGCCAAATGATTTTGCATGTCAATGAGCTTCCCTTTTACAAATGAAACCGCTCAAAACCTCTGGCCCTTTTTCCTGCCATGCGCGCATCCTATTTCAAGCCAACTGCAGTCACTTCGCTATTTCTTCCGAGAAGGTCTAGGATAGTAAACATACCTCGTTCCGAGAGAGAAAATCTGGCTAAGCGCCTAGGATAGTTCCGTGTCTTGCTAATCGGGAACGACAACAGGGCGAAGTCTAGCCCTTTTAAGGTCTAGCCATTCAAGCGATGAACCCTTGCATGGAGTCAGCAGTCTTTGGCAACTGGATCACCTAACACTTGCATTTTTTGCTTCAAGAACCAATGTCTGTGAAGCGAAGGCAACCACAACAGCAAAGGAATAAGCTGGACAAGTTCGCAAAGAGATGTGAACTTGTTCGGCTCATCAGTGCTTGCGTGTCGTGAATGTTTGCATAGAATAGACATTCTTTACTGCACCAACACTAGCCAAAAACAAAAATTAGACAAAAATGGAAGTCGTGTCTCCACCCCAGCTTGAGATTTTTAGTTCAAACTTGTCTGACAAGTGCACTGTCTGGCCAGGATCGCATTAAACCCAGTTCCTATTTTCTGGTTGCTGTCATGTATCCACGAGGCACAATCTGGTTGAAGGGCGAATTTACCTCGTGCCGTTTGAGCTATGTAATGCGTTGCACACCCAAATGATTTTACATGTGAATGAGCTTCCCTTTCATAAATGAAACCGCGCAAAACCTCTTGCCTTTGTGCCTACCATGCGTGCATCCTATTTCAAGCCCTCTGCAGCCTGCAAAGCTTTGCAGTCGGCAGCCAATTGTGGTTACAGTAATCATCACCGTCATCTCGACTCCAACCGCAGTCACTTCGCTATTTCTTCGACGAAAAGCTTTCTGCACAGGCATAGCTTGTCCAGAATGATAAAATCTGGCTAAGCGACTAGGAGAGTTGCGTGTCTTCCGTAGTCCACAACATCAACACGGCGAAGTCTACACCAGTTCACTGAACCGACCAACCAATAATTGGTAACTGGGAGGTAACAGTAGGCAGCTGGTCTTGCATAGATTGCACAAGCCTGTAGGACATATTTGGAGGCAAGTGGCCGCTGACAGGTTCACAGGGGCAGGAGGGTTCAAGGACCGACTTACCACCAGAGCGGTCAACACTGGTACTGCGGCAATGGCATCATCAAACCTGTCATTGCAGCTTGCCCGGGGCCCTGTCAAAGCCTTCACAAAAGCAAGATCATGCAATCAGCAAAACCCTGGCCATGGTTCTGCCCTCGTTCCTGACGTGCTTGATTTCGGAAGGTCTCCACTGACTTGACAAGGAAACCATTGGGATACCATTGGGACACATTCCAATCATTCCAATCATTCCAGCATGACCATGCAGGCAGTGCCATGTCCACATTGGAGACAAGCCTGGTCTGTGCCACATGTGCATCCCATAACGGACTGCGTCAGGGACGGACTGGGCCAAGCCCTGCACCCCGCAAGAATTCAGCACCGTGAAGGCAGTGACCAACAACCATGTGGCCAAAGGACCAACATGTTCCCACGCATCGACCCAATCCAACGTTAGTCAAGCAGTATTCACTTGCATTGCATGCGTGAGACACACGAGTGCCTCCTCTCATCGCTTCGCAGCGGCTCCGCACAACTTTCAGCTCGAACTTTGCACGTACGGAAATGGAACTATCCGTACCTCCAAGTCCTAAGAATACGCACGCTGCTTGAATGGTAAATCCGTCTTCCGCTTGCAACTGGCGTCTTTGGTCTAACCTATCTTAAGGTCTTAGGTGTCGGGGATTGTGAGTGGACCCGGAAGAGTGCCTGCCTCAATGGCTTGAAGACAAGTAGCACGGCTTGCAGAGAAAGAAGCCTGAAACAAAGTACTCAGAGCATTTGGTCAATGGCAGTGTGGTTACTGAGTATGGTTCCCAAGAAGAGGCTGTGGCCGGAAAAAGACATTTGCGCTGGGCCACTAGCAAAAGTTTGCGGGAAGCTTCAAAGGGAGCCAGTTGAAGCAGGTCGTCAGTGCATCGCCCAAGGCGCGAAATCGGAAGATTTGTTCACTGGAATGCAAATGATGCGGGCGCGCAAATCAGGCGTGACAATAAGGGGAATAACTAGTTGTCAACTTGGAAACCAGATGGGATCTCTGCATGGGAAACAGCTTGCAGCCGTGAGATCAGAATCTCTGTTCGTATCCTTCGATATTTTTCATAAGTACGGCATGTCATTTTCTGACCATCTCATGTAGTCTGCTATTGACTACGAACAAGCTGTGATTTTTTCGGCATGCAGCTCACAAGCACGCCCCGGTGACAGAGTCTTATGGTGCATCTAAACTGGGATTAACCGATTAACCCGAGTAAATCCGACACGGTCTCATCTCCTGTGAACATCTATGAGAAAAGACACGATACCTTCCAATCAATAGAGTTTGATTACTTGGGATGTGAAATTCAGCCAAGTTGACTTTAAACGTTTCACAGAAAACCCTTGGACAGTTGTCAAGTCCTTTGAGTCCTTTGATTTTGCCAATTATGAGCTATCTGCCAAGCCTGGTTCGAAGAAGCAGGCGGAAGGGGGACTGGTCGCACTGGGAATCATGGATGAAGTGGCTGAAGCATTCCCACAGTCATCTCCTCCTATGCTGAATTGTGCAACCTTTACAATTTCTGGTGCAGAATGTCGTCCGAGTCTGCAAGTCGTGGCTTTGGAATTCGGTTGCATCACATCTGAGGCCGTAGATGGTGTTGGAACACAGTCATTCCGCGAACCATCTGAAGTGGAACGACAAGTCACTAATTTCACTTGCTCAAGCTGTCCAACAAACGAAGAAACTTTATCACTTGGGTCCTTTAGCGCGGTTGATGCTGTATGCTGCATGGGTTTTTCAAGGAGGCCATGATTTCAACCACTGAACTTCGGCTTAGCATTCAAAATTTCACCCTGAAACTTTGGCTCAAGACAGCTAAAATCTTGGCGAAAATGCCTTCAAAATGTTCTTGAGGTTTCATGTCACGTGACAGAAGCTTTCAGTTTCCACACCGACACACGGAACTTCTTGGCAATTGCTGAAAGGGATCCTCTACAGGTTCCTGACACACTGCGCAAGTCCCCGTGGTCACCTGCGAGCCAAGTCAAAAAAAAATCGAAAGGTCGAACCACTTGAAGACTACACTGACACACCACAAGATCCTTCCCGACTCTGCCCTGAGGCAGATATGTGGTTGTGTAGAGAAGATGGCATGTAGAATTCACAAGGCAGACTATTTGGAGAAAGGTGAACATAGAGGAAAACGGTTGGGGCAAATTAAATGGTTGCCAAGTGGCGTAGGCATTGCATGTCATCCAACATCGCAAATGTGCCAATAAGGTCCTTCATGCACCCGAAGTCAACCATCTGTTGCTTCAGATGTCAGCCGAGAGTCCTCAAGTTGAGGGATTTGGAGCACTTCAGTCATTGCAATCAAAATCATTTTACAAGAAAACAGAAGTGTCGAAATTGTACAAGCACAACTACAAACTGGCAACCGCAAACCAAAGTAGATCTCACCTTCAAAAAGTGACGTCTTGAAACTCCAATCACAGCATATATCTTGAACATTTGAGGTGACGATCATGTATTTTACCCAGAAAACATTGGTTGTCAACTCTGAATTGAGCCACAAGGCCTTGATGTATACTGAAGGGGTTACAACTGCCCATTTTCCTGGATTTTGCCCGGAAATTAACTACAGTTCTGACGCCTGTGATGATTTTTAGGGGTTCATTACTGCACTCCTTTATGGGCGCTGCTGTTGCAAACCTCTGTGCTGTTCCAAGAATCTCAGCGTTGCTCACATGGAGACAGATTCTAAGCACGGCCACAACGGCTGATCAAATCTGATGCAGACACACAAAGGATGTTTGGTCGAATCTCAAGGAACACCACATTCTTGTCGCTCTCGGCAGTCTCCCTTCGGCAACCAAACCCAAACATCAAAACGTCAATGTGCTCGACTGCAAAAAAAAACTTTCTTCGAGTGATCCCCACCCTTACACACTCTTCTGACATGGTTTCTGACATACCATCTGGAAGTATTTATGGCTCTGACATTCTATCTGCCATCTATTCTGACATTCTATCTGGCATTCTAACTGGCATTCTATCTGTCGGGTCCACGCCCACTCCACAACCCCCTGAGCTCGCGATATGGTGGTCCGGTCCAGGCACACTCCACCGCCACCGGAGCTCGCGATATGACCATCGAGTCCAGGCGTGGCCCACAGCATCCCGACGGGCAGAGATGACACAGGAAGGAGAGACGGGGAAGAGGAGCAGGAGAAGCATCAGTAGCACCCTTTGTTAAAATCTAGACACCCTCACACACCCTCACCTGGCAGGTGGTGAAAAAATCCACATCTGCTTGGGACGCAGCTGCTAGTTAAGTTATGCTGACTTTGGGTATGTTCATAGTTCTGATTGTCATACCGTCCATGAAAAAAGGCTGTCTGTGTAACTTTTTGGATCACACCTGGCATTTTGTTTGCCATTAACTGCTGCGTAGGGGCTTTCTCAGTTGAGCACACTCAGCAATGCAATCGACCAGAGTCATGGCAGCGGCTTGCAATGCCGCCCAGCTTCTACAGTAAAAACAATTCTTGAAGTCAATTGAAATCTTAGTTCCGCTGCACAGTTGATGCAAAATATTGACAGCTGCGTACCTCCACAGAGTAGAAACCGGATTGAAGGAAGTGCAAAAATATAAAGTTCAAAATGAGGAGATGCAAATACGTCCAGGGGTTGTTTTCATACATTCAAAGTATGAGTCTTGTCATCCATGCTGCAAATGTTCTTAGATCTGCTAGGCCGTGGCTGCTAGGCACTTGTACTTCTTGCACACTCTAATTAAATCAAGTGAATAGCAGCATCTGTATCCAAACATAAGTAAACATAGTGGACATGAACGAGATCCCGATTCTAGTCCTCCTGTCCATGCAAACTAACCTAGACTGGGGTCAAACTGCACAAATTCGGAACCCTTGAAATCTCTCCTTGTCAAATTTTAGAGTTTGCTGGCTTTTGAATGGAACCCATGCTGCACACAACAACTGGGTACGGGTACCAACTTGGGTCAAGCAACAAGACAATCCTGGTCCTTAGAATCAAAAAGGAATCGAGAGATTGCACTCCTCTGTGCACTCATCATATTTTTTGTCGAGATGTTTTCCGAGAGAATTGGCCACCATGAAAAGTGGCTACCCTATCTACACCTCACCCTATCGACAGAAACAAGAAGGCACCGGAAAGCATATCCCTCTTTGCCACTCAATCTTGCAGTTCACCTTGTGCCCAAAATGGCTCGAACGCCCTGTGTTTGTTGGTAGAAACCATGATTTGCTGTCGATTACCCTTGAACCACCTGGGACAGAACATCGCAAATTTTTTGACCAGCACAACAAATATCATGTGTCTTGGGAAGCCCCAAGAGGAGGACCATTTTGAGTGCTACTTTGAGCACTTGGATTGCGCTGCTACAAGAAATGTGCTCCCAAGCGTTCCCGCCGCGGCTCAGACGGGGGAGATGCCTTAGCATCTGCTGTCAAATCAAAGATGAAATTTCATCCAGTCAAGGAAACTTGGAAAATTTTGACAAACACCGGTGAGTGCATCACAAAAGATCACCTTGGTTTAGTTTGGGGGCAATATGGATAGTTGGATATGTTCAACGATTTGGGCATGTATGTATCCAAATACAGCCGGCTCCGAAAATATGAGATCAAAACATTGAAGCCTAAAAATGTGTGCCGGCACCCCAACAAAGTTATGAGCTGGATCCCGCATGAGTACCAGTCCATCCGCACGGGGGCTGCCACCCAAAAGCTAATGAGTACCAGTTTGCATACATGGCCAACAACGCGGCTTTTTGGTGATGGGGCACTGGGTTTGCCACCAGCAGCGGAGCCCAAGCAATTTTTGTCTGGACAGCACCAAATCCGGGTGGCAACAGTTGCAATCACCGATTCAATCTTTCATCTGGGTATGGATAAAAATGCGGTACCAATGGCATCAATGGACTGAATGGACAAACTAAATTTTGACCTGTCGGGCATTCTCCAGCACCCTCAGATTTTCACTAAAGTGACGATGTCACATCCCAAACCCTGGCCTTCTCTGGTAAGAGATATACCTTGTCCAGGGTGGGTGGCTCCGGTACTGGATAGTTCCTCAGCTACACAGCTGCTGGGCCCCACCCTCTGCGACATGGCTGGGGGTCCCTGCGTCGGCCAACCTTCGGATTCCAAGGGATACGGAAAGGCAGAGTAGTTTGGCGGTCCACCGCCCTGGCAGCTTGGTGACATGGACATTGGCTGTTTCCCTTGTTTCCCTTTAAATCTCCAACAACTCTGATTAGGAGATTAGAGAAGATTCAGATTCATAGATTTATAGTAGATTTATAGTAGATTTATAGTAGATTTATAGTTTTATAGATATTATAGATTTATCATTGATTTATCATTGATTTATCATGTTGAAACATCACCCAGAAATCCATCCCATCCAAGCGTCGCAAGGCCTCCACCTGCCCCGCCAAGGGTTCCACATCGCTGATGGTCAGGACATCGTTTCCCAGGATGTAGCGCTCCACCAATCTGCGCTACAAAAACGTACCGTGACGACACACTTGGAATGGGGAAAAGATGGGAAAAGAAACCCAAGGTTAACACAACCCATTTGAGGTGAGAAGCCCCAGGTGTAGTTTAGGTGTGTTTATCTAAGATGTCTAAAATACTGGCGTGTCTTTGTCCAAACTCTCCAAAAAAAGTGCTGTTGGGTTCATCTAATGCTGTGGTGTGGATTGGATGTTGATATTTAAAATATTTTAAAATACAGTACATGTGGATATCTGTGGGGGGAACCACCATGACAAGAAAAGGAAGTGCGGCAACTGATAAATGGACCAAACCAAACATTTAGCAAATGGCCAACAAAATGATCCTTGTTTGCATCAGAGTGTCAGACTCCACCATATATCTTATGCCTTTGTCAAGATAGAATGCCAAAAAAGCCTTGCTATTTCAAGCACATGCAGTGTTCAATAATTGCCCGAACAGTTGGATACATTCCAGAAAGTGATCCCCGTTCTTAAAATTACAGTAAGTGGAACAAAGGTCATTTGACCCATATCTTTTCCGATGAAAAGGGACCATCACCCAAGGCTATGATAGAAAGACCACAATCAACAGCCGAAAAAGCGCAGGTATGGAATCGCACAAGGGATCGATTTTTTCTACACTCGGATGCCATCTGCCAACACTTGTGATGGCGATGTTCCTCACATCTACATGTGTTCTTTCATGGCAATCTTCCAGGTACTTAGTATCTGATTTTTCCGAGATGGACGCGTTCCAAACAGATTTGAGCCAAAATTGGGGACCTTGTTTCACCCAGACAAGTTCCAGTCCTCACCAATATGGAGCATCTTTGACAAACTGCCTACACAATGCGCCTCCGGGTGTTGTCCATCTCCAGTGCCGCATGCGTGGCATGCTTGGCCAGCTCCATGTCATAGGCTGCCTGGCTGTCAACAAGTTGGAGGAACCCCCAGTGTTTGAAGTATCTGGAGCAATGATATTGATTCATCAATCTGAATTAAGGCCAATTTGGGATAGTTACCCCATGTTACTCCTACCCAACACTAGAGTGACTTAATTTCTTTATCCAAAGATATCTTTTTATATCTTTTTGGGGGTTTCCTGTAGAATTCCCCTTCAAGTCAGTAGTGAAAACCATTGCTGCCGATGTTTCAACAGTGATTCTCCAGCAATCTCACCAGGCAATTGGACATCTCACCTGGTAATCTCACTTGCCAGGTTTGCCAGAGGATATGGAGTGTATCCAATGTTTGCAGTGCCGATGCATACACCCACGACGCATAGCTCGCCTGCTTGTGCGCCACAGCATTGGCTACCTGGAACAGAACGGATGAAATGGTGGAATTGTCATCAAAATCTTATGGGGGATCCCCAATAGCTGCATGGCTTATAATGGAAAATCACAAAAATGAATGATTTCAGGGTACCCCCCATTTTAGGAAACCTCCTTGTTGCCTGGATGAGTCTTCCATAAGCGCGGACCAACTCTGAGGCCCATGGTTGAAACCCTGGTAACTGGATGTTCATCCCACCCCCCCCATCTGGATTCAAAGTAAAAATGATGAACCTCAAAAGTTCGGCCATTTGGGGATGATTCCCCAGAATTTCATCTAGAAATTGGGAAAAACCATAGGTTTTGATCCATTCCCAGAGACATCATCTATCCACAACAACCCAGCGGGTCGGGCCAAAGGTCATGCGCCTTCACCGCCGCCAAAGCCGCATCACCCACATCTGTGTCATGCGTCTCCCTGGCGGATTTTTGGGGGTTTGGCCATGGCTCGAATGGAAAAAAAATGGATCAGCCAAGTAATTTACCAATAATCTAATGAGAAAAATGTCGGCTAAGCGGTTTGCATCGGAAATGATCGCTCATCAGATAGTTTTTCATATCTCGGTGCCAACGCCTAAACTCCTAAACGACTTTTGATGAATGTTGTTCCAGGAGGTGAAAAGCCAACAAATGGATAGACTTCAGTGACTTCACTATGGATTGAAAAAAAAGTGGATTTCTGCTTCTGCTATGACATCTATGACCACCAGTGAGGCTGACCCAGGTGCCTCTCAAAGATTGCCCCCATGGCTTTGTGCTGGTCGCATTTGGAGTCTGGAGGGACTGAGCTCGATGAAACTGTGTGTCGCGAGCTGGTTGCAATGAGCGGCTGGGTGAGGCTGGGTGTCTTATTTGCAAATCTGGACCCATTTGGACCAACTACACTGCAATCATCTGCTTGTTTCTACAGGATAAATGCTCAAATGTAGGAGAGATTAGACGTTCGCTGCCAGGGCTGTTGCTGGAAGAGACTGCTTGACGCACGCCCCATCTACCAGCGGATCGCTTCAGAAGCAGCAGAGATTCGAGAGCAGAGCTGAACAAAGTCTTGTGGCTATCAACAAGGGGCAAGGGGTTAAGAAGCTATGGACCTCAAAAACTTGGATGGTTTCGTTGGAAAACACAAGCGAAATATGTGAGTGTCAAGAGGTCAATGTTGATCCGCTGAAACGTCTCTCAGCTGCGTTCAGAAAGATACTTGAAGCATTCCTCAAAAGATGCTGACCATGGCAGAGCAAGCAACATGGGCCCTGGTTTTGGGGCAAAATGATCAACTCCCAAATTTCAAGGTTTGATACCAAACGATCCACCTCCCAAGCTTCAAAATGATTGTACATCGAACCTCCCAAGATTCAAATCCTCAAGTCCTTTGATTCTGACTCATATCCCCAAACATATCTTTTGACCCAAAAAACGGATGGCTCAATTAATCTTGATATAAAAGTGACAAGTTCTGTGAGTCCTTGGCTCAACGACTTGACCCATCACCATCTCAACGACTTTTTCCCGCCGTGGGTTTCCACGCTTCACCGGTCGGCCTCTGTTTGATGGGCATGGGGATGTGACTCAGGAATCGTAAGTGATTTACGGCACCCATAAATATGCCATACATAGATCTCTGGTAAATTAACATAGCTATGGAAAATCACCATTTTTAATGGGAAAATCCACTATAAATGGTCATTTTCAATAGCTACGTTAAATTACCAGAGGGTAGATCTCTGATGACATGGATTGTAGCTAGAATGCGAGTACTGTACATCTTATTTCATCTTATTTCCCAGCCGGGATCCACCCCCAAGGCATGCTGGAGAAAGCTTGACGATTCGTGATCCTCTTAGCTGACTGTGGACATTCCAGTAGGCTTTTTGGGGACGGCCAATTTATCACCTGTTGGCCTGTTGGAGTGCCATGAAATGATTGGAAGAGCACATCTTCAAGTACAGTAAACTCTGATGTGCAATGCGTATGCTTTACAATATGGATGATGAACTGCTTTGGGGCTTTAAAAGCAAACAAAAACGACATCTTACATTTGGTACCCTGACAATATTCAAAAGGTCTCTCAACAAATCTTCTGTCCTTGCAGAAACTCACATTCATTTGGGTCAGAGAATGGCTTACCCCAAGAAACTCATTCTATTCCATTACATGCCCACTATTTAGTTGCTTGCATCCCCATTTTGCTTAAATCCATTTTTTAAAATTTATCTATGTCATTCTATATCCCTTTGCATGATTTTAGATCTGAGATCTCCATCATACCAATATTTTTGCTGAAAAACCCACCCAATTTTGTTGGTTAAATCGACTCTCCGGCTCTCCGCTTCCGCCTTGCATCTCCCTCGATTCGCTCGATGTCCTCGCGCCAGAATCATCGGAGCAGGCCTGAGCAGATTCATCGACTGAAAAAACCACCTCTGTTCTCTTGCGAAAGTAAAGATATTGTCTACTGAGTCTACTGAGTCTACTGGTGAAGATATCTCAACTCTGAAAGAGAGATTGGAATAGAATCGGATCCAATGGATTGGATGGGATTGGAAGGGGCTGGATGGGCTTGGATTAGCTTCATAGATACATAAATACATAGAATAGATACAGAGAGAAAGAGATAGAGACATTCAGAGATGGAGAAATGGATCGATGTATAGATGCACAGATATAGAGATATAACTTTATATTTGATTTATTTATTTATTTATATATATATATATAGAAATTGATCCAGAATGATCCAGAATGATCCAGAATGATCCAGAATGATCCAGAATGATCCAGAATGATCCAGAATGATCCAGAATGATCCAGAATGATCCAGAATGATCCAGAATGATCCAGAATGATCCAGAATGATCCAGAATGATCCAGAATGATCAAATTGTAGAGGTACCAGAGGTACATCTGCATATGTCGCTACCGCGATGGCAATCTGAGTCCTCCACACTGCCGCCAGGGCTACCAAGGCATAGCCATCCGATGGCAAGATCGCCGCCAGGCTCAGATAGGCCAAGATGGCTGCAGCCATGGCAGGGACAAAGCATTCACCTGGGATTGGATGGATAGGATGGATAGGCCACTCTCTCAAATTTTCATGGGAGATTGAACTGATTTAACATGATTTAACCATCAAAGTGACAATTTTAATGGTTTGAAAATGTGGATATCTAACCAACCACGTAGACTTCGTCATAACAAAATGGGCATGTCTTGAGTCACCTCATCACTCAGCAAGCCCAGTCATGGCTACAACATCAAAACAGGTGGGATTTATGGATGTTCAGCCCCCCAAATGGTGGAGGATTAGTAAAAAACAAACAAAAACATCGCAAGACACCGTAAAAATGGTGGCGTCAAATGGTGGCATCAAAGATTTGAAGCCATCCATAGCCATCCCCAAATCATGAACTCTAAGAAACTTTACCCCAGGATACCCCAGGTCAACTGCAACAAAACCTCCGTGGGAAAGCGATGAATATATTCTATCCTGCAGCCCAGCGGCAATATTTTCTTCCGAGGCATCTTTCCAGAAGCCAACGAATCTCATCGTCGCCTCATCGATATGTTCTTTATGGGGAAACACCGCAGAAAACATGTTTTTTAATTGGGACATGGTGATATAATGGGGATATGACGAGGATATAATGGGGATGTAATGGAGATAAAATGGAACTGAAATGAGGATACGATGGGAGTATAATGGGATATAACGGGATGTATGGCCAACTATCATATGATATGGAAGTCTCGCTGAGCTGCTCATCTCCGGCTTGTAGGATTCAGCCTGTCAAGAGACACCAGCGACATGCGCCATTTTTTGAAACCAAGTTGTTGTTTTTTCAGTTTACTCTGTGTTTTATATTTTCAACCAGACTTGCACATCGTGACATCTGACAAGACAAGATCTCCATGTCCATCCTGAGTTGCCTACCTTACCCCGTGAAAAATTGCCAGGCTATTCCAGATGGACGAAGTCCCACGCGTTTCGCGCCTCCAAACACAAACGACTTTCGCATTCGTCTCTCGACAGCAGTTTCAGCTCTTGGGGCATCAAAACAATGGCCCCTGGAAGCCTGGTTCACGGGAGGTTCCATGGGCCACCCGAAAAAAAAATGGAGGATTTCATGGAACAAAAGCAGCTGCAATGCTGGGGGTATGTTTCTTGTGTGAACTGACTTAGTTCAAATAAAAACGTGACGTTGTTGGTCAATTTCAGAACTTTCAATTGTTATTTTTCATTTGGGATTCCATTCCGTCATCTCCTATGAGTTGAAAATCGGAATTTGGGAACAGGAACAGTCTATACGGCATAGTGCATGAAACATGTTTTAATTGCGATAATAAATCACCAATGTGGAATGTTTTTTCGGGAGGGTGTTCCACTTACAAGCAAACTATCATCATCTAGCATCAATGGTGACGTCGATCAGTGATGGTTTTTGGTCTTCACGTCCTCAAATTTGGGGTAGCAGTGGACCCACCCTTTCAGGGGTCGCGTAATTTTGACCCATTCACATTTGCTGTTTCAGTGTCTGGAATGACACATACAACCATTTAACCATATGACATCATATAACACATACAAGTTTGCAGATCTGTGAACCAAGGGAAATTGACGAATACACATGTGGTGTTCCTGTCTCCTCATCACTGTCTCCTATGGCCAAGTCCACTTGAGTCATGAAAAATACCACAATCCTATCCAATCATACTGATTGATTCATAAGTATCCTTATTATTATATGGGTTATCATAGTCATCAATAAATTATGTTGTCTAATGACCATATATTGATCGCTCAACAATGATGTCTTTAATGGTTCACTTGACCATGACACAGCACACTTGTGAAAGAAAATTGAAACAAGGTTTCAAAACATTTTGTTTTGGCATATTAGTTCCCGTCAATCACATTCACTGTGCATCGAAGATCCGCAAAGGCCTTGCGATCAAAGCGCCCATGATAGGCACTTTTCATGCACCCCTGCAACACGTTTCTTAGAATATTTCGTTTTTTTTGTTTGAAATGTCATGTAGAGTAAACATAAAGAAACACGACCAATTGACGTTTTGTCATATGAATTTGCAGTGTTGGATTTGCGACAACCATTTCCAAGCATTGATTTCCACATCCGCAAACCGGAAACGAAATAGCTGCACCGGCCTGCACTCAAATGATTGGACTTTTGGCCTATGCCATCCATTGGCAAACACTCCATCAACAAAGGAACTGCGCAACACAGCCACGCATCAAACATCATAGAATTCAGGACAACCAAACCAACATACCGATATCCTCTTTAAAATGTTCCCGTATTGCGACGATACAAATATCGCATGTTGTTGCAGGTGACCCCTATTGGGATGTCAATTATGGCCAACACACACGTAGTCAACCAGTTTTGGCGCAACGCTGCAAATTTCGAGCATCGAAACCAAAACAATAGTAGTTGTCTGTGTGTGCCCCTTCAAACGTGTAAATATGTTTGTGACATTAAATGTAGGCATGTTTTCATTTCATTTTTGAATAACCCCTTATGGTTCCATTTTGTATTTTGATTTCATGACATGTTGTATGTGATTTTTAAATGTTTTTTTTGATTTCGGTTCATGTGTGATGTGTTTTTAATGATTTTTTTTTCATGGTCTTTATGATTTTTGACGATTTTTTGAATGATGTTTGTTATTTTTTACATTTGTGTTGGTATGTGTTGTGGTGTTTTTTGGTACTTGTTTTGTTTTTTTTAACTTTGTATATTTAAAATATATATACATACATACATATATATATATACATATTTTTAATGTGGTATACAGATTAGTGTGGGGATACACAATTGTGTCCACAGACTCCAAAATAATTGTGTAATTTTGGAAATGATGGAAGGGTACAGTATTGTGTCCACATGATTTTGGAGTAAGTTTTTTTCAGTGTTTTTTATTTTTTTAATTTCTAAACTGTTTTAAATTATTTTTTATTTTTTGTTTATTGTTTTAAATTGAAAATTAATTACATGTTTGATTTTTTTTTAATATTCAATTTTTCATTTAACACATTTAAAAATTA
Organism: Cladocopium goreaui; assembly: GCA_947184155.2. Lineage (NCBI taxonomy): Eukaryota > Dinophyceae > Suessiales > Symbiodiniaceae > Cladocopium > Cladocopium goreaui. The sequence continues at coordinate 672,641 of CAMXCT020000113.1, read as the reverse complement.
CATTTAAAATATGTTTTTATATATTCAATTTTTAATTTAACAAATTTAAACATTACATTTCAAATATATATTTTTTTATATTCAATTTTTAATTTAACAATTTTAAACATTATATTTTTATTGTGTCAGGGTACCCTATTGTGTCTTGGTCTTCTTGTGTCTGGGGTACACAATTGTGTCTTGGTCGTGTGTTTGTTTTCAAACATTTTTCATTTTTGTTTAAGTTTTTTTTTACTTTCTTAGTTTTTTCTCACTTGATCATTGAAATTTTCCAGTGTCCTTTCACAGAAAATTAGAAAATTACAATCAGTTCCACTATAGTATAGGGATACACTAGTGTGTCCAGCTGCTTATTTCCTTTACCTTTTCCTTTGATGCCTTTCTGAAGTGTTTTCCTTTTAATTAATTTCGATGCGTTCCATGCCAACGATGTCCTGCGATGCAGCACACCCCAAAATCGTGGCTGCTATCGGTGGATAACGAGCCTTGCGCTCAGAGCGGCCTCAGGAAACCATCTCCACCGTGCGAAAATCACCCCCAAAAAATCTGTTTTTTGTATCAATTGTTTTTTTTGTGGTATGAATTGGGTTTTTTTTGCATTTGTTTGTGATATAAATTGTGTTTTTTTGTTTTTTTGTATTTTTGCTCGGGAGCGCGGGAAAAACATAAAAAAGCAAAGGGCAAATTCTGTGGAAATATAAATCTCAGGCCACTTGGCCTCGACAGCCTTCGGACCTGCGGCCCAGCAAATGTCTGACCCCATTTCCTTTTTTCCGAATAAAATTCAAAACGCAGAGGTTCCAGTCGTCCTCGTGGTGCAGTTTGCATCGCGGCACTCTTGTATCGCTGACAGACTGCCGAATCAAGACCGTAGACTGGCAACGGGCTCGGACAAAAAAAGTCACAAAAATGCAGCAGACGCCTCTAGACCAGCACGAAGAAATGATTGGCTCCAACCAATTGTGACGAATGCAAACCTTTTTTTCCTCTGTTGTGGCCGATATCGCTCTGAGGCTCGGGCGAGTTAACAAATTAGAAATTCAGCATGAAACGCCCAGGTTTCGATCAAAGGGCAAATTATCAACAAAAATCAACAACAAAAACATCTTAAACCGACGATACGCAAATCTTCCGGCCAGATTTGCGTTTTTTTTCCCGTCTAACGCCTTGTGGCTCTCGCCTGGTTGATGAAGGACAGCAATACGGCACGGACCGTGAAATTGCAACCATTAGCCTACTGAAGCAACAACCCCTTATCCTTTGGACAGGGGACGCGCAGCAAACACCGGGCGGAATTGCCCGAACGGCTCCAAATGCCAAGAGGTCACGCCAGCTCCTACTTGCCAAAAAACACGGGCTTCGGAGCGACAGAAACTACTATATGCCCTTCCAACCTTGCTGAAGCGATGATCAGACTGCTCGATGACTCGTCTAATAAAGGCTTACACCTGCTGAACCAAACGTTACGGAACAGCGAACATGTCTTGGGTAGAGTATGGACTGAGCAACTGTCACCAGACGACGAGAAAGACCTCCGAGCGGTCCACCAAGTCCTTCCAGGCATCAACTCACACTTCCGCACAGCACTTCCAGGCGAGCAGGCACAGCTCCCAACAAAGGTAAATGCCACGCTCCTCGAAGGCACTACCATAAATTTCTCTCGATCCCTCATTCGCCTCGCCTGGATGCTACAGCATGTGGAAACCCTCCTACCTATGGCCGGAGAAATTCAAGCGGAGCTTAACTCCCACACAGCCGGAGTTAGCGACATCCATGCGTGGGGGCTCATACTACCCTCCAGTTCACAAGTTAGCCCGGTGACATATCACTCAGTTGTTGCGGTTAGGTTTCCAGATCTCTGTAAATTTATGCATAGCCGCTGGGAGTTGCCTCTGGAGGAATCGGCAGCAAACCCCCTGGATACTAGTTCATCCTATGGGACACTAATGCTAAAATTAATGGTGTAGCTGCGACGGATCTGGAGACGCTCGTATCACAAGTGCTCTCCGAATTCCCCTCCAACACAGGCTTTGCGGACGGGTTTTTCGTGATGACTACTGCTACGGACGAGAAAAACAACCTCAACCGTTCCACGTTGAAGAAGGAGCACGTACCTTACGAGTAGAGACCATTGCCAATTCGGCTGGTGGCACAGCAGCAGTTGCGATGTTAGCCCAGCCCAGCACAGGTTTCCTTAATGTAAGATATCAGCCAGATGGCTCCCCCACAGAGGATACTGAAGACTGCCTGGGGCGTATCACAGTGGGGCTTACAAGATCCAAATCGCTCACCCTGATAGTCTCCCCATTGGACATGATGGGTCTCATTGGCATGGCACAGGTACTTGCTGCACTGGCCTATGGAGTGCAAGGTCTTCGCCGAGGATCGACTGGCCCTCCTTCAATCCGAATCCAGCACAAGAAAACAACAGCCAAATGGCAAGATGGTCCCTCAATGAGGCACCGTCTTGGACTTGCTCCCCTCTAGCCATTGCCAACCAATACCACGACCAACGAAACAGCCGTCCGCTGAACATGAGATACCGGCTCATCCTAGTGAGAGCGTCCGACCTTGCCTGGCTGCAGAAAGACCAGCAATACTTGCGGCACTTGCATCAAGTCGCAACAAATGGACACAACTGGACCCTCGCGCAGAACCTTCCATTCAACGAATTGATTTTGTTTGCATACGCGGCTGACCGAACCCCCAGACCTACGTATGTATGTCTACCATCAGGATTGTATCATGCACGTTCTTTTGCTACGATCGAACGTGTGTAACGACCTGGCAGAAGCCATGAAGGCGTTGGAAAAAAAAAAGATTGTATCATGCACGTACTGGAAGGGTCCTACCACAAACCGGCCCCTCCCAAGAAATCACACCTCAGCCAGGCATTTACTTCTTTGATGGGTGGCGTGCGCAGCCAACCTTGTTTTTTTTTTTTTTGCCGGCGCCCGTTGCCTTTCGGCGGGTCACCACTTGAGGCTTACCCGTGGACCAGCGGGGAATCGAACCACCACCGGCAGTCTGTCCGCGTCGCCAAGAACGACGCCCTACCAACTGAGCCGCGGGGACACCTCGTGCGCAGCCAACCTTGGACATCCCAGTCAACTTGCCGAGCACCAAGGATGCACCAGCATACGGCGGTCGAACAACAGTGCATACCCCGCGGGGAATGGAGGCAACCAGATCTTCTGAGGAGGAGGCCTGCGGCCAGAACCAAGACGGACCCGGCACTCGCAGGGCTGCCATCCGCGCATGTAAATACCTCAGAGAATGGTTAACCAACATGGCCTCCAGCTACAGACCGTGTATGACGCCGCGAAGGAACATACACAACGCAGTAAAGGAAGCGCAACGAATGAAACGACCCCATATAGGCCAAAGAAAAGTGAACTCCACGAGGTATTGGGAAGGACCAAGAGGTATTGGGGAGGACCACTTCTTGGAGTCCAAAAAGCTACTGCGTTTACGGCCCCGAAAATGAGATTGCTGCAGTGACCTTTTTTTACCAAAACTAACACCGCAGTGCTTTTGCAAGTCCAACAGAATGGCAGGATTCCGGGGAACACCGTTGCTGATTCAAGGTCCCCTGCCCCACCTGCAGGTTGCCCATCTTTGCCAAAGCACCATGTTGTTTTGGAATTGTTTGGGTGTTTTTGTCGCAGGCTTTCGCAGCATGGCCTAGGTGAGGTGCTGATTCTGCGGCGACATTGCAGGCCGGATGCTTTTTTCTGCGTTTGCGTTGGCAGTGGATCGTTTTGTCACGATTGGGCGTCGCACTGCTCAGTTTTGTTTTCGTCTTTTGATGCGTTGTTTGTTTTGGATCCCCCTCATCCCTTCGCCCCTCTAGACTCCTAACGCATGCAAAAAAGCACTTTGTACCTTGGCAGGACTTGGCAGGGACTTGGGAACAGATCCGGACTAAAATTCTAAGAGCTTTCGGGGATGATGCCGGACCTCAGTTGCGTTGAAAGCTGGCTGCTCAAAAAAACCCAACTTTGATGCACTTGCGTCATACGAAGAGCTTCGTGTCTCGAGCAGCTTGCAAGGTTCCACACTGCCAAAAATGGGATTGCCACGCAACCGCTTTTCGCTTTGGACAGAGCCATTCCGAGGCTGTTTTCAATTTCTATTTTAACAGCAGGCGAGACCAAAAACGGGCGCGCCAAATCCACACGTTGGAGCGTGTGGCAACCCTGTTTTTGGGGTTGCGACATGACGCTCAGAACGCCTCCAGCTGCTTCAAAAGTTCACCAGAAATAATGAGACTTCAAAGCCTAAAGGATGACACAAACATCCATGTGCTGAACTGGGGAGGACCACCTTTGGGAGTCCAAAATCTATATACATTTCCAACCCAAAAACCAGCATCAAACAAATCGAACAATTTAATATGTCGCCCGGACTCCGTAAGAAAGCGCAAGATGCGCAAGATGCTGCGGAAGGCCGACAGCCTTCGAAACCTACTTGGGTCAGCGTCCAGGACGTCGTCCTTAACTCACTAAGACCGTCCACGCAACCAAGTCAACCACTCCCAGAGCTCAGCCACTTTTACACACACAAGCAACAAGGGAACATGTCTTGCTCATGTCGCTATGGTTCTTGTTGGTGTGTCACGCCTTGACACAAAATGATGCGGAGTCGCCAGTCAGCATCTTTCTGCTAACTTTCACAAAAGCGATCAAAAACACATGTCCTCACAAAAAGTCTTTACATCAAGACATGGTTTGTTTGTTTAAATAAGTTTGAGTGTTTGAAAAACGTTGAAACATTTCAAGCACCAAAACATGATTCATGATGTCTCCCTCAGATCTATTAGCAACTCCAGTTCTGAATGCCTTTCAGAACGTTGCTCTCGCTATCATCATTGAGAGACAAAACAACTAAACTTCTCCGATCAATGTCAAACAAAGTTCCTTCTTCCGAAGTCACAAAATGAATTCTACGATCTTCTCACGATTCCTTCGTGCAGTTCGTCGACGACAACTAATGCAAAAGGTATGGAAAATGGTTTGATTTTCCATGTCACTATACAAATTCAAATCCTCACGATGTTCTCCGTGCAATCAAAGTACTCAAAGAAGACGAAAAGTATATCGTTGTTGGGTTTCGTCATCTCCAATAAAACGTGCAAAACATGAAACGTGCAAATACGATGTCAACCATCACGGTTGAGCTCACCATCAAGGTGAAAACCAAATTCACTTCTTCCAATGCAGAAAAGACCAATGGATTCATCTCACGGATGTCGGAAATTTTCACACCCCCTTTTCAGATGAACTCCATTCCATATACAAGCTATAACCCATCCAGACTTCAGCACATATCGCCCAAGTTCGATAGGTCAATACATATAGTATGACTTGTCCCGTTGTCCACCATCCAATGAACAACCAGCTCATAGTCTTTCTTCACCTTTGCACCAATGAGGATATTCTCAATCACCTAGCTGCCTCTGCGCTGAAGTTCCAGTGAAGCAACCCTTTGGCTTTCCAACCTTTCCAGAGTCCTCCACAACCTTGCATGCGCAGAGAAAAGAATACCAATCCTTTGCAATTGGACTCGTACTCTTGTTTCCCAGGTGATTCATACTCCATTTGCAATATCCGGCCATCTCATCATCGACATATACCTCACGGTATGTTTTGCCCTCGTTGGCAAACTTTCCAAACGCAAACTTCGTTCTGCTCCAATCTCGAAAACTCATGCCTTCAGGCACCAAATCAGCAGTAAGCTGATCAAGGACCTTGTCGGCGATCCCAGGAAAGATTGGGATAGGCATCACAGGCAACTGCGCACTCAAAGGTTCAGCTGCCGAAGAAATCACATCGAATTCATCATCATCCAGAGCCTCACGAAGTCGCTTGCTTCCATCTGTCATTGCTCCTTGACTCTCCAAAGGAGTCAAAATACTGGATCCGGCTGCATAGCCTGACCCTGAATTCTCACTGTGCCACTTCTTCTGAAGAAGACCAAGCAAAGCTTTCTCATCTTCATCTGTCCATCCAGACTTGGCCATGGCTACAAACCAAACCGCGTCCGGTAGTGAAAAAGCACTAGACCGTGGCTAAACTCTTAGGAGCAATCAACCTAGAACGTGAAACGAAGTGTCGAACCGCCATCACAGTCGTGATAGGATCAGTTACCTTTCAGATTGTTTTGCGCTGCGCACACACACACTGCATCTTACAGCATCGCGCAACACAACTCTGCACAAAATGAAACATGGTGAAAAACTCCTGTTTGTCTTTGGCAACGTTTGTTTGAAAACAACGTGCAAACAGAAATGAAACGGAATGAAACATGGTACCAACTTCTGTCTCTTTCTCTGTCACAGGGCCCCCTTTCAAACGCAAATTCAACTCTTCTTCTTCGAAGCATGTTTGACTGCAATCAAAATGTATCTTGCCAACTTTCGGTTGTAAAACGCTGTTTCAGTATAGTTGATTTGATAAAGTTCTGCATGAGTCTGACATGTGCATGTAGAAAGTTTGGAGTGAAGATTTAATGCAAACCAGGCTGAATTGGAAACAAATTTCAATGTCTTTCCAATCGGAATACCATCCTTGTTCTGACATCCAGTCTTGCACAACCTCACCAAAGCCTCATGCCTCATGTCAAAACTCTGCAAAAGACTCACTGTCTCAGGTCGGGACCAAATGGTATTTCGTTCTGGAAGCTCAAACGAACATGAGTCTGCATGTTTGAAGTAGCCACCAATCGCGTTGATGATCTCATCCCATTCCTGGTCCTTTTCAGTGACTGAGTCCGGATTAAAATTGCGAAGCGGGCTTCCACTTCCACAAAGAGTCGATGCATGAATATGCACCCAAGGTGGACATGACGAATTCTTCCACTGTCGAATGCAAACAGTTACACGACTCAACGTTCCAGAACTCTGCACCTTAGCAACTACACCAATGTATGGGACCTTCGAAACTTCACAGACTTTTTTCAAGTTCGAACGTTCCGAACAACACAGTTCCACAATCGCAATTGAAGAACCCTGAGTCAACACCTGCTGCAACACACACAGCTCACGAAGTTCTGCTAACTCAGCTGTCAAACCATCTGGAACAACAATCCCAAGAGCGTAGCGGTGTTTATAGAAAGCTTTAGCACTCAAGCATTTAGTGAAAAGATCTGCTGGATTTTCAACACCACTCCTGTGTCTCAATTTCAACAAACCCTCTCTCATCTGCTCTCGTAACCAATGCAATCTTATTTCAATGTGTCGCGAACGTCGTGGCACGTCCATGGATCTCACAAGTTGCAATGCGGAGCTTGAATCGCTCTCCAACCAAATCACAACTTCTTCTGGCTCATCGATCTCATGAAGTGCAAAAAGAAGACGGTGAACCAGTCTTCCAAACGCAACACTTTCTTGACACACTGATTGCAAACCATAGAGCTCTGCCTCACATGAACTCAAGCTCAAAGCTTGTTGCTGTCGGCTCAGAGACCTTACCAATGACCTCTCAAAGAAAACAGCTCCACCGCTAACACCTTTGCGGTTGTTGAAACGGTATGGCGCGTGTGAAGCGTCGCTGAAAGAGTGAAGATGGACTGATCTCAGTTGAGCATCGTCAACCTGACTCATGATGGTCTCATCTCTGCTCGGTAAACACAAGCATGCATGCATGTCAACATACAAGAATCTCAAGACCGCTTTCAATGCTTGTTCAGTTCCGTGCATCGGTTTCGCTTGCTGTGTCCCAAGAACAGACATCCATGTCTTCAAGTCATGACGCACCTGTGACAACCAAAGCAATTTTCCCAACGCCTTTCTGAAGCGTGAGTATGCTTCATCTGACAAAGGTTTCTGAAAGTTGCTATCCGTGAGTGTCTTCTCAAGATGTCCCGAAATGTCAGGAACATTCTCAGACCCACGAGTAACACCATAATCCAGAAACGTAGAGTCAAGATAATGTGGATCGACACCCAGAGTGATCTCAGGGGAATCTCTTTCTCTTTTGATGACACGACCAATAAAGGTCAGGGATCCTCCCTCTTCTCCGATCTCTCCAGTTGTCTTCACAGGCACTACAGACGACAAAGTTGCAACCACATGTTCTTCGGCTTCCTTCGTGGTCGACAACAACAGAATGTCATCAACATACACAACACACAAACAAAACCCAATCTCATGACCATCTTTCACGATCTGTCCACCATACACACATGGTTCCAACGAATCAGACCAAAGGCCTACATGTTCAACCGTAAATGTCAAAAGCTGCAACCATGCCAGTGAAGCATCACGTAACCCGTTCAATGCCTTTTCAAGCAAATATTAGGTCGCTTCACCTGATGGAAAGCTAATCGACAACGGCATTTTCAAGACAACATGTACACCAGTTCCCAATGGGCTATGCATGAAGGCATGACTCACGTCCAATGCACGCAAAAGCATCTTCCTGTCGCTGCCATTGCAAGCACCAAATGAACACTTTCAATCGAAGGGGTAGGACTACTAAATCCCAAAGATCTAGCTGAGGAGCCACGATTGAAGTCCTTCGCAACAATCCTGGTTCGAACCCTCTCACTGCTTTTGTAAGCTGCAACCCACCTTGACTGGATCAAACGAAGGTTCGGAACAGCCTTCTTCATATCGTCCAGTTCTGACTGGGTGATGATGCGGCCAGTCTTGCAGTGTTCCAAGTTCCTAACCTCTTCCTGCATACCCTTGAAACCTTGTTCCAAATCAAGCTCTTGCAAACTCTGGTCATCTATGATACTGTCCGGTTTCCAAACCAAGACATCCTGACCTCCAAGACGCATCTTCACAAAATCATGCTCATTGCCTCGATTGAAACAAACAGAATCAAGAGAACCAGAAAACATTTCTGGAGATGTTGCCGGAGCAAAAGACGCTGGACCTTCAAGTGTACCTAAACTCGCAACCAACACAGGCTCACCACTACCAACCCAAAACCAATCAAAATCCATGTTTGTTTGAAGCAGTTCCTCAGAATCTTCACGGATCTCTCTTTCCAACTGTTCTCGGTCGGTTTCAGCTTTCCTTTTAAACCTTCTAGTGTACTCAACCTGTGTTTCCGGCTGTCGCCGAGCGGACTCAGGTGTTGGTACCAATTCTTCATCATCGACCTCTTCTACTGGCACCTGAACCTGGGGTACAACTACAGGGCTCTCCGGAGAGAGTGCAGGTTCAACACGTCTTTCCTTTCTCCGTTGTTCCTCAAACTCAGCAAAACGCTTCCTACATTCCTTGTTGTGCCTAATACCAGGTGCTTCCATGCCACTCTCACATGCTGGACATCGACGAGTCGGTTCAAAACGTGATACGTCAGGTGAAGTTCTTTCAGAACTCTCAGGACTACCAATAGCTACATCTGCAGTATCTGCTGGTGACGTAGGAGATGGAGTAACAGAAACTCGAGACGGCTCTGCTGGAACTTCCTGTGGAGTCACGACAACGTTCGATCTTGCTAACGGCACTGCTGGCGCCAAACGCAACTCACCAGATTTCTTCTTCACACTGCTGGACTCTGGCAAGACAAGTTTGGGCTGTGAAGGTGCCGGCAAACTCTGGCCTTTCAACTTTCGCAACTCTTCAGGAGGTAGCTGACTCATATCAGCTGGTGCAGTCCCACTGTCATTCACAATTTGGGGTCTACTACCTACAGTCCCAGTGTCAAATTGAGTCAAAACTCCCTGTCCCGAATTCAAATCCCATCTCAAAGGTGAAATAGCCCTGATGTTCCTAGCTACAAAACGCATCAACTCAGCTTTGCCATCCACACGAATGAGACCCTGCACAACTGGACCTCGTTCCAATCCCATGTGAATGAAAGTACACTCAACATTCCTTGTTGAAAGTGGTGAATGCTGCCGAATTGAATCAGGAATTTCTGCCAAACCTGAGCACCAAACAAAGTCGAAACTGGTTTGGATAACTTCCTTCCTGAAACCATTTCCAATGGACTTCTGTCTGAACCTCTCGATGTTGAAAAATGGTTGTTGCACAAAGCCAAATACGTCAAAACATCAACCAAATTCTCATGTGAAAACGTGACATCCAACCCTTGTGCATTCAGATCAGCCCTTAACACAGAAAAGGATTCTTTTAATTCCCTAACTGCTCGCTCAGCCGACCCAATCGATCGATGTTGTTGTGGCGCGGCTCTCCGAATAGCGAACGTGTATCGGCCAGTGGAGGATCCAATGATCTCTCCCACGGCCCTCTCGCTATCGGTGTGGACATCAATGGAGACTGCCTTCGAAGTCAACCCAAAATGTTGAAGCCATACAACAATTTGTCTCCTGGCTGCTTCGACATCTTCTCCAACCACCACATAGCCAATGCACCTCGACATCATCTCGGTTAACACAAGGATCTTCACCGAACCTGGGAGTTCGTCTGTGGCGATCTCGCCTGATGTCTTGAGGAATGCAAAATCGGCCTGAATAGAAACCTCTTTCCTGTCACCTTTGTCTCTTCTGTGCTGAAAAACGGAACGACCCTTGGCACACTCCAAACAGTTCGGATTGAATGGAATATGTCCCTGTCTTCGGTGACGTGCCAGTTCATTGTCGTCTCCTCCAGACACAGCTGCGACAGAAAAGTCATGAGTATTACTCACAGTCAAGTCAGACCTGTATGCACTACTACTACCAACATCGGGATACAAACGAACCCAAGGACAATTGGCAAAATAAGCAACATCAAGACAATGCATTCCAAGCTTTTCATGGAACAAATCAAAACCTTTTGGACCTTGTGTGAATCTCCATCCCGAATCTGCCAATGAAGTGATTGACAAAATGTTGTGCCGGATGGAACCCACCAAAACATTCAAACGTGCTTTCTTCCAACACCAATCATCACCTGATGTGCCTGACATGTGCATCTGTACTCCAATCTCAGCAGTGCCTGACATGTTGACTGAGGATCCATTGGCAGCTTTGTAGCCACCTAACCCCTCACTGTCCTGCAGCACTGACCTAAAAGCTGACAAGTTCGACTCAGCCAAAACACTTGTGGATGCACCAGAGTCAAGAAGCCACCAAGAAGCATCGGTGTTGTCAGCGACCTGTGAAAGCAAAGGTCGCAAAAACTCAAAATAAGGTTCAATCTGCTGTTCAACCGAAACCTCACTGTGGTCGTCAAACCAATCATGTGCACGCACCAAAACGACTTTCATCGGTACAGTGGCACACAAGTCTCGGCTGGGGTCATTAACAAAACATGTCTCTAAGTTGGAACTGTCACCAAGTCCAACTTCATCTCCACACTTCAAACCACAAAACCATGGCTCATGAGTACAGCTGTCGCAACCTCTTGCCAGCACACAACCCATGTCAGCCGCTTCAACTTCCTCTGACTCATGAGTACAGCTGTCGCAACCTCTTGCCAGCACACAACCCATGTCAGCCAGTTCACTTCTCACTACTTCTGACTCACAAGTACAGCTGTCGCAACCTCTTGCCAGCACACAACCTGTGTCAGTCAGCTCATCTTTCTCTTCTGACTCATGAGTACAGCTGTCGCAACTCCTTGCCAGCACACAACCCATGTCAGCCAGTTCATCTTCTTTTGACTCACGAGTACAGCTGTCGCAGCTCTCTGCCAGCACACAACCCGTGTCAGCCAACTCACTTTCAAAGTCTTTGCAATCAGCCACAAGCCTATTTTCGGTTTCCATGTCAGCAACCTCATGCTCATGCACAAACCTAAGACCTCCAGTGGTTTCACATGTCATGTCAAACAACAAAGGATTTATGATCATGCTGCCGACACTGCCAGTCTTTTGGACATCAGACTTATTGTCGTGGCTTGCACTCGGTTCCGTACTTTGGACTGGTCCCTGTTGCCAGGTATACCCATACCCGTCGCAATACCATCCAGAACCATCGTCCCACCATGTCTGCGAAACTCCCCATTGACCATCACAGCTCTCCGGCCATTGGTCATGCCACCAATAGTCATCATCGTCCCAACTCTCTGCAGTCCAGTCGGTCCAATCCTCTGAAACTTCATTCAACTTGCCTTTCTTTCCCTTTCCTTTGCTACCTTTAGAGCCTTTTCCTTTGGAACCTTTCTTGTCCCAAGTGTCAGTCCTTGCACTACCCTTGCTTTCTCTGCTCTCAGGGCAGTTGAGGCTGATGTGTCCATTCTTACCACATCTAAAACACCGAATCCTGCTCATGTCTGCGGTACAACCTGCTGCAGTGTGCTTCTGACTGCCACACTTTCCTGCTGTGGCCTGTTGTCTCAAAATCGCTAAACAGGCGCTGTTGCTCTTCCCACCGCATCGCAGCGTTCCTGTAGGACTCGTAATTGTCTGCGCCGCTGTGGTGGAGAACACATAGTTCTTCACTGTCTCAGGCAAGCTTTTCAACAGAACAACTAGCATGTCAGAATCTGCCAGCTTCAGTCCTGTGGTGTCCACCTGCATAGGGAGAGTTCCTAACAACCTTAAGAACCTTGCAGCTTCATAGTCAATTCTTCTGATAGTATCACTAACCAAGGAACTCGGCGATGTCTGTGTCGCCGCCAGGACAAAGGATTTCCCTGCAATCTGCGTCCTTAGTGAGAGCGCTTCGGATCTTGACCTCAGAGAAAATTCAAGAGTAAGTTGCCTAAGCAGTTCAAACCCGTTTGCTTGTTGGTTTACTGCTACTGCCACTCTGTCACTAGATCCTACTCCATGTAATGCCACACCCTCACTGAAGGCGTTCACCAACGCCACACACCTGGGGTTGTCGTGAAACGCAGCTTTTAAGATGGACATAAGCCTTCGAGACCTTGCCTGTTGTGCTCCACTGAGCGCACTCCATCTGATGGGACCGGGCCAACGGCTACTATGCTGGATTTCCACAGAAAACTCTAAACTTCCACCAGCTGCCCAGGATGACAACTCATCTAAATAGCCAGCCCAACCTAACACCTCTTCTTCTCTTGACTTCCAAGTTCCTACTGGTGTTGGTGCCGGTGTCAACCATTTTTCGCTTTTGGCGAAGACATCCAATTGCTGTGAATTTCCATGATTTGATTGTTGAACACCAAAACCAGGCAAAACATCAAATGGCTGTGGAGTCACAAACGACGAATCAGCTGCCCTACCAAGACCATCACCAAACACTTCTGGAACCCCTCTTCTCTGTTGCATAGATACAAAACGATCTTGCATATGCTGCTGCACTGTCTGTAGCTGTCCCTCACTCATGCTACCTAACATGGCCATGACCTCTTGGATCTGCGCCGCCTGAGGCGTCAAACCTCCCAAGCTCGCTCCAACCGGGCCACTCGGCATGTTTCCTTGGCAACTCATTGGGTTCACTCCTAAGTTTGGAAAATCTCCAGACCTTGGTCCACCAGGCATACTCGCACAACCATAACTTGGCACACGCGCTTGCGAATTCTGTTGCATAAACGTTTGTTGTTGGGGAATCCATTGCGCACCAAACCATGCTGGTCCCGGTCCTTGCATTCCGGGGACATTTCCTTGTTGACATCCCTGCACCGGACCTACCTGACCACCTGCATCCAGGTTTGTCGTGCTCGCAAATCCCTGTACGTTCTGTGACACATTTGCTTGTTGTTGCTGTGGCTGCTGCTGGGGCATGTTACTTACTTCAGGTGTTTGTCCATCCATCCCAGATCCACTACCTTGCTGACTAGGCGTTCTTGGCACTGGCGGCAATCCGTCACTACGGTTACAACCACCATTTCCGGTACCACTTCCTTCACCTCTTTCAGCCATACCAGGACTAGGACAACCTTGCACACCTTGGCTCACACTACCTGGATCCATTCCTACTTACGTGCAGCAAGCAGGCAGCTCCGCTACCATGCGGAAGGCCGACAGCCTTCGAAACCTACTTGGGTCAGCGTCCAGGACGTCGTCCTTAACTCACTAAGACCGTCCACGCAACCAAGTCAACCACTCCCAGAGCTCAGCCACTTTTACACACACAAGCAACAAGGGAACATGTCTTGCTCATGTCGCTATGGTTCTTGTTGGTGTGTCACGCCTTGACACAAAATGATGCGGAGTCGCCAGTCAGCATCTTTCTGCTAACTTTCACAAAAGCGATCAAAAACACATGTCCTCACAAAAAGTCTTTACATCAAGACATGGTTTGTTTGTTTAAATAAGTTTGAGTGTTTGAAAAACGTTGAAACATTTCAAGCACCAAAACATGATTCATGATGTCTCCCTCAGATCTATTAGCAACTCCAGTTCTGAATGCCTTTCAGAACGTTGCTCTCGCTATCATCATTGAGAGACAAAACAAACTAAACTTCTCCGATCAATGTCAAACAAAGTTCCTTCTTCCGAAGTCACAAAATGAATTCTACGATCTTCTCACGATTCCTTCGTGCAGTTCGTCGTCGACGACAACTAATGCAAAAGGTATGGAAAATGGTTTGATTTTCCATGTCACTATACAAATTCAAATCCTCACGATGTTCTCCGTGCAATCAAAGTACTCAAAGAAGACGAAAAGTATATCGTTGTTGGGTTTCGTCATCTCCAATAAAACGTGCAAAACATGAAACGTGCAAATACGATGTCAACCATCACGGTTGAGCTCACCATCAAGGTGAAAACCAAATTCACTTCTTCCAATGCAGAAAAGACCAATGGATTCATCTCACGGATGTCGGAAATTTTCACAGATGCTGTTTTGAGATTTTTGAAATTTTCAGTTTCAGTCGCGCTGACAAGGCGTTTGAGATTTTTGAGGTTTTTGAGGTTTTCAGTTTACTATGCAATTCACAAGATGAACTGCAGTTTTGAGATTTTTGAGGTTTTCAGTTTCAATCGCACTGAACAAGGCGTTTGAGATTTTTTTGTCCAACGGGGACTTGGGATACTGTACTATAATACAAGGGGTCCCCAAGCAGGAGGGGAGAACCACTTCTTGGAGTCCAAAAAGCTACTGCGTTTGCGGCCCCGAAAATGAGATTGCTGCAGTGACCTTTTTTTACCAAGACTAGCACCGCAGTGCTTTTGCAAGTCCAACAGAATGGCAGGATCCCGGGGAACACCGTTGCTGATTCAAGGTCTCCAGCCCCACCTGCATGCTGCCCATCTTTGCCAAAGCACCATGCTGTTTGGAATTGTTTGGGTGTTGTTGTTGCAGACTTTCGCAGCATGGCCTGCATGAGGTGCTGATTCTGCGGCGACATTGCTGGTCGGATGCTTTTTTCTGCGTTTGCGTTGGCAGTGGATCGTTTTGTCACGATTGGGCGTCGCACTGCTCAGTTTTGTTTTCGTCTTTTGATGCGTTTTTGTTTTTGGACTCCCTCTCATCCCTTCGCCCCTCTAGACTCCTAACGCATGCAAAAGCACTTTGTACCTTGGCAGGGACTTGGGAACAGATCCGGACTAAAATTCTAAGAGCTTTCGGAGGGATGATGCCGGACCTTGGTGGCCACCTGCTTGGAGACCCCTTCTTATAGTATTATAGTATCCCGAGTCCCCGTTGGACAACAAAAAATTCAAACGCCTTGTCAGTGCGATTGAAACTGAAAACCTCAAAAATCTCAAAACCGCGGTTCATCTTGTGAAATGCATAGTAAACTGAAAACCTCGAAAACCTCAAAAATCTCAAACGCCTTGTCAGCGCGACTGAAATGAAAATTTCAAAACAGCATCTTGCGCATCTTGCGCTTTCTTACGGAGTCCGGACGACATATTAAATTGTTCGATTTGTTTGATGCTGGTTTTTGGGTTGGAAATGTGTATAGATTTCGGACTTCCAAAGGTGGTCCTCCCCAGTTCAGCACATGGATGTTTGTGTCATCCTTTTTGGCTTTTTTTGTGGTTTCTGGTGAACTTTTGAAGCAGCTGGAGGCGTTCTGAGCGTCATGTCGCAACCCCAAAAACAGGGTTGCCACACGCTCCAACGTGTGGATTTGGCGCGCCCGTTTTTGGTCTCGCCTGCTGTTAAAATAGAAATTGAAAACAGCCTCGGAATGGCCCTGTCCAAAGCGAAAAGCGGTTGCGTGGCAATCCCATTTTTGGCAGTGTGGAACCTTGCAAGCTGCTCGAGACACGAAGCTCTTCGTATGACGCAAGTGCATCAAAGTTGGGTTTTGTTTGAGCAGCCAGCTTTCAACGCAACTGTAGCACCAGAGCTGACATCGGAGTTGCTCCACTGCCCATCCACTCTGCCGGACCCATGGCCCCTTGCCAAGGTCACAATCAACAGTGGGTCTCCAGAATGTGCCGCCCTTTTTTGCTGACGATTACATCAGACATACAGAAGGCACACCCTCTGCGTCGCAAACGCGGAACATGGAATCAGCGTTCCAAGCGGTCCAAAACGCCCTCCCCAAGCTCGAGAATAGGGTCATTGAATTCCTTGCAGAATGGCTGGTGGCAGTATTGGCACCAGCAAGACATATCCTGGAAACCAGATCGCCACACCTCTCATTCATGTTGCTCAAGGAATACTGGCTCAGAGAACTATACTTGAGCCTCAAGGTCACTGCATCCTTTGACCGAACGGAGTCATACGTCCGGGTCATTGATGGACAGGTCCGATGCAGTCCAATACGTTGTCATATTCGTCCCTGCTTGGATGATTCCCCCCAATGTACCACAGCTTGCGCCGGGAAGGCATCAAAAGCACAGACTCAAAGAGCGTAACAGGGGTCAAATCTGTTCGTCCCACCTGGTTCCAAGACACAACAGCTACAAGGGGACCTCCACCGAGCTCAGGACAAGGAATACCCGAACCCATGCATGGCCTTCGGCATGATTAAAGAAGAAGCGCTGATCATCAGCGACCAGCCTTCCTTCCCAGCGGTGGCAGAACTGGCCAAACGAGGTTTACTCTCTCCAGAAATATGGCAATGCAACCAACCACGCATCAGCCTTAAAACTTCAATTACGTACCACTGCTGGGTGATATAATTGAACAAAATGGTGACGGGGCTTCTCGAAGAGTCGCATATGCCAACTGGATGGCCCCTACATATAGATGGTGCCGTAAGACAGCGTTGTATCCACCGCGACACTACACTGCCAAAGATTCGGACTGCCCCGGCACAAACAGGAGAGCTAGCCTAAAGGGCAGCTGAAGAATGGCAACGGAACGTGTGCGAAAACAAAGCTGTGGCAATCTTGAACAAAAAAACAGGCAAAACGACTTTCATTAAGAAAGACGGAGGAGAAACGCTCATTGACATGTGCTAGATAAGCCACTTTCAGAAGCCCAGACATTATATAGTCGATAACCCTGATGCCTTTATGCTTGAAATCACGAAAATCATCCAAAACAAGCATCCGCATCCTGTTATCGCACCAATGCTCCACCCTGATGTGCGTGACGATTTGCCTCCCTCAGAATGTGTCCCTGCCTCATCAGAAAGCCAAAGCAGTCATACGGAAACGACGAATCGCGCGCTGCCCCCAACGCAATTTCAGTAAGTCCTTTATAGATTCTACCGTCAACGTGGGATAGCCACGGCTGATGGCACAACATCCCGCCCATGCCCAACCTGCACGTGCCTTCCTGTACCGTTAAACGGTCCCACTGACCAACATGGGATACCCATGGCTGGTTTGCACGCCCCTGGCTTACACTGCACCCAGTGTAATGTCGTAGTTGCCTTCATCACCCTTTCATTCTTGCAATGTTCTTGTAAGTAGGAGAAGTTCCTCATCCAGCATTTGCTAGCAAATGCATGGAACAGCTTTGTCTTCGAGTGTCTTGTGAGACCATGCAGCCATTTTGTAAACCGCGGATCACCTCCCTTTCTTACATTCGAGGCTAGCTGACCTGCAATGGAGGAGGCTGCTGTTGACCAGCAGACTGACATGCCGTACACGGCCCCAAGACACAGGGAACATGATATTTTGGGTCACCAAAGTGACTGTTTGGAAAACAATGGGGAGTGGGTGGGTGGTGGGGTTTGGTTGAGGGCTCCCTCTCCCGCGTCTCTGGCCTTTGGCCTTATGGTTTCTTCCCCGCGTGTTCCTCAAAAAAAAACCTAAATGGAACAAACCAACTTTGCACCGCTTGAGTTTCAGTTTCAGTTGCCTCAGTTGTTTTATTTACTTTATCTGTGCAGTTTCAGTTGTTCAAATTTTTGTAGAGAGGGGCGCTTCGCACGCCTGTCGGCCGCACATGGATGAGGACGAGTGGACAGGACTCGAAATTCTGGGGCAGAAGCTGTTAGACACAGTCATCAAGTTTTATGGATGTGCATCGTCGTTTGCAAACTCATTTGACACTGAAGATGAGGCACAGGAGGTGTTTAAACAGTTGGCAGACTCAGCAGGGTTAGACATACAACGCCTCACAGGGGAAGCAGCTAGACGGCTTGTCGAATGGTCTGTTTTGCAACAAACGGCATTCAAACGGCGTAGACGTACAGTTGTCGCTGGGCTGGAGTACAGCTTGTTTCCAATACGGACTGATGCACCTGTTGAGACCTCAGATGTTTTTGAGTCCATAGTCAAGGATGACCCCAAGTATGCTCTGGAGGTTGCAAAGCGTGTTGCACAACAACGCAAGTCTTCTACAGTCAACCGTGCAGATCTGGAAGAAGCGTTGAGGGATAAATATGCGATGGAACTTGCAACATTCATCAGTGAAGCTGGTTTGCCTGTAGTTTATCAGATACATCAGCTGGACAATCCCAACAAGGCTTGGAAGAGGATCTTTGGTTCACGTAGGGGTAAGACTTTGAGGAACAGATTCCGTAGCTGGAGCAAGTTCAGGCTCTGGTTGGTAGCTTACTCTGGAGCAGTGTGGCTACGCTCACTTGCAGATTTGGTCAACTATGTAGAAGAATGTATACAGGTGGGGTGTGCGCTGTCAATTCACACTGAACTTCAGGCATCATTGGTTCTTTTGGAGAGGTCAGGCAGAGTGCTGGAGTGCAATCAGCTTTCCATGGATCCTACGTGGAAGGCACACTTGCAGAGCTGGAGTCAGGAGCTGAGTTCAAACAGCAGGCCAAATGGGTCGGCACCGCCGTATACGGTTTCAATTTTGCTGGCACTTGAGCTTCTTGTCATGGATGATCAGAGGGATTACTATGCAAGGGTCATTGCATAGACGATGCTGGTTGCTACATGGGGCTGCATGCGTGTGGACGACATACAATGTGTGATGCCGGGAAACCATGCGTCTGTCACCCAGGGGTTTATCAGTTCGCATGTCACGGACGAAGACAACGGGTCCAGGCAAGGTGCACGGTCAGATACATGCCTTCGTGCACAGAAGCATTACGCTGACTGGGCACGACTGGATAGATGAGGGCATGCAGTTGTTCAGACATGATACGGCAATTTTCCCAAGGGACTACTTGGTACCAGCCCCAACTGAGAATTGGCAAGCCATGAGAAAGAAGCTTGTGGAGCCGCCACAGCTGTCCAATTATTTTCGGATGGTCCTTCAGATATTTGAGGATGGCAGATGGCGTGTCAATGCAAGCATGGAACTGGTTTCTGCAGAGCTTTCACTTTTCTGGAAGGGACATAGCCCAAGGCACTTTCTGCCACAGGCTTCAGCTGCCATTGGGTGTGACAAACATGACAGAGACTTCTTGGGCAGATGGTCGATAGGGCGAGTGGGGTCCAATGCACACCTCCACACCTCCCGCCAGATCACAGAGAGGATCCAGCAACAAGTGCGAGACTCTTTCTACAGAGCAGATGTGGCATATGATGAGAGTGAACTGCTGGACAGTGTCCGCGAGTTTGCGGAGAAGTCTGACTTGAGCGGGCAACGGGTCCGGAGACGCCACAAGATGCTCCCCCTGCCCAAGGCAGAGGACATGACCAGGTATGGGTATGAGGAGGAGAGTGATGAAGAGGACCCGCAACAATCGATTGATGGGGAACACCCCGCACCGGTCGATGTGGATGACGACATGGCGTACTTTGTCACGGTCTCCAGGAGGACAGGCTTCCGGAGGCTTCACGTTACTGGCAAATGTCATGTCCATGCAGAACGATGTCAGCAAGCTGAAACAGTTGAGTCAGTCACTTCTGCAAGCTTTGATGCCATTTGCAGGGTGTGTAAGAGGTTCTTGAAGAACTAAGTGGAGGATGAATCAGGCAGCAGCAGCTCCAGTGATGGTTCTTCGTCATCAACAAGCGTTGAGTCCTCAGGCAACGAATCAATGTAGGCATGTGATTCACAAAGTGAAGAATCTCACCGCTGTTGACCTTTTGGACAAGTTTTGTTTTGTAACTTCAGTTGTTAAGTTTCAAGATGGTTTTGTCAGGATTTGGGTTCCAATTTTTTTGGAGAAAAAAGGGAACCCAATTTTTAGGCTGAATTCTGTTTGTTTGATGTTTTGTTGTTTGTGAACTCTTCACTTTAACAACAGATGGTTTTGTCAGCTTAGTCATGATGCGTTTTAGCGGGTTGGTCAACTTCTTGCATGCTATGAGTCGAAGCCTCTTTCGTTGCTGTGATTTCACATCAATTACAGTCTGTATGCTATGCACAGCGGGTGAAGTGCTCGAGCTTCGTGGCATTTGCAACGTCAGCCGGGAGTCCTCAGGATGTTTCAATTGAGAGTGCATGGTTTGATTCACTGTTGTGGTTTCAGATTTCATTTTCAGTGATTTTGTTTGCATGTTTCAGGGCGCCTTTGCGGTTCTTTTGGTTTCAGTGATGTTTGATTTCAGTGGGATTGAGATTTTGTTAATGTATACTGTTTTACTGTTTCATGACTTATGGCAGCTGTGGCTATTTTTTTTTCCCCGAGTTTGGCCGATGTCGCACTGTGGCTCGGTCCTAACATGTGAGAAAGCAGTCAAAACACTGTACAAGGACAAAAAAGTCCTTAGAATAAGCAAATCGATTAAACAACAAACGAAAAACAACCACACCAAAAACGACGACCCGCAAATCCCCCAGCCAGACTTGCGTTTCGCCAGCGGAAACAGCGAAGCAAACAGCCAAAGACAAACCAAAACACAAAAACGGGGCCAGAGCCCAAACAAAAACACCCACCGAATCGATTTGCAATCGGACGCAGTGGCAAAAGCACTGCATCACACTCAAAAGCATGCGAAAGATGAATTATGTATCGCAGCTGCTCAGGCAGACATGAAGACTCTAGCTCGGAATTTAACCCAAGCATGAGACAAGCTGTACACGAAAACCGAGCTACTATGAAATCTCTCTCAGAGTCCTCTCAGGTCAGCTCGTCATTGGCCTTCATGGACGTAATAGTCATCCTCTTGACTGTCAGCTGCGATCACAAACCAAGGTCAATTGCAGTCAGAACCCCCCTTTGAAGGGGGGGCCAGTAATGGCAATGGGGAAGCAAGAAGGCCAGGGAGCGGCTTCCAAACATGCCTTCGTCGACAACCAACCAAAGGGGGGAGCACGCCCCTAGTTTCATAGGGGGACTGCAGCCATCCCTTGTAAATTCTCAGTCAGCGACTTACCAGGTAGTATCCGCAAACTGAGCAACATGCAGAAAACGCGTGTGACTATAAGATGTCTTTGCAATTGCCACAGTACCAGTGCTGTCGTAGGCAGTGTAGCGTTCGAAAAGCAGGTTCGCAAGGGATACAAATTGCAGAACTGTTCAGGACATTGCAGGATGTCATCGTTCCTGAAGGACCCGCAGTACGTTGCAGTGATTGCCACTCACCCAGAGAGTTGACAGGCTGCAGAATGACCACACCTTTCTGTCCAGTGACGAACCATGTTGGCAGTCTTATGCTGCTCGCGGGCGCCCCAGGCTGTCCTACAGGGAGGAACACCGGAAAGCACCGGTGAAGCTCGCTGCAGCACAGGCTGGTCCATGGCATCGGCCGGCTAACTATTACCCCCTCAATTGGATTCAGCTACCGATAGAGAGTACCCAGCCAGAGGACATACCAGGGGAACCCACAGAGAACAAACGAATTACGACAAATTAGAAAGCAGCCCCTCAGAAAGACGTAAGTAAGCCAGCACGAAAGGCAAAACAAAAAGGGGGGGACGGCCTTCACGGGTGCAGGCTTTACGGCTGTCCTGAGTCACCTTAGTGGGTCACAAGAGTGCTGTGTCCGTGTCTCTCCATTCAGTATCGGACCCAACTAAACAAAAAGTCATCCAAAAAGCAAAGGTACGCACAGTCAAACAATTCTCCATTCCTTGGTGCCTGAGTGAGAGCAGGGGAGGGCAAAGCAGCAGAGGAAACAGAGGAAGCACGCAAGGACCAACCGAGACACAGACAGACGAAGGGAAGACCCAGCAACGCATAACGGGGCAGCAGGGCCAAGCGGCAACCAAATAGGGAGAAGGCGCCGGGACGGCAGAGGAGGACAGGGCGGAGAAGGCTGCACCAATCACCTTAGAATAGCAATAGTGCAGCTTAGCGGAGTCTAATATGGACCTGGATCATCATTCCGATAAATACCTCAGCATGGCCGAACTAAGCTCCCGACGTCACCAGTGACATGGTGTAGAGGGTAAAAACCCCACACAGGGCTAGTAGCCTTTGTTGCCATGAACCGAATGACGGAAGGATAGCAAAGCTTAACCACACTCCCAGCATGAAAGCAGGGCAACAGAGCCGTCACAGCTGCAACCAGATACCCAGAGGGAGGCACCAGTGCACCAGGGTGCAAGCTGGACCAGAGCACATATAAAAGACTAACCGCGGGGCAGGGGAGGCAGGAAGGACAGAGACAGGAACCACAACAAAGGAGGGCAGACACACAGGCAGGGCAAAAGAGGGCAACACAGACAAAGCACTTGAAGAATAAGGTGCGCAGGACCCGAGTAAGGCACGAAGTGAGATGAGGACAGAGAGAAGGAGGGGCGTGCAGCAAGACATAACAAACACCGCAAAACGAATTAGATCAGTACAAGTGCACCTGTCACGTCTACGGACAGACACACGAGTACAGAAACCACTAAGCTCACAACATATACCTGGGAGAAGAAGACCCCAATGCACCTGCCACGTCTATGGACAGATGCACCAGTGGTCATGACGACCCAAGTAAAGATGCAAGGAGGGACAAAACCAGACAGGAGGAGCCACTGGTAGGTCCCGACCGGGGCAAAAAGGGCCCAACTCAGTGGACAAGGAGGGCCAGACAACAGGACTGAAAAAGGAGCAAAGAAACGCCTGAAAATCAAGAGGTGAAACGAGGTGTGCGACCAGGGAAAGAAGAGGAGGGGGAGGAAGGAGGGCTATGTCTGACTCCGTGTAGTGTATTCAAGATGGTGGCGTTTGTCTGCTCGGAGAGTGTCATTCCAGCTATTCCCGATAGCAAAAGAGACAGGGTTCGCTGCTTCACTCATTGCAGCCAAGCGACATACTTCGTTGCATTTGGCGTTGAACGCAGCTACATCATTCTGCGGTACTCTTTTGCGTAGTTTCCTGTCAGGGAAGACACGCTCTCGCACATGCTGTTGCAGGGTCTGTTCCGACAGATAATGAGCTGGTCGTGGGAACAACACTCTGCTGGCTAGCTTGGCGCGATTGACTTCCCAGTGGGTGAACATATGTTGATGTTGAACTTGTTGCTTGAGTTGTGCAGCATATTGGTGGAAACTTTTGGGCGTGTGCCACAATCTCAGAAGGCTATAATTGGATGGCCAATCAAGCGGGCACAAAGTGGCTGTCTGCTTCCACATTTCAGGCGTAAGTCCTTTGGCGGATGGTACAATTATTTCCAGGTTGACTCGGGTAGGTCCAGTGGGTTGCAGGCCCATCAAAATAGAGGGGTCAACTACCCCTTGTGTGTATCCTCGGGCGAGTTCTGAAAAGCAGTCAGCTGCTTGAAATTCCTCATCCAAGGCCAAGCTCAGTCCTGGAGCGTTCTTGTCAGTAAATCTAACCGCCTGCAAGACTTGATCAGCCGCATCTCTCTGCAACCCTTCAAATACTCGATGGGGACAAGAGAAGGAAATCTCCTGTGGGGCTTGGGTGCTACCACCAGCCTCCCCTACGAAACATGGCGCGATTTTGCTGGCCCAGCTCGCCGGAAACCACGCCAATAAGGCCGTAGTACCACTAACCAAGTCGACCCCTGTGTGGCGCCGCGAGTGGGGCTGGTTCGTAACAACCACTTTGACAGGGCCACTGGGGGCACGTTTTCGGTTTACCTCTGCACTCTCTCTGGCTGCCACAATGAGCTCGGAGAGGATTGGACGAAACCAGAAAGTGGCATATAGCAAGCACTCTGTCTCTGGGGTAGCCAGGGACTCCGCTCTTCGAGTAAGAGAGCAGATGTACTGCGAGAGCTTTTCAGCCAGCCGGAGCGTAAAACTCCGAGCAGCATGTGCAAAGACCTCCTCAACCGTCCCAATCACGCCCCGCAGCCACAGTTCTGACGCAATTGACATGAAAAGGCGTGCAAACTTTTCTTGCATTGAGGTCAGGGAGATGGTAAGTTTCGCTTGCAGCCACAGGTGTGGAAGAGCTCCAAGGTTGTCAGGATGAAAGAAGACACTAGCGCTGGGTTGTGAACCGCTGATCATAGTGGCCAACTTGTCCGCAGCACCCTTGATTTCCTGTTCCGTCGGATCATCCATGGCCGGTGGGATAGGCGGGCACCATGGTTCCTCTGGGGGTCGAGCCTCGTCATCATCTTCACTTTCTGCCTCTGTTTCACTTGCAGTGGTGGATTGTTCTTCGTCCGACGAGGGATCGTCCACTTGCTCGCCAGCCCCTTCCGGGCCTACCAGAGAGCTCTCTCTCATGTGTACTTGCAGTGCAGGAGCTTGTAATAGCAGTGGTTGCAGGCGGTGAGCGTCGAAATAGTGGATACCTGGGATGAGCACTATTCGCCGATCTTTGGTGGCTTGATGAAAATACATTTTGCTTCCTCTGAGCCTATGCACCAACACAGGGGAGCCATTGTGGGAAGCACACAACCAAAGCGGAGAACGATATCCATCGCCGGCATAGCCGTAAAGGTATTCCCTATCTATGGAGCACGGAAAGAAGCTGCTTGCCGTGAGGCGGTGGTCACGACTCTGGGAGGCTAGCGCTGCAGTGACTTCCTGCGTAAGCCGCAGCTTTGATTTCTGTGCAATGACCAAGCGGAACCTTTTCAGGGATCGCACACCATTCACGATCACCACCATAGCTATGGCCAGAGGCGGTTTATCTTGGGAACTGAACGGTGTATCTAGGCCCCACTCAAGGACCGCCTCTGCATCAGAGGGCACATGCTTGGGCTCGTGGAACTGGACTGTGCGATCTTTAAGGGTATAATACCCGTAGTGGTACACTGCAAGTGTCTGCGCCATCCCAATCAGCCCAGCCATATCAATGGGGGAGACAATGTACGTATGCTGGATGGCCCTGGTGAGCGCGACAGTGGCTCGTCCAAAGCAATCCTCTTTGTCTTCTATCGTTGCACCTCGCCGGCCCCCACTGAGGAACCCACATCCTGTCTGGACTACTACTGCTATTCGTGCCGTGGCTCCTGCTGCTGATGAGGTGGTGGCAATCCGCAGACCTCCAAACCAGGCAGCCTGGAAGCCATGTTGCAGCAGTTGTGTGTGCACTGCCGTACGATTACACATGACGAGGAGCTGCGCCGTCGCACCTTGATTGAGGTCTCTATAACACTTTTGTAGGTAATTGAGAAAGACCACAATATCCTCAATAGCAGCCAGGAGGTCTCTGGAATATTTAGGTACTTCCCATAACACCGTACGGAATCCTCCCTGCCCAACCGTGTAATCGTGGGGGACAAAATGGCCTATTTGTATGGGATCCTGGTCATGGAGCACCAATTCCGGATACCGGACTGCAACAATGGCTTTATACGTCAATAGAGACACTCTGGAGCTGTTGGGCAGTATGATGCCCCATCGATGTGGACCATCCAGGCCGGCTGCTTCAATCGTGGTTGTACACTCAGGGATGCCAAATTCTTCTGGTGCAGTTGCAATGAGCAAGACAGCCAGTATCGCAGAAATCAAGCAACTCTGAACATTCAGGTGGCTAAGCGTTTCCTCACTGAAAAGGCGCGCCAAGGAGATTGGTAACTGTTGGGCAGTTGTCGCCGTTACCCAAGTCCCTGTGTGCGGTGCTTGTCCGAGGCTGAGTAGCCGCGCCACTTCCGAATCGTTGTCCTGGCTTGCATCCGGCCACAGGAGTGCTATTAACTTGGTGAGCCGGGCAGGAGGCAGATAATCTCCAGGGCGATTCAAAGCCCGTAGTCCCAGGGACGGTGGAGAAGCTTTTGTCTGTTTGCTGCTGCCGCCCTTCCCTTGGATAGGCCTCCAGGCGTTTGCCTATGGTCGCCGACAAACACTAACAGTGCTGGTTGCTGGATTGCGGCAAGAGCGGCAATTTCATGGTAGTTGCCGTACTGTTGACTTTCATCCATAAATGCAAGCCAGACTTTAGAGAGCCAGAGACTAAAGGACGAATATTTCATGGCCATCTCCGCCGTAGCCGAGCCACCAGTTGCAATTAAGATGCGTTTCTCTGCAATAACCTTATTGCGATCACTGCATCGAACATCAATTTTCGTTGCATATGCCTCACCTTTCCCTTCTTCGATGCGACCTAGTAACCGTCCAAAGGCACTTCGTGTGGGGGGAGCAAGGTCACTGATTTGGTCTGCCAAGGCTTTTGCAGCAACATTTTCTTTGGTGTACACTATGGCATAGAAATCACTGAGCTCGCAGCTGAGGGCAATTAGCAAAACCGACAACGAATGTGTCTTCCCGGCACCAAAAACGCCTGCGATGCACAGGTCAGAGCGGCCAGTGAGGATCGCCAGGAGCAATGCTACTGCTACAGTAAGGACGTGCCCATCCCCATGCGCAGCCAATGGGAGTAGGCTGTCACGCATATATTCATCATGCGGGCCAGGGATGGCAACTCCGATAGGTGTCAGTAATCGACAGAGCACTCGGACCAATGCGTCCGTCAGCTTCGTACGGCGTTCGCTCATCATTCTTCGCACTGGGATGTTGGGCTGCAAGATGCCCATAGTCAGCGGGAGGCGTGCAGGGTTTGCCTGTGCGAAAACCAGCAATTCACATCTGCTTCTTGTGTCACCAAGGAAAGCCATTTCCTCCATCACAACCGAAAAGCTTGCATGAAAGACAATGGGCTTCGGCCAGTCTCGTTCGGGGTCAAAGTATTCCACTTCCGTTGGCTGTTGCACTAGGAGGCGGCCACAAAATGCAAACGCAACTGACTTGGAGACCAGGACTAGCTCAAGGGATTTCGGGGCAATTCGCCGGTATGCCCGGGAGTCAGCAGCACGACTCGTACCTTGCATTACTTTTTCTTGGACTATGAAGATGGCACATCGACGCGGGCCCTCTGGGAGCTGAAAGCGCCCAAACAAGGCTCTCCCTGCCATCACATTGGCTTCCATGCTTCCCAGGCTACCATGTTGGCACAGACTCCATGGTGACGCGGAGGGAACCGCCTTTGGGTCACTGAAAAGCAAAAGAGGAATGCAGTCAGTGATCAATTGCATCACATGAAATCCAGCAAAAGCCTCATAGCCGTATCGGACCACCAGTTCAACTCCCGGATGACCTCGCTCTTGTCGTTGTGCCAACAATACACTAGTCCAAGGGTGCAAGTGTTGTAGTTGACGACCTGCATGGTACGCATCCAGTTGAGGCAACACCATATCGAGCAGGAAGATCAATATGCGCAGAGGGAACCCACGGAGGAATTCGGTGAGCAGGTTTCGCATAAGTGTTCCTCCTTCTGCATTCGCCTGCCCAGGAATTGGGATCATGTCAATCAGGATTTGTCGGAGATCCTGCTCTGTAGCAATAGGGTTATCGCGGACATCCCTGTCATCCCATGGCACCATATGCAGATCAGCACATCCCTGGCCAGCAGCCTGTAGAAGTGAGCTGAGGGTCCGTTTGCAGTGATCAGGGAGATCAAAGCTAACCCATGAGAGCACCCGTAGGAGCCCCTCGCACCGTACTCCGTGTGGTATGACCTCAGGGGTCGTTATCTGGAGATGGTCAAGATGATAGGTGCCTTCTTCAATTGATGTAAACAACAGATGCCCATAAGCATGTCGCGCTCTGCCACCCCAGGAAGGCTGCCCATCAATGAGTACAACATCATAGCTGAGGTCTGTAAGGGTGGTCGGACGCCACACGCAGAGTCGATCTTCAAGGCAGTGGAGAAGGATTACTCTTCGTTCTCCAGTTGCTAGCCTCAACATTTCTGGTGGAGTAGCAATGGCAGCAACCTTTGTGGTACCTGGGAAGCAATCAAACTCATTGAGCACTTTGTGGAGAGCCAGTCCAGTGTACGATCCAGCCGAAAATCCAAGAACATCAATGTCTCTTATGCCATCTGGGATGGAAGCTGTCACAAGATGGGGAAAACACGCCCGCACCAACAGCAGTTTGCCCTGTGGATGGCAAATCTGTCCGGCAGGAACTCCTTCCATGCACCCCATCCCACTGCAGTGGAGAGAAGCTGGTAGATTGCATACTCATGCGTTGTTTTGGTCAATCCGAGTTGGGTGATGTGCTGCTCCCAGTCATCCGTCATTGCCAGCGAAGGGCCATACACTTTTATTTGCGCATGGTTCTGGAAGAACAGGTCGTATTCATGATCAGGGCTTAGCAGTCCGCCTCCCAGTCCACTGCAATGCACAGTGAGAGGTCGATCTGGCATAGGGGAGTCCTCTTGCCACAGGCTATTCATCGAGAAGATCCACTGCGCCCATCTCATCGGCCGGTCAACCCGAGAATGAGGAGCTTGCGACGTGTTGGCTGCCTCTCCCGTATAGATCCGCTGGGAGCACTGTACGAGATCAAAGACTTCTCCCTTTACTGATGTTGTCCACTCCTCTGGTGCTCGAAAGGCTGTAGGAAGACCAAATGCGAGCACAGCAGCCTGGGCAAGAGCACGGCAAGGGGTTCCCAGGGCAGGTCTTCGCTCCCACAAACCTAATAATGCCACTAGTTGCTGATACGACAGCGGAGAAGGAGGAAGCTTTGCATGGACACGCAGTCCTATAACTGGGAGAAAGTTGTGGTGGAGCCACTGTGGCTGCCACTCTGCTGTCCCAAAAAGGGCTGCTGCTAATGGTAGCCAGCCAAACTGCGCCAAGTCCTCAAGTCGAGATGGTAACCGTTGCTTAGCCCTTGTTCCAAATCCATGCAATATGACGGGTCGCATAAAGCCCGGTTCAATCTCCATAGGGTGGTACATCTTGTCTCCTGGGAGCACTTTGATCGCAACTTCACCTGGGAGGAGACTGAGTGTTGGCAGAGCTCCTTGCTCATAAGCAGGACGAGCCCACTTATGAAAATTGGGCTGTCTGCCTTGGAATCCATCAAGAACTCCTCGCAAGTGCCCGTGCCGAGCCCACTGCCCTGTTGCCGGCACTGGAAACGTGACCAAGCCAGACCATTGCCCCAATATGCTCCAAGCATGACACCAGTCAGCTGCACATCGAGTGGTCGTGCCTAGAAGTGGCGATCCTAGCAGTCCACTAGAAACAGCTGTTTCAGTATCGCAAGGCGGTTGTGTGGTCGATAGGTAGCTGTCCACATGGTCACGGTAAGCACTGCTGGCAATAGTGGCAAGTTCGTCAGGGTCACGATCAGGGTCTACCAGGTCAGACTCTGGAATTGGGCTGCGATGATGTGGCTAATCACAGGACCTCAAGTCAGGCCATTAGGGTGCCACTGTTGGCCCAGAATGTGGCTGTTGCACGGCCGAGATCTCAACTGAAACGCAAAGGTTGAAAAGGGAGAGTGCTTACAGTTTGTGCATTGGTGAACATTGCGCCAAGTCGCAGAGCATTTTCAGTCATGCTGGCACAACTTGTTTCAGAGCAGGCACTCAGCATTTATTCCAAGTTTCAGCAGCGTCAGAGCCGATTCAGACTCAGACTCAGTTGGAGAACTTAGCATCAGCTAAATCGCACTTGTATACACTTACAATTTTCACGCCTCATTGCATTTTCACACATGCTATATCACGAATTGTCCATCAACTGGCAACAGAAACATCTTGTCTATTGTTGGTTTGGGTTTTTGTTTAGATACTTTTACGATCCCGCAGTCAGTTCTCGGGCAGTGCTGTTTACCATGGCAGTTGATGATGTTGCTCGGAGAGCATACCTGGCAGAGCATGTGAGCTCGAATCTGCAATACATTTGGCAAGAGTGCGATGTTTCGCTAGGTACACACCACACGTTGGCACAGCATTACAACACCATGAAGGTCTTCAGTTCAATGTGCGATACAAAAGCAGAAGTGCGGGAGGCACTGCGCACTGACTTTCGTATCGATCCAGCAACAAGCCCAGAGACTAGAGCAGATGTTGACGGCATGGAAGCTGTCACGATCAATGACAGCAAAAGAACAAGAACTTCAAGCTGAGACGAAAGTATTTGACATGCCGCGCGTTCTTCAGCATACTGAACGGCAGGCCATGGTAAAAGCTGTGGAAGTTACCTTGGGCAAGCTTCAAGATGCAGAAATACCAAGCAATGAGTACTTGGCCTTGAAAGTTGAGGAGTGCGAAGCCAACGAACCCCAGGCTTTGGAGCTCGATGAGGTGTCTTCGCGGTCAGACACTAGCTCGTCGGCATTGCAGACATCGCTTGATTCATCTGGACATGTCCGGGTCACGAAAGTTAAGACCAAAGGACGCCTCCCACAAGACACAAAATCACTCCGCAGGGCTTTGAAGCTGGAGACCATCAGCTGGCTGTGCATGTCAGCAAAGTTTCGAAATAAGACGTGGCTTCATGGACTGGAGTTGCAGCATTGGACAAAGTACACTGAATATTTGCTTGGTGAAAAGGTGCTGGGGTTGAAATTCAACGCTGAAGGCCAGATCCATGCAGTGAAACCTCCATGGGCAGTCTTTTTTTTTCCCTCCGGTTTGGCCGATGTCGCACTAGGCTCGGTCCTTACAATTGCGTAAGCAGTGAAAAGCAGTAATGTACAAGGACACGTGTGGTCCAAAAACTTTGGCAAATCATCACGAAAACAAAACCAAACAAAAAACAACAAAACCACCAAAAACGACCCGCAAATCCCCCAGCCAGATTTGCGTTTCGCCTCAAAGCAAAACAGCGAAGCAACAAAGAACGGGGCAGGGCCCAACAAACCGAAAAAACACATCCAGATTTGCCTTCGATACAGTGACCTTAGCCACCGTATCATCCTCAAAAACATGCAAACTAATTGTCATTGCGGCAGTGCGTGAAATATAGTACATGATCGCCCAGAATGTCTCACCTGAGAACAGATAAGAGAGTCCAGTGTTGCAGGCAGACTGATGTGTAGCACGACAGAGGCCACCTGTATAGACGTCTTGTCAATATAGCAACTCCCGCATCGCTGCTGTTCATCCTGCATCGTTCAGCGTACGCAAGTCAGTCTGTTCCAGTAAGTATACACCGCCGCAAGGGATTGTGATCTATTTCCCCCCCTAGGTGGGGAGGAGAGTACTGACGGCCTGTAAGTCATGCCAGATGGTGTGAGCCCTCACAGGAACCGCCAATAGCAAAGGGCCCAAGACCCTAATGGGCAGTGGGTAAAAAGGTGACTGAAAAAGCCTGACCGGCACTATACGGCCATTACAGACAGACGAAGCTTCTGACCATAGCATGGGCTCGTGAGCACAACCAGTATGCTACTGCCGTCATTTAAGCGAAGGTTGCATTCGCATTGCAGTTGAACTCGTCCCCCTAAGCTATGAAGGTTGAAATGGTTCGCTGCGCCAGCACCAGATTCTCTGACAGGAGTCACTAGGCGTCATCGTCCCAGCAAGAGCCTGCGGAGAGAACCAGACGCACCGAAAGTCAGCAGTGTATTCCAGACCAGGCCACTCTCCCACCGAGTGGGCCATCTGCCAAGGCACTACAGAACATCCGCACAGCGAACCATGTGGGCAGGCTTTGCTGCGCGCGGGCGCACCAGACTGAACAGCAGGAAGCTCAACTGGACAGCGCCAGTAAAGCTCACTGCAGTGCAGCCTAGTCCATGGCTCTACCGGGAATCTACCGCCCCTCTCGGAACAAAGGCAGAAACAAAATAAAGGGAGAAGGGCCCTCCCCAATAAGAAGCCGAAGAAAGAGCCACAAGAGAAAACAAAACAAATTCAAAAAGAATGCAATTGGAGGAGAGGGGGGAGCGGTGAAGGGCTACCCCACCTCGGACGAGTCCTTAGTCACAAAAAGATGAGACCAATGTAGCAAGGGTGAAACGGCGAGCTATGGTGCGGGGCAGTATCCTCGGTATCCAGGCAAAAGAGGAAACAAACAACACGCAACAACCAATAAGAAACCTGCCATCAAGGGGGGGAAGCAGAGAGAGGGGGGCGGCCAAAGCACTACACACGCCACACCACAAAACCAGGCAGAAAAAAAGGGGGGGAGAGGAGCCAGGAGGCAGCAGAGGACAGAGGGAGAACATGACACACCCGCACCAGGAGGGGTACGAACGTGCCTTAGCGGAGTCCAGAGAGGGGCCAAGGATCATACGATGATGAATACCTCAGTGAGGGAGCACACAGCACCCCAACAACACAGGAAGCATGGTGTAGAGGGAAAAGATCCCCACACAGGGCCAAAGGCCTTTGTTGCCATGAGACACAATGAGGAGGGGAGACAATGCGCCACAACACTCCACGCACAGAGGCAAGACAACCAGGCCGTCGCCGGAAGCAACGATACCCAGAGGGAGGGACCAGTAAAACCTGGGCCAAGGCGCCAAAGAGGACCATCCGAGGGGGAGGGGGGGGCCACGTCAGGCAGGAAACAAATGAACAAAAACAGAACCACAATACGAGGCACCAACACCTAAGGTAGCTCTACTAAAGGCAAAAACTAGGGATCAGTAAACGAATTCAACTACCTTAACTAGTGGGAAGGGTGGGAGAGGGGTTGTCTCGTCAATACTAGGTCAGAAAGTGGGAGCAGTCATTTCGTCACCCATCTATGATTGTCAGGCAAAGGCTGCGAGAGCACACGCCAGTGCAATAGGCATCATGGTGGAAGAGATCTTAGTATACTCTAAGCTCTCGACTGGACAGCACATTCAAGTTACCAGTGCAAAGGTAATCCATACTGCCCGATCTGTTACACCTGAGCTAGCACTCACACCTACTACACATGAATGTGGCTACCAACTGTTTGAGCGGTCTGTATAGGTAGGGGCCGGGCATGCTAGCACGATAAACCTGACAATTATAAATGAGGAAGAGCTGAGCCCCCTGCTGCATACCGGTGCACCTGTCACGTCTTTGGACAGACACACCGGTATGACAGTAATCTTGGAACTGACGAAAAGCCCGAGTAGAGAAGTAAGCCAACTCCCACCGAAATTGTTGATGAAACAAAAGCCACCTATTGTGTGAGAACAACACGGAATGAAACAGAAAAAGTGGGGAAAAGAAGAGAAGAGAAGGGGTGGTCACAAGAAGGTTATGGGTGATGTGAATTGGGGTGAGCGTGGGATCATGTCATACCTCTCGTGAAATGTTCCAAATGATGCTTTTTATCTGATGTAATAGTGTCGTGCCATTCGTTGGTGAGCCCAAACGAAACTGGGTTCCCTCTTTGTTGGGCAGCGGCACGCTGCAGAAGCGCTTGGATCGCCCTTTGATGATCGTCCACGTCTGTCGGAGGAACCCTCCTGCGGACTTTCCTGTCTGGGAAGTTTCGTTCCCGCAGGTTGGTTTGCAAGGCATGTCCCGCTACATAAACTGCAGGTTGCTGGAATAATACACGCTCTGCAAATCTCGGGAGATGCACTGTCCACTCAGCAAACATATGACTGTGCGACAGTTGATTCCTGAGTCGCGCTTCCGTTTGATGGAGGCTCCCATTGGTATGCCACAATCGCAATAGACTGTAGTTGGAAGGCCAATCCAGTGGGCACAGTGTGGCTGTTTCTTTCCACTTCTCGGGTGTGAGCCCTGATTGAGAGGGAATGATAATTTCAAGCGTAGTGCGACTCGGTCCCAGTGGTTGGAGACCTCGCATCATGTATGGTTCAACTAGCCCTGTTGTATACCCATGGATGAGCTCCTGGAAACATCCTGCCATTTGAAAGTCTTCATCCAAACCAAGGCGAAAACCAGGCATGTTTTTGGCAGCAAATTTAACTGCCTGGAGCACCTGCTTTGCTCCCTCCACCGGAGTTTCGTCACAGGAACGTTTCGGGCACGCGATGTTAATTGCTTGTGGTTTCTGCGCATTCTCAGGAGCATTCTCGAGAAGTTTGGGAGCAATTTTACTGGCCCAGCTGGCCGGGAACCATGCCAGTAGGGCAGAGGCACCACTCGTAAGGTCCACTAGCCCATTCAGGCGTCGATGCGGTCGGTCTGTGACCAGGACTTTGACTGGGCCACTCGGCGCTCGACTCCGATTCACCTCAGCGCTCTCTCGGGCCGAGCCAATGAGTTCAGACAGGATGGGCCGAAACCAGTACGTGGCATACAGCAAACATTCATACTCTCAGAACTTTGGAAGACACCCATGCCGTATTGCAGCAAACTGAACTCCTTGCAGGTGTTATCAACGAGCAAGACTGCAGAGACATTCGCACAGCCTGCTGTTGCATAAGAAGTCTGCGCATTCGAGTCGAAGCCCGTGCCAATGTCACAGAACGTGAAGTGATAAGTCGACAGCTACAGCTCATGCATGCGAGCGTACAACATTACCGAACTGAGGACCTTAACACAGCTGACACAAGTTGCCTGTCCAGAACCTCTTTTGAACACTTTGAGGATAGACCTGGTCCCTGGGCAGAGAAAAACGCTCGTATTCCTACACCAATGTAACTGAGCCAGCTACCATGATCACCTGACCGCATCTAATGCAGTTGATTTCAACACCTGCTAAGTTGACCGCTCGAGCTGCGCAACGCTTGCAAGCCTGCATCCATGCTGTCGAGCTCGCCCTTCGCGAACTCGATCGCATTGGATTCAGTTTTGAAAGCGGTATACACCGCCAGAGTGCACTGCAGCTCCCATATATGGGCACAATCTCCCATATCACGAAGATGCATTGCAAGAGCACTAGCATGGTAGTGCCACTCACAATTTCGTTGCAATATGATGATTGGAAAAGCAGTACTGAGCGGACTCTGAGGGTACCTGAGTGCTGTTACCGCGCCGTCTTTTTCACCTTAGATCACGTTTCACTCTCCTGTTTCACTGCGGTAGTTTCTCACCACTTTGTTGTGACCCGGCGTCGTCGGTGTTTGCTTCAAAGTGTCAGGGTGTTGAATATCATGCCGTGAAGGCTGCTCGGTGTGATCTCGGGGATCCTGGCTGGGGGGATCCCTGGTTTCCGCATTGAGCCTTGTTGCTTCCCACACCCTTCAAGTGGCCCATGGTGATTTCGTCTTTGGTCTTGTTGTTGTTTATTTTATGGGCCTGCCAACATGACACACAAGTTGTCATATGCACGCACTGAGATGATAACAAGCTATCACCTCCCGCCTCAACAGATCTGTTTCACCCATAAACTGGAATCTGTCACGTCACAGTTTTGTGGCCTTGTGGCTGTTTTTCTTTTGTGTGGTTTTTGTTTGTTGCTTGGGTTTGTTTTGGTGTTTTTGTTTTGCTTTGGTTCTTTGTTTTTCGGTTTTGGTTTTCCGTTTTTGAACCCTGGAACGTGACATGCCTTTGGACTATGTATCGGTCCTCTTCCAGTTTACTTTTGCGGCCAATACAGCATCGGCCCCTGTGCGAATTAAATAATTAATCTCATGTGCAACAGGCTTGGATAGCTGTTGAACGACCTGGCGGAAGCCACATGGCGTTGGACGGAAAAAAAAGGCATACAGCAAACATTCAGTTTCTGGAGTTACCATGGATTCAGCCAATCTCATCAACGAGCTCAACGCCTTGGCGAGCTTCTCTGCCAAACGAATTGTGAGGGCCCTTGCCACCTGTAGGAGGACATCCTCCACTCTGGCAATTTGCCCGCGCAACCAAAGTTCACAGGCCACACTCAGCAAGATGCGCGCAAACTTTTCTTGGATGGCAGTCAAAGACAACGTCAATCTTGCCTGTAGCCATAACGGTGGGAGAGCTCCAAGGTTTTCGGGTATGCAAAAAGGGTTTCCGTTGGGTTGGACATTGGAAATCATGATTGCTAGCTGGTCAGCTGCACTCGCGATCTCATCTTCAGAGAGATCTTCCGCTGCATCAGGTATGGGTGGGCACCATGCAACTGTAGGGTCTTCTGGATCACTCTCGCCATCGGTAGAAGCTGCTTCCTCATCCGAGGAGAGGTCGCGAGTTTCATATTTTTTTCCTTTTTTCCTCCGGTTTGGCCGATTCGCACTAGGCACGGTCCTTACAATTGCGTAAGCAGTGAAAAGCAGTAGTGTACAGGACTCGTGTGGTCCAAAATCTCAGGCAAATCATCACGAGAAACAAACCAAAGAAACAAAAACCACAACCAAAAACGACCCGCAAATCCCCCAGCCAGATTTGCGTTTCGCCACAAAGCAAAACAGCGAAGCAACAAAGAAAGGGGCAGGGCCCAACAAGAACCAAAACAAAAAACTCTCAGATTTGCCTTGGATACAGCGACCTTAGCCACTGTATCATCCTCAAAAACATGCAAACTAATTAATTGCGGCGGTGCATGAAGTATAGTCCCTGATTCCCAGACTGTCTTACCTGAGAACAGAAGAGAGAGTTCAATATTGCAGGCAGATTGATGTGTAGTTCGACAGAGGCCGCCTGTATGAGCGTCTTGTCAATATAGCAACTTCCGCATCGCTGCTGTTCACCCTGTATCGTTCAGCGTATGCCAGCAGTCTGTTCCTGTCAGTATACACCACCGCAAGGGACTGTAATCTATTTCCCCCCCTGAATGGGGAGGAGAGCACTGACAGCCTGCAAAATGGTGTGAGCACTCGCAGAAACCGTCATGTGACTAAGGTCCAAGACCCTAAGGCCGTGGGTGAAAAGGTGGCTAAAGGCCTGACCGGCACAATACGGCCATGACAGAAAAATGATGCTTTCGACCATAGCATGGGCTCGTGAGCACTTCCAGTATGATACTGCAGCTAGGTATACAAAAGTCGCATTCGCATTGCTGTCGGACTTGTTCCCCGAAACGATAAAAGATGAGGTGGTTCGGTGCGCCAGCACCAGATACTCAGACAGGAATCACTAGGCGTCATCGTCCCAGCAAGTTCTGCGGAGAGGACCGGATGCACGGTAAGTCGGCTGTATATTCCAGACCAAGCCACTCTCCCACCGAGTGGGCCATATGCCAGAGCAATACAGAAAATCCGCACAACGAACCATGTGGGCAGGCTTTGCTGCACTCGGGCGCTCCAGACTGAACTGCAGGAAGCACAACTGGACAGCGCCAGTAGAGCTCACTGCAGTGCAGCCTAGTCCATGGCTCTACCGGGAATCTACCGCCCCTCTCGAAAACACACAGGAACAAAACAGAGAGAGAAGGGCCCTTCCCAATACAGCCAAAGAGGAAGCCACCTGACAAATTAAACTCAAACATAAAACGAATTCAAAGGGGAAACTCAAAAAAGGGGGGGGGACGGTGAACAAAGGCTGTCCCACCTCGGATGAATCCTTAGTAACTACCGGCTGAGATGATTGTAGCCATGGTGACAAGACAGAGCTACTGTGCAGAGCTGTAACCTCGGTATCCATGCAACAGAGGAGCAAAACAACACACGCCCAACCAACAAGAAACCTGCCATCATGGGGGAAGCAAAGAGGGGGGAGCGGCCAAAGTATAACCCATGCAACGCTACAAGCCAATCAGAAGAAACGAGGAGAGGAGCCAGGAGGCAGCAGAGGACAGAGAGAGAGAGGACACACACGCACTAGAAGGGGTACGAACGTGCCTTAGCGGAGTCCAAGGAGGGGCCAAGGATCATACAATGATGAATACCTCAGTGAGGGAGCACACAGCACCTCAACAACACACGAAACATGGTGTAGAGGGAGAGATCCCCACACAGGGCCAAGGCCTTTGTTGCCATGAGACATAATGAGGAGGGGAGGCAGTGCGCAACAAACACTCCATGCACAGAGGCACGGCAACCAGGCCGTCGCCGAAAGCAACGATACCCAGAGGGAGGGACCAGTAGAACCTGGACCAAGGCACCAACGAGGACCATCCAAGGGGGAGGGAGGGCCACGGCAGGCAGGGACCAAAACATCAAAAACAGTATCAGAAAACGAGGCACTACGCCTACTGTAACTCTGCTAAGGGCAAAAACCAGGGGTTAGACAACTTTTACGTATATTACCTAGTGGGAAGAGTGGGAGAAGGGTAGTCTCGTCAGTATTACGTCTTGGGGGTACTAGTATAGTACCACTAGTATACCCTCCCTAAACCCTCCCAGTGATATGTGGAATATAACGAGTATATTTCCGATATCATAAGAGGTAACGCTATCTACGCGATATACATTTTTTCAAACTTAAAAACACCAGCCGACAAAAACATCATAAAAAGAAACAGGCATCTCTGAAACATTCACGTCGTTCCACGCAACAGACAAAATACAGCAAGATGAAATTCAGAGCAGCACTCTCTTTTTCCCTTTGCTATTTCATTGGGTACGGATTGGAAATCCAGCCCCTTTTGCAACATCCGTCAGTTGACCATTTGCGAATGGTACCCGAGCTGAAAGTTGCATCCGGGACTGGGTGGGTGGGACCTTTTAGTCTCCAACCCTTTTGATCCACTAAAATTTTGTGAGATAAAAGAATATATGAGACCAGTAATGACGGAATTCAAGTTGAGATGAATTCAGGTTTCAGATTTGTTTGTCCAAATAAAACCCGAGGAAAAACAAATCAAAAATATGAAGATGCGAGAATCCTTCAGATTCTTTCTGAATATTTATTCACGAGAATTCAGATGACGGAATTCCAAAAAGAAACAAGTCAAGTATGACAAAAAGGTTTCCTTATCGGAACCCCAGGTTAGAATGTCCAGAACCATTCAATAACCTTCCCGGAAACCGCGGGAGAAAAGGAAACACAACAAGGCGCGAGGAACGCAGGAGAACACGGCGCAGACGCGCAGGGAGAGACGGCGCTCAATACGGGCGCAGGTACTAACTAATACACTATCGCAACGAGTCGCGAGTGCGTACTAGTATAGTACCACTAGTATACCCTCCCTAAACCCTCCCAGTGATATGTGGAATATAACGAGTATATTTCCGATATCATAAGAGGTAACGCTATCTACGCGATATACATTTTTTCAAACTTAAAAACACCAGCCGACAAAAACATCATAAAAAGAAACAGGCATCTCTGAAACATTCACGTCGTTCCACGCAACAGACAAAATACAGCAAGATGAAATTCAGAGCAGCACTCTCTTTTTCCCTTTGCTATTTCATTGGGTACGGATTGGAAATCCAGCCCCTTTTGCAACATCCGTCAGTTGACCATTTGCGAATGGTACCCGAGCTGAAAGTTGCATCCCTTTAGGATAACGAGGGCACCAATCACCAATGGTCCAGTTTCTTCTTTTGTTTTGGAGAAGCTCTTTTCTTCTTGCCTTTGTTCTCAAGCTTGGCTTTCTGAAGTTCTGTGAAGAATTCCTTTGCTTTATCCATTAGCCCATCAAGCACGTACCATTTGGTGTTTCCTCCAACCCATTGCACTCTCCGCTCGCCAGGGAATTTGCTAAAATCCTCATTGGTGAGGTCGTCCGCTAGTTGGTTGTATTCACGCGGTATCCATTCCAAGCCCAACTCGCAATTCCTAAGCCTCAAAGTTTCTGATAGCTCCAACACCAATAGGGTCAGTGGAAACTTGGTACTCATGAGCTTATTGACAGCGTATGTGTTCCCTTGATTGTCGGTACCTGCACGAATCCAGCAAGTGCCAGCACTAGCGACTCCTAGATCCTTTGTCCAGAGTCTAACCGCCACCAGAGTTGCAAGAAGCTCCAGGCTTGCAATTACCCTCTTCGGGTTGTTTTTCACAAAAAGCCAAGGTGCCCAATCGGGCTCAATCTTTTCAGAAAACCATGAAAGTATCTCGCCCTCGCTGGATTCCAAAAAACCGCCTATCCATGCGCCAGTGTCAGTCGCTTTCGCATCTGTAAAGAAAACCACATCGGGAGTTGCTCTCCTCCTCAAAGGTGGTGGAGTCTGCAAGTCACCACCTTCCTCCACGCGCCGTCCAGGAAGAAGAGAATGGTGCGTAGCATCGCAGGCAGCTTCAGAGTACCTCTCTTGTTCCGTATTGCAGCTGTCCAAGAAAACAATGGCCCCAAGAAAGGACGCTCCCACAAGAGAGCGTTTGCAGCGAAACATAAACGTCCAAGTCCCTGCTCCATCTCTTTCGCAGTTGCATTGCCTGATTCCGCAAGACCTTTGGTCCACTTTGCAACCCAAGCTGCCCTTGAGGGCGAAAGACCAAGTTTCATGCTGGTGTAATCCGCAAAAAGTCCTATCCACTCCACTTTCAAGCCACCTCTCTGCTTTGCCCACTTAAATGGGAAGCCAAGAACTGCTAAGTAAAGAAACGCCAGCACCACACCCCTTCTCCCTTGCCTGTCTGGCCCAAGCGCCTCCAGGTCATCTGCAAATATCAACATCTCCACTGGCATCTCCGGTCCTATCAACTCATGGACCAGTCTCAGGCCTGATCCTGCAATGCGCCCCCACCAATATGATGCTGAAGCCACTCCAAACGTTCCCACATTGTTAACGTACACATGGTCATCGGTGGAAAGAACTCTGCATGCAAGAAGGCCCCTTTCGCTGGGGTGGTGCAGGAAACGCCGGTGAGCCTTGCTAATGTCACCCACAAGGCTGAAGATCACATTGCCTTTGTCTTTGTAATAGGCCAGCAAGTACATTTTCTCCCGTGCCCCTGGGCTCCTTTGTTTGTCCCGGCACTTGATTCTGTTGTTGATCTTCGTCCCATGAGTTGCATCATGTATTATACGCCGCTTGTTACCATGAGCTTCTTCCACCAGAACTGAAAGGGATGAGATTGCAATCTTATCCCCAAAACGCCTCTTCGCCTCTTCAAGCGACATCTTTTCCATGAGCCCTTCTTCGCACTCAGCTTTGAAGTGTTCACGCACGAACTCCTCATGGTCCTGGACTGACTCATAGTTGTCTCGCCAGATTTCTTCACACATATATGGATCCTCTTCCAACTTCCAAGCTGTCTGCTCCTCATACATATGAGGGGTCCTAGGCAGCTGGTGTATGACCCCTACTGGAAAACCTTCTTGGCCTTGCAAAAGAAAACGGTGGTCTGGGTCTCCTGCTCGTTCTGACAGCGCTTGCATGAGCTTCAGCCTGAATGGCTGTCCATCTGCAATTTCCCCCAGACCTTCAGT
Source organism: Cladocopium goreaui (assembly GCA_947184155.2). NCBI lineage: Eukaryota > Dinophyceae > Suessiales > Symbiodiniaceae > Cladocopium > Cladocopium goreaui. The sequence goes on along the minus strand of CAMXCT020000113.1, from coordinate 631,383 downwards.
TTCATATCCCTCTTCTCCCAAAAGTGTGATCCAAAGATCCACCAGTTTTGACTGTAGGCCTTGATCTTGAACCAGGTTGCAGCCCTGTTCACCCTTGGCTGCCATTTGAAAACACTCCAAGTCAAACTTTTGCCAAGCCCCGCAGCTTTCCAAAACCAAGCGCAAGGATCCCTCCCTAAGTTTCTTCCAAAAGTCATCTGTGTTCCATGTCCTACGTTCCAGGTCCCAACGCCCTGGTGAAGCCAAACCTGCACCATCATGGAATTCTCTGGTTTTACCCGGGGATCTGCAGATCCTTGGTTCACCGCTTCCACCACGTATCTTCCAGCCTTCTGGTTCTGTGGTTGTAAACTTTTCCGAGGTTGTTGTGGTATTTTGTTGAACCCCTCCGGAGGCCAAAACGACTGAGGCATGAAATTTCTCTAAAATTTTCAATGCTATCCAACGACACAGCTCACTGGGCCACTGCTCCGTCCCCTTTGTCACAAAACTGTTGCCTGCATGGCCAATCAACTGTTTGATGGCCTCTCTCTTTGTCAGAGGACCCTCGTAGAATCCTTGTTCATCAAAACTAGGCCTACCTTGCACAAACGCTGTCTGTTGTTGTGTCTGAAAACCTTTGAGCAGTAAACGTGTGGGTTTCAAATATTCCGTGCCAAAATCAGCCTGGTAAAACGCAACTGTTTCCCAACCTTGTTTTTCCAACAACTCGAAAAAGGTTGGCCATTGCCACATGCTGGCTGGACGTTGGCCATAAAGATTCCCCTGTTGTACTGCTCCAAGATCTTCAGGATTTTCAAACAGCAACATGGTGTCGGTCGTTGAAACTTCTACACAAACTTCAAAAGAAAAATCCGTGAGCTCATTTCCCCATTTTGCCTTCTGCCGCTCCGACCACGTCAATCGCTGTAGCCCTCTTGGCTGCACATAAGACCGGACCGGTCTTGGTCCTTTTTGGTTCGCCCATGTAGCCCTTGTAAAAGTGCTGCAAGGCGGTGAAATCAAAACTGCAAAGTAACGCCCGCTACGTATTTTGTTTAACAAAACTTGTCTGCTCTTTGACTTGGTCAAGTCCCAGTTCGGACGCACCTTGATGTCAATCATTTCGACTTGAACTGTGATACCCATGCGTGAGCCCAGCTTTTTGGCCCATGCAGAAACAGATCCTTTGCGGCCGCTCCCTGAAAAAATGTAAAGAATTCGGCACACTCTGCTCCCAGTTTCTGCGCCAGTCAAATTCTGTGAAACTGTTGCACCTCCACTGTCCTGCATTTGTCAGTTGGTGCCCGTAGTATCCGGGCTGCTCTCCTTGCAGTTCAAAGCGTTGTGACCCTTCTTGAAGCATTTGCTGCAAATATGCGCGAACTTGCAACCCTTGTGCTTGCACATGCCCTTGTTGAACCGATAGCAGTACTTCTCTCCTGCCGGTCCTTGTCCTTTTCCCTTGGAGGATCCCTTTGGGGATTTTGTCTTGCCTTTGCCCTTTGCATTCCAAAGCCCCGGTGAAGGTGCAGACGATGAAGAAGCTCCATAAGAACGCTTTGAGTATAGCGCCAATGGCGTTATGAAATGCCTCTCTTTCACTGTCGGGCACTTCCAAGCTTGCTCCAGGGCTGCACCAAGTTGTAGCCTTTCTTTGATCATGATCACATAGGCTCTCTTTCTGATAGCCTGCTCATAGGATAGGACCAAGCTCCAAGGTGGTGTCTGAATCTGTTGCCCTTGAAGGTCCGTTGAGCTAAGACCCCAAACGTAATCTCCCAGCAGGTAATCCTTGTATCTATCAAAGACATCTTTGTCCACGTCTTGAATCTCTTCCCTATTGACATGTTTCAAAGCCAGCATCATGATGCAATTTTGCATGACGCTCAACCGCCTTCTCAATTGCTCCGGCCCTGTGGGTAAGGCCACTGTGGATGAACCTTTCTTCACACTGAGAGATCCTTTGGCATCAAAGATCGGCACCAAAACGTCTGGGTCTACTTCGTCCTTGCTCACTACTTCTGACAAGGTCTCTGCTCTGAACTCTCCATTCTCCAGCTCCTGTAGTTTCTTCTCCAGGTACTCCTTTGCAGGCGTAACTTTGTCCTCCAGATGCCCCATCGCCTGTTGATAGGCATTGCGAAGCTGCACATAGTCTCCTGTAGGAATAGGTTTGGTCCATTCCCTTGTATTCATTTCTGCTTCGACCTCCGCCTGTCTCTTTGCTTTGGTACTGACTTCTTTCCAAGAGCAAATCACCGCTGCAACTTTTGCGCGATCGCCCAGGGAAGCTGCAGCATCAACATGGAAATCATCTCTGAGCACTTGTATCAAGTCCGCCTCATCTCTAAAGAAAGCAGAGAATTTGTTGACGTTTGTGACCCCATGTGTAAAAAACTGAGCTTGCACCTCCTCTGGCACCTCGTTCCGCTCAAACGTGAAACGCAAATCTGAGTTACCCAGTTTCAGAGTCTCTTCCAGTGTCTGCGGCCCCAATCCAGGTCCAAGAAAAGCCATGCCCTAACGCTCACAGCCCTCTAAAGAGGAAGTATAAAAGTGCAAAAAATGTTTCCCCATCACGTGATTGACATGCGCTCTCCAGCAATATGCGAAGAAAACTTCAACAGCTGTCAGCGTCACACTCAATGAAAAAACTTGCAGCACTGTACAAACGGGAGTTTTCCACTTATGTCGAGTTTGTGTATTATGTTTGTCTGAGGATACGTTTGTCTTTGCAAACATCTGTGTGTCTCATGCCGCATCACGGTGACCTTCGTCACTGCGCTTGAACCGAGGACCACCGAGTGCAATTCCGGCACATCCGTCCCTTGATTTCAATATCAACACAGGTGTTTCCCGGGATCATTCGATCCAAAATGATTTGAAAACCTTTACATGTACCTGACGCCTGTGCAAAGTCAATTTCTCCTCACCACTTTTTTACATGACAAACTGCTCAAGAACCTCTGAGTTGAAAACCGGAACATCTCCCGCCAGAACTGGGCAGCTGTCAGCATGTTTTGCTTCTGTATGCCCTCCGGTTCTGGTTATGTTCTGAGCCGCTTTCGGCCCGTTTAATGCACGATCCTTCAAGTGTCATCGACACCGTGAATTTAAATGCCGCTCTGAGGTTTGCATCGTTTGACAACTCAACTGAAATGATCCTAGCTGAAAATGAAATGAAGTGATAACGTTTCAGTGTTTCAACTGTTTCTCCAAAACCAACACTGCAGCAGAAAAACAAGTGAAAACACATCCAACCGTCCTGAACCCCAAAATGACAAGAGCCTCAACTGCTGTTGCTACCGGCTTTCCCTGATTCCTCAGAGCTAGACGAGCTGGTGCTCGATGAGGTATCCTCTGTGCTGTCGTCCTCCCCTTTTGAGGCTGGCCAACAAACGCGACAGACATGTGTGAAACTGGTGTCTGGTGGCTTCTCCATGTATTCATCTGACGTCTTAAACGTCTTTTCCCTTGCCATCCAACAACCTCCTTTGGTCTTGTGCAAACGTTTGCAACGATTGTTGACATGCACTACTACATATTCAGCATCTCTCTGAATTTTCTGTTCCTGAGTGTCCGACTGTCCTCGAATCTCTTTCAGGTCCAAGGTTTCCAGTTCAACGGGAACAGTCTCAAAAGGTTCAGGATCTACACTCGCATCAAAGTAATATGTCATAGATGTTTCAAGTGAAAACAAAATGCAATCACACTCAGCCTTTGCAATATCCGTCCTGCGCGACCTCAGCCATGCTCCTGCAGACTCCAGGATGTCTACCTCATCCAGGATTTTCATGCGATCCGGTTTCCTCAAAGCTTTGGCAAACTTCAACTGCAAGTTGGCAACCAAACCATTGTAAGATCTGATATAAGTGTCACTGGCCTCTGGTTTCCACCTGCCAATCAGATTCCTGTCAGTGGTCTGCACACCTAACATTGCAATACCCGTTGGGAAAGTTGCACGTTCAGAGTGTTCTGTCCAGAAAGTTGCAAGATCCTCCGGGATCAACATTTCCCAATCACTAGACCTTATCAAGGTCTTGCGCAAGTAAGTTGAATATGCCGTCATGTCTGCATAAGTGGCATACTTTTTCCTGAACCCTTTCCAGTCCTCTGCAAACCTGGGTATCAGGTAATCCCTGTCAAAGTCAGCATTCCTTTTGAGTAAATCAAAACCAGTTGGAATCCATTTCGCACTCCAAACGAAAGCTTGTTCAGAAACACAAACTGGCAACTCTTGCACTCTCTTCCCCGGCCCTGAGGTCTTTGTCACTCTGAGAAGGGTGGTCAACCTTCCATTTGTCAAATGAAGTTCACCAGGTTTTATCTTCTGCAAATCGTCATAACGTAATCCTCCCCAGATTTTGAGAAGCTTGCACCAAGCTAAAACTCTGAGGCAAAGCAACACTGCAGAATCCAAAACCATGCACTCCAATGCTTCGATTACCACTGAAGGATATCTTGGCGCCCGACGTGGTGGTGGACTATCCTTTGATAACTGCTCAGTGATATAATCCCTGATCTGTATAACGGCACGACTGGAAGTGACAATTGAAGACTCATCTAAACCTGCCACCTTCTCGAACCAGTTGATTGCTTTGCAAATAAACCCAGGTATCGAGGGACCACAAGGCTCATCCATCCTTGAAAAAAGGTATTCGCAGAACATCCCAGGATGCACAAATGATTCCTCACCCCAAGCTGACTTCTTCCATAGTTGCCAAGCCTTCCAAGCCTTGACATATCGCTTCAAAGTTGATCCCCTTGTTTTCCCAGCCAAGGCCAAATGAATACGCTCCGAACCGACACAGAAGTCCATGCCCTGTAAGATTGGCGCATTGATTGCTGCTAACTGTATGTACAACTCCCTTGACCATTTCTCTTTTAGGTCTATTTCCCATTTTCTCCTTGCATCGACTTGTTCATCTTGTGCACGGTGTTTGACCCTTAAAGGTTTCCAAATATCAGTAGAAGACCCTGCAACTGAAGAAACGTGGACATGAGCAGCTGTACTGGGTTTGTCTTTGAAACGGTCATCCAATGTTGCATGCAAAGACTCAGGCATGTGGTCACTCCGTAGCCGCTTCTGAAATGGCTCATCTGTGTTTACTCTGCACAACCAAGACCTGACTATCTCCACATGTGTGCCATCACAGATCCAACCTAGCTCATGACAAACCTGCTCTGCAATGTCGTGTGCATCATCCGGTCTGTAAACAGCTAGTTTCTTACCACCCAGACCAAAACGTTGGAGAACTGTCCACATCGCCTCCTCAGCATCCACATCCATCTACGGGAGTGTGAGCGCTCCGGGGCAAAGCCGTCCATTAACGACCTTTTAGTCTCCAACCCTTTTGATCCACTAAAATTTTGTGAGATAAAAGAATATATGAGACCAGTAATGACGGAATTCAAGTTGAGATGAATTCAGGTTTCAGATTTGTTTGTCCAAATAAAACCCGAGGAAAAACAAATCAAAAATATGAAGATGCGAGAATCCTTCAGATTCTTTCTGAATATTTATTCACGAGAATTCAGATGACGGAATTCCAAAAAGAAACAAGTCAAGTATGACAAAAAGGTTTCCTTATCGGAACCCCAGGTTAGAATGTCCAGAACCATTCAATAACCTTCCCGGAAACCGCGGGAGAAAAGGAAACACAACAAGGCGCGAGGAACGCAGGAGAACACGGCGCAGACGCGCAGGGAGAGACGGCGCTCAATACGGGCGCAGGTACTAACTAATACACTATCGCAACGAGTCGCGAGTGCATAACGAAAACAGTTTCATCCCCCATCTATGATTGTCAGGCAACGGCTACGAGAGCGTGCGCTCATGCAATAGGCTTCATGGGGTGAGGAGGCCTTAGTATAGTCTAAGCTCTCGACTGGTCAACACATTCTAAGCACTAGTGCAAGGGGACAGCATGCTACTCGGCTTGTTATGACTAAGCTATCACTCACACACAACAACACATGAGTGTGGCTACCAGCTGTTGAAGGTCTGAATCGGTAGGGGCCAGGCATGTGGCAGGATGAACTTGATTTATAAATGAGGAGAAGCTGTATCCCCTACTGCTTACCAGTGCACCTGTCACGTCTTTGGACAGACACACCAGTATGGACAGTAACCTTCAGGCATGTGTCATGAGGAACCTGACAATTATAAATGAGGAAGAACTGTGTCCCCTACTGCATACCAGTGCACCTGTCACGTCTTTGGACAGACACACCAGTATGGACAGTAACCTTAAGTAGAAGTGACGAAAGACCAAATAGAAATGGAAGTTAACCCCCACTTCCGTTGTTGATGAAACAAAAGCCAAATACTGTATGAGGGACAAAGCGGAGTGAAACAGAAATGAGACACAGGAGGAAGGGAGAGAAATGGTGGACACAAATAGGGGAAAAGTGATGCGAATAAGGGTTGGGGGAATCATGTCGTACCTCTCATGAAATGTTCCAAATGATGCTTCTTATCCGATGTGATAGTGTCGTTCCATTCATTGGTGAGTGCAAACGATACTGGGTTCACTGCTTGCTGAGCAATAGCTCGCTGACGTAGCGCTCGAGTCGCCCGTTGATGTTCATCCAAATCTTCCGGAGGAACCCTCCTGCGGACTTTCCTGTCTGGGAAGTTTCGCTCCCGCAGGTTGGCTTGCAAGGCATGTCCCGCTGCATAAACTGCAGGTTGCTGGAATAAAACACGCTCTGCAAATCTGTTGAGATGCACTGTCCATTCAGCAAACATATGGCTGTGCGACAGTTGATTCCTGAGTCGCGCTACCGTTTGATGCAGGCTCCCATTGGTATGCCACAATCGCAAAAGACTGTAGTTGGAAGGCCAATCAAGTGGGCACAGTGTGGCTGTTTCTTTCCATTTTTCAGGTGTAAGCCCTTCTTGAGAAGGTATGATCACTTCCAGAGTAGTGCGAGTCGGTCCCAGTGGTTGGAGACCTCGCATCATGTATGGTTCAACGAGCCCTGAGGTGTATCCATGGATGAGCTCCTGGAAACATCCAGCCATTTGAAAGTCTTCATCTAATCCAAGACGAAAACCAGGCATGGTTTTGGCAGCAAATTTTACTGCTTGGAGCAGCTGCTTTGCTCCTTCCACTGGAGTCTCGTCACAGGAACGTTTCGGGCACGCGATGTTGATTTCTTGTGGTTTCTGCGCATTCTCAGGGGCATTCTCGAGAAGTTTGGGAGCAATTTTGCTGGCCCAGCTAGCCGGGAACCATGCCAATAGGGCAGAGGCACCACTCCTAAGGTCCACTAGCCCAGTAGTGCGTCGATGAGGCCGATCTGTGACCAGGACTTTTACTGGGCCACTCGGCGCTCGACTCCGGTTCATCTCAGAGCTCTCTCGGGCCGAGCCGATGAGTTCAGACAGGATGGGCCGAAACCAGTACGTGGCATACAACAGGCATTCAGTTTCTGGAGTCACCATGGACTCAGCTAATCTCATCAACGTGCTCATCGCCTGGGCAAGTTTTTCTGCCACTCGAATTGTGAGAGCCCTTGCCGTCTGCAGGAGGACATCCTCCACACTGGCACTTTGCCCGCGCAACCACAGTTCACAGGCCACACTTAGCAAGATGCGCGCAAACTTTTCTTGGATGGCAGTCCAAGACAACGTCAATCTCGCCTGTAGCCATAACGGCGGGAGAATCCCAAGGTTTTCGGGTATGCAAAACGGGTTTCCGTTGGGTTGGACATTAGTAATCAAGATTGCTAGCTGGTCAGCTGCACTCACGATTTCGTCTTCAGATGGATCCTCAGCTGCATCAGGTATGGGTGGGCACCACGCAACTGTAGGGTCTTCTGGATCACTCTCGTCATCGGTAGAGGCTGCGTCCTCATCCGAGGAAGGGTCATTCACTGTGTCTCCTGCACCCTCGGGGCTTGCAAATTTCATGGACCCTGGATCAAACTGGCGATCCAATGTGTCCAAGAGGTCCGGTTGCAACCGATGGGCATCGAAGTAGTGGATACCTGGTATTACGACGAGTTGTCGATCCTGTATACCCACGTGAAAGAAGACCTTGTGGCCTCGATGTCGATGAACAAGCGCTGGGGACCCATTGTAGGCTGCACACAGCCAGAGAGGAGATCTGTACCCATCAGCAGCATAACCATACAAGTATTCACGATCAATCGAGCAGGGGAAGAAGCCACTGGCCGTTAGCACATGGTCACGTGTGCGAGACTCCAGCGCTGCAAGGACATCAGGGGGAAGGCGCAACTTGTCTCTGCATGCCACAACCAACCGATATCGTCGCCACACTCGCGTGCCATTAATGGTCACTATCATGGCAATAGCAAGAGGGGGTTTATCTTGGGAAATAAACGGTGCCACTAATCCCCATTCCATTATAGCAATTTTGTCGGTGGGGTAGGCCGTAGGGCCATGGTACTGGATGTCTCGGCCTTTCAGCGTGAAGTAGCCATAATGATAAACTCCTATTGTCTGAGCCATGCCAATCATGCCTGCCATATCGAGAGGCGAGACAATATAGGTATGTTCAATGGCTCTTGTGAGCGCTACAGTTGCTCTTCCATAGCAGTCCTCACGCTCGTCTGCTGATGCATCCCTACGTCCTCCACTTAGAAACCCGACACCTGTTTGAACAATGACCGCAATGCGCGCTGTCGCCCCTGCAGCAGAGGAGGTGGTGGAAATTCTCAGCCCGCCATACCACGCGGACTGGAAGCCATGTTGGAGTAGCAAGTTATGCACCGCCGTACGGTTGCATAAGACAAGCAGCTGCGAGGTTGCCCCTTGTTGCAAATTGCGATAATAGGTCTTCAGGTAGGTGCAGAAGGCAACAACATCCTCAACAGCAGCTCTGAGATCTTTAGGTGCATTCCACAGCACTGTCCGGAACCCTCCTTGTGTCACAGTGGACTCATGTGGCACGAAGTGTCCAATGTAGATGTGATTGGGCTCATGGAGGACTAGCTCAGGATATCGCACTGCAACGATTGCTTGGTAGGTCAGCATTGAGACCCGTGAGCTGTTAGGGAGGATGATACCCCACCGGTGAGGACCACATAACCCGGCTGCTTCAAGGGTTGTGGTGCACTCAGGTACTCCAAATTCCTCTGGTGCTGTGGCAATCAGCAGGACTGCTAGAGCTGCAGCAATTAGGCTGCTGTGTGCGTCCAGCTGGCACGATATTCGGCAGTGAAGCACACGCCCCAGGGCGGCAGGCAGCTCGTAATCTTGCGGAGTGGATGTCCATGGGCTACTATGCGACTTATTTGCGAGTCTCAGCAAACTGAAGAGATCAGACTCCGGATCTTGGCTCGCATCAGGCCAAAGCTGAGCTATAAGTGCTGCCATTCGTGCCGGCGAAAGATAGTCTCCTGACTTATCAAGTGCTCGGAGCCCTAACGGCCGTTGCAACAGTTTGCGACGATTGACAGCCGCTGCTCGGCCTTTTGACAGTCCGCCTGGAGTTTGCCTGTGATCGCCAATGAAAACAGTAAGGGTTGGTTGTTGAATGGCAGCGAGAGCTGCAATCTCATGGTAGTTGCCATACTGTTGACTTTCGTCCATGAAGGCAAGCCAGGTGCGAGAGATCCAATGGCCAAAACTGGAATAGCGCATCGCCATTTCCGCCGTGGCCGAGCCACCTGTTGCAATGAGTACATTCTTGTGAGCGATGATTCTATTGCGGTCACTGCATCGGACGTCAATCTTGGAGGCATATGCTGCTCCTTTGCCTTCCTCCATGCGTCCAATTAGCCTACCAAAGCTCTTGATTGTGGGGGGCGCGAGATCACTTAATTGATCCGCAAGTGCTTTGGCAGCTACATTTTCTTTCGTATAGATGATGGCAACACAGTCCTTGAGTTCGCAGCTCAGGGCAATGAGCAAGACCGCAAGGGACCGCGTTTTGCCAGCACCAAAGACCCCTGCAATACATAAGTCAGATCTTCCTGTCAGAATGGCCAGTAACAATGCAATTGAAACTGTCAAGACATGTCCATCACCGTGGGCTGCTAGAGGAAGGAGATACTCACGGTAGTAACTGTCATGGGCCCCATCCATCGCTATCGTGGCTGGTGTCAAAAACCGTTTCAACATTCTGACTAATGCATCAGTCAGCTGCGTTTTGCGCTCGCTGGCCATGCGGCGAACAGGTATATGCGGCTGCACGATGCCCATTGCCAATGGTAGGCGCGACTGGTTAGCTTGCGCAAACACTAAGAGTTCATGGCGGCTGCGTGTGTCTCCCAGAAAGGCTAGCTCCTCCCACACTACGGCCATGGACACGTAGTCTTCGATGGGTTTCGGCCAGTCCTGTGCAGGATCAAAGTAACTCATTGTTTTGAGATACTGGTCCAAAAGCCGCCCACAAAAGGTCCGAGCAATGGGTAGCGAGACGATAACGAGCTCCAGCAACTTCGGGGCAATGCGCTTGATCGCTCGCTGAGCAGGGTTCTTACTGGTTCCGCTAGACATCACCTTTTCATGTACAAGTAATATGACACACCGCTGCTGAGTGTCTGGCAACTGGAGAACACCCAGTAGTGCTCTGCCCGCCATCACATTGGCTTCCAAGTTGCCTAGATTCCCAGCTTCACAGAGTTCTCGCGGCGAGGTTGTTGGAACATCCGACGGTGCGCTAAAGAGCAGGAGCGGGGCACCATCAGTATGTAGGTGAATGACATGAAACCCAGCATACGCCTCATATTGGTAGGTGAGCTGCAAACGTGTTCCAGTTTGTCCTCGCTTCTTCTGCTGAGCAAGTTCCACACTGACCCAGGGCTGGAGATGCTGGAGCTGCCGTCCCGCATGATAAGCGTCTAGTTGCGGAAGTACCATGTCCAGTAGGAAGATGAGGGTTCGTAATGAAAAACCACGCAGGAATTCCGCCAGTAGGTTGCGAACCAGCAACCCACCCTCATCGTGGGATCCTCCCGGTGTGGGGATCATCTCAATCAGAACTGCTTGTAGGTCAGCTTCCGTATCGGGCTGACCATCCCGAATGTCCCGTCCGTCAATGGGTATATTCTGTAGCTCCGTGTTCCCTTCTCCAGCTGCTACTAACAAAGCACTTAGAGTCGTCTTGAGGTGCTCAGGAAGGTCAAAGCTAACCCATGAGAGTACACGCAGCAATCCCTCGCACCGTACCCCATGTGGAATGACTTGTGGGGTGGTGATTTGTAATCTCTGAATTTCGTGGACTCCTTCATCAAGGTCAATGAAGAGCAAGTGGCCATAGGAGTGTTTGGCACGCCCACTCCATGTGGGGTGCCCTTCTATAAGAACAACCTGATAGTTAAATTCTGTCAGGGAAGCAGGTCTCCACACACATAGCCGGTCCTCCAGGCAGTGCACCAGTGTGACTCTGCGTTCGCCTGTGGCAAGTCGCAGCATCTCTGGCGGCGTCGCAATCGCAGCAACTTTAGTGAGGCCAGGGAACGCAGCAAATTCACTCAGGATCTCGTGGACTGCTAAGCCCGTATAGGACCCTGCCGAGAAACCATACACGTTAATGTCCCTGCCACCTCTGGTATCCGCTGTAGTGACCAAGTGTGGAAAACATGCCTTCAGAAAAAGCTGTTTACCTTGTGGATGGTAACAACGGAAGATCTGCTTAATTGCTGTTGACCAGGTCGGATGTGGTGGCCTGGCATGGGCTGGCCGGATGTTCGCGGCCTCAATGAGGCGAATCGCTCTCGTGAGCAGCAGCTGTGGATCAGAGCACTGTTCAGGGAGGAAATCTCGCCAAGCTGTCCATCCATCGGCAGTGGAGAGGAGCTGGTATACCGCATATTCGTGCACTGTTTTGGTGAGGCCCAATTGGGTGATATGTTCTTCCCAATTATCTGTCATCGCAAGCGATGGGCCATACACCTTTGTTTGCGCAAGATTTTGCCGGAAAATATCATAGTCGTGTTCGCCACTAAGTAGGCCACCCCCTAATCCACTGCAATGCACTTCAAGGGGTCGGTCTTGCATTGGGGCGTCATCTTGCCAGACTTCTAAGAGAGAAAAGACCCACGATGCCCAGTCAGCAGAGCCCTTGAGTGTTGCAGGCATCGCAGCTTCAGGTTGTCTTCCTATGTAATTTTGTTTGGACACTTCTCCAACATCTATAGCCTGCTCATTGACAGTGATTTCCCACTTAGCCATTTCTCGGAAAGGTAACGGAAGACCAAACTTCAGGTGAGCTGCTTGCTGCAGCGACGTACATGAGGGTTCCGATTGTTCCTTTCGTTGCCACAATCCACACAGCAAAATTAGTTGAGCTTGGGAGAGAGGAGGAGGAGGCACTTTGGCATGCAGCCGCAGTCCAACCACTGGAAGGAAATTGTGATGTAGCCATTGGGGCTTCCATTCTTGTGTGCCAAATAAAGCAGCAGCCAGCGGCAACCAGCCGAATTGGGCGAGGTCAGCGAGACTGCTCGGCATTCTTTTCTTGGCACTGGTGCCAAACCCATGCAGGATAACAGGCCGCATGTAATGTGGCTCGATTGCCATGGCTTGGTACATCTTGTCTCCTGGCAGCACTCGTACACTGACCTCACCGGGCAGCAGGCTAAGGGTCGGAAGGGCCCCTTGCTCGTAGGCGGGCCTAGCCCATTTATGGAAGTTCGGTTGTCTGCCTTGGTAGCCATCAAGGATCTTCCGTAAATGACCATGGCGCGGCCAGACTCCAGAGGCTGGGACAGGAAAAGTAACTAATCCAGACCACTGGCCTAACAAACTCCACGCATGGCACCAATCTGCAGTAACACGTGTGGACGTGCCAAGCAGAGGAGAGCCAAGTAATCCACTAGCGACTGCTTGCTCAACGTCTGCAGGTGGATATGTAGTAGCTAGGTAGGCTTCGACATGTCTGTGGTAAGCACTGGTAATACTGTGGGCTATTTCATCAGGATCTGCGTCTGAGTCCTCCAAGACAGTAACAGGTACAGGACTCTCATGACCCGAAGCTAATACAATGACCAGACCAGCATTGATTTCAGTGAAAGCCTCACTCACAAGGATGACTCCTTTGGGCCTAGGCGCAGTGGCAGTTTCATCCACGGCTGCTTTGTCCTTCCGAGTGGGTTTGGTTGACCCAGCCGGGGAAGAGTCATCGCTGCTGGACGTCGCCCGACGAGACATGCGGGGACTCGGGTCTGGCGAATCACCATAGTCAACTTCGTCTGCCAAATTGGCACCGTAGGTGAACGGAGGGGCTCGTAGTGGATCCGCTTTTCGGACAGCAAGATGGTCCGCACTATGCGATCTAGACAGCTTCGATGGTGGACCAGGCTGTTGCATGTCCCTTCCCGTGTCCACAGATCGCGCACGTTTGTGCGATGACGCCATGGGGCTTGACAGTTTGCTCTTTGCAACTGTGCTTGATGTAGCTGAATGGGTTGGGTCAGTGCTCGCTAGCCACAGTTCCCGTATCTCAAAGAGAGTCACTGGCACACAGTCGCTGTCAATCAGTGCAAAGTTGATGGCCGGGAAGAGGAAAACGCAAGCATCAAGGATGTACGTCCCTGCCCATGTCGGGTGTACCTTATGAAGACCAGTGTCAGCTGAAATGTGGACAAAGACAACTGTGGTGAGTTCTCCATATGGGCCGACATAGCGTAACCGTTCTTTCCACCAAGCAGCGACCATTGGCCAATGACTGAGTCCAGACACAGACTTGACCTTATCCGATTGCAAATCACGATTGTCCGTCACCAAATATACCGTGTGGTAAGGCAAGAAAGCAGAGCTTTGACTAACCAACCATCGGTACAACTTATGCCAGTCAGGTCCAGGTAAGGTTTCTCTCCCGCTTACCATTGCAATTTCGTAGTCATGTCGATCGGGTGCAGCTGTCTTCTTATGGGGGTCTCCAAACCTCCAGTGCTGCTCAATGGATACATTCAGCCCATACTCAGTCGAAATGCTCTTATGCTGTTCAAGTGCAAAGAGCAAGTCAAAGAAGCTGATGTCAGGGTTCTTTGCATACCAGGACTTCATAACTTGTTCCCTGGAAAGCAGAGGCATCACACTGTGCAGTTCCTGCGTAGCTGATCAGGGTGTAAAGGTAGTATGGGGGAGGGAGGGGAGGTGTTGAGAATCCTGACACGTCTTTGGTCAGAAGACTCAAGCACTTCAGTCAGTATTGAAAGGGCAAAACCAACGAAGAGAAGGAAGACCCAAGCAAGACCACCAAAACAGAAGGCCACCAGGAAAGACCAAAACACAAAACAAAACCCAGGACACCAACACAACACAAAACAACAAACAAAAAAGGGGGGGGAAGGGGCAAGCGTTGAAAGACCTGACACGTCTTTGGCCAGGCAGTTCAAGCACTTTGACACGAAACAAGAGAAACAAACAAAACACCGAACCCACAAATTGATACACGGCAGCCAAAAAGGTGCAATCAGGGGGGAAGGAAAGGGAGACAAGAAGCAGGAAGCCCTGACAGTCTTTAGTCAGAAAATCCAGGCACAAGAGTGAAAAAGGAGAAGAGAGAGGGAAAGGGAGGGAGCAGAGCACAACGTGCCAAAGAGCAAAAGAGGAAGAGAACCAACACAAATCAAAAAGGGGGGAAGGGTGGTGGAGGAGGCACTGGTAGCCCTGGCACGTCTTTGGCCAGAAAAACCAGATGCCAAATGGGAAGGAGAACGAGGAGTCAGGTAGGGGGATGTGTCGCAGCAAGGGGCACTATCGTGGTATAAGGTCCTAATGCACGAAAGATCAGGATGTAAACTGTGGTGTGAAAAAACAAGCCTGTAGCAATACCCTTCGCCCAAACCGGAAAGGTTAGTGATATGAATCCCTCACCCAATTAGGAGGTGCTATATATTTCCCCTTTCTGGAACAAAGCTGAGGCAGCTGGTCTGTCTACTGCTTTGCATTTGAGCCAATGGATTGCAGGGAGCGGTAGCTGCATGTAGCAGAGCACACAATGCTTGCATCCTTAAGGACATCATGGTTCAACTGAGAGATGTGACTGTGTGTGCGCTGCTCTTTCGTTTTTCTCTAGGATCACAAGCAGGCCGGAACTCAGCATTGACCTGGTGCCAGCCTCTCACTGGGAAAGTATTCATCTTAGAGCACACAACTAGTCGATTTGGTGCAGGAATGTTGCTTCCCGGTTGAGCTCCGGGGGTGATTGCAGCTCATTTCGTATTCGTACTGGTAAATACAGTCCTTCAAATATTCTGCGCCACCGAAACGTAGCAAAGTTTGTCTGTCGAGACTGTTGCTCAATGATGTGTTGGTATTTCCAAACAGTTTGATTCATGATCGTGGTGGCCCTATCTGTCAGAGCTGTGGGTTTCACTCGCGCCAGAGACGATTGCTCACTTCTAAACTCGTCTGTGGCGCTACGCACTTGCTGTAGCATATCAATGACCGCGTCTTCAGCACTTTGCGCAGCAGCAGCTTGTACAGCGTTGAAGACTTCTTTTCGGGCAGGGTGACCATGCCATTGCAGTGAATGGCAAAGCACAGAGGCAATCGGAATCTCCTGCCACGGGTCCGTTTGTGCGTCTAGGAGCAGCTGTACATTTGTCCTGTGCCGATGAAGGACAGCAAGGAAAAGGGGTGGTAGTGCTCCTTTTAGGGGTATCACCGAAGCACCAGCCTCAAGCAAAGTTTGAACAAGCTGTGAGCTGCCCAACTCAACTGCTAATTCCAACATGGTGGTAGGTTGCATTTTGGGCGGGATAATATTGGGGTCAGCTTGGGCTTGTAGCAGTAGATAAGTTAAACTGGCCCCATGTCGAGGGAAGCAGTGGCCAGCTGTAGGCTGGCAAGCATACGGATCAGCAGAATGGTCTCGAAGAATAGCAGAGGCTACTAATGTGCTGGTATGCCCTCCCTCCGTCGTCACGTCCATAAGGCCCAAGCCCTTGCCAAGAAGATAGCTTACATCCATCACGTCTTTGTGATAAATGGCTGTCATAAGGTCTTGATATTGCTGTGCTGATGGGACTTGCAATGATTGCACTATATAGCATAAGGTTGCCTCATTTGCATCAGTGTCAAGTTGAACAGCCCTTAGTGGCGACTGGATTACTGACGAGCTGTCTGCGTAGAGGACCACTTGGAAGGGTGAATCCAACCTAAGCACCATCGCCGTCTGTTTCATAATATCCCATCCCAGAGTTGTCTGTTCCAAGACATCTATAGTCAGGGCAGTTTCGCCAAGGATCCCATGGCGTACACGGAGTCGCATACTTACCCCGTAAAAAGGAGCGGAGGCAGCCCTGACAGTCTTTAGCCAGAGAGGCCCCGCACTTATGACTGTACCCACAAAACTCGTATATTAGGGGCTAGGAAGGATACTGAGAGGTATACTAGAAGTACAAGGTCAACAACAAGTCAGACCCTCGATAGTTGAGCCAAATTTGCTGTGCAGGTCAGATATGGAAACATTACTACATGTTATTCCTCCAGCAAAACCACCAACAACACAAACCAAGGAACGCAGAACCAGCGAGCTGGCATGAATGGTCACTCACAAATTCCGCTCCGCGTTAAAATTATATATCGAACAGACTATATCAGCATTCATATACTGTATGGCGTTCGCAAAACGACGGGTTACGCGCCACTAGATATCTACCGAAAATAAAACGTGCAGTCCGGAAAGTGGAATGACATGTCTGAAAAGTGCAAATGCAGACACTCCTTTTTTAAGCCAAGGGGTTGATCCACATATTGCGATTCGGTTTTCATCCGGCTGAGTCTGAGCACCCGCCTTCAAGGCTGAGGGCTAGGCTCAATGAAAAATCGCGTGAAAAATTGGAACGTGATTGCACGTAAAGAAATAAAGTTCTGAACCCAAGAGAGGGTGTAGGTGGGAGGGTAAACCTCTTGGGTCTACCCTAGTCCTTGAACCGAAGGACTTCAAATATCAAACAGATCACATGTTCCAGAGCAACATGTTGAAGTTTAACTTGGAACGGTTTCACGTTTCGCAAGTTTCAAGATGAGTTTACCTCATAACCTCAAACTTCAAACCACCAACTCTGAAAATTTATTTGAACCCTCAGAAACCGGCTGAGTGCAATGCACCACGAAACCCTCATGCAAACTTATCTAGACAGTATATATATAAATCATATGTATATATATATACATATACATATACATATCAAACGCCATACGTCGCGCAGAAAACTCCTTGAAACGGATTTGATCTCCTGATCAAAATTTCACAAGTGAAAAATGCAGCTTCGGAAAAACAAACAATCAAACATGGAATGCTGTAAGCACGCTAGCACTTTTTCAAGGCACAGCGGGGGAATGTACGAGGATCCCGTTTTTGAACAACGGGAGGGTTAGGCATTTCACTACTCTCGCAAAGCGTCTGTAGTGAAAAGAAGAAACAACCCTTACCAGAAGGTATCCGTTGTTTCAAGAAAGAGAAAAGGGCGGGAGAAACCAAGTTTCAGGGTGGGAAAAACTCGCCGAAAAAGCAAGACGGATCCCACACCACCCACCCTTTCTTGAGGCGAGCGCGGAAACATATAGTGAAAGTTTCCGTCAGGTTTTCAGGTAAGGTTTTTGTTTCATGAGATTTTCTCATAAACAAGAAACCAAGGTTTAAACACACCTGTACCTATCGTACCATGTGTTTTGAAACTGTCAGGAAAAGTTTGCATTTTGTTGAAGATATTTTCAGATACCGGGTTTCAAAAACATCTGGTGTGCATTTCAATTCTCAGCCTAATTTTTGTCACTACAAAAATTTTTCTGTTTGGTTCAAATAAAGGGATCATCACTGCTTTGCATTGAGTAACCCCTTATTTGAACCCTCAGAAACCGGCTGAGTGCAATGCACCACGAAACCCTCATGCAAACTTATCTAGACAGTATATATATAAATCATATGTGTATATATATATACATATACATATACATATCAAACGCCATACGTCGCGCAGAAAACTCCTTGAAACGGATTTGATCTCCTGATCAAAATTTCACAAGTGAAAAATGCAGCTTCGGAAAAACAAACAATCAAACATGGAATGCTGTAAGCACGCTAGCACTTTTTCAAGGCACAGCGGGGGAATGTACGAGGATCCCGTTTTTGAACCCCCATTCATCTGATCCCGTTCCTGCCGTTAACTGTGCTTCCACCTCGTGCCAGTCAATGGTCACACGTTCTACGCCTAAGGCGTCTAACTCCGAGGTTTCCAAGCGGCTGGGTTTGTCAGCCAAATTGCTGCTAGTCGGTACCCTAGCAAACCACAGTTTGATTTGGTAAAGCATCTCGTCTTTGACAAAACGTTCAATGATCTTTTGACCATGTGCCGTATTCGTTGCTGCATGTGAGAGTGCACCTCTTGCTGCCTCGTTGTCCAAATACACAACACATTGGCTGTGTCTCATTTTTGGCCCCCAAAGCGACATGGCGCACCCTATTGGTATAAGCTCCAGTTCAAAGATTGGATGCTCAGATTGACTGAGTAACTTGTCCATCAGTCTCTTTGGTACCTTCTCTGCGAAGTACTGGGTCAGCTCCCCTTCAGGGTTTACCAAAATGGCTCCAACTGTCCCTTCTTTATTCTGTTCACCTTCGCAAGCTCCGTCACTGAAAACAAGCCAAGTTCTAAGGTTTGTTGATTGTATCCGCATTGGAGGCGCCGACAAAACTCTGTTTCTCAAAAACTTTAAGGCCAAAAGTTCTGTACCAGTCAGCGCTCTCTGGGTCCTTCCTTGAGAAGCCAAACTGCTAAGCTTCCTCAACGCCTGTTGTGCCAAGCGCCCTCCCGCGAAACTTTCAAACCATTGTAATCGTCCTCTCAAACGTTCAGCATCCTTTGGTGTCATGACACCGGATTCCAGGAAACCGCTCAATACGGTCTTTAACTCTTCAATCCTGCTCTCTGTATGTCCCAGGAGTACTACTCCTTTCTGTTCCAAGGGCTTCAGGTTGAATTGCACCCCCAAGGTCTTAACTGTAGTGTCCCAGGCGACTGCTTTCTTTCCATCACGTGCAAACTGAATCCCCAACAGGTTGAATAAACTCTCGCATGCTATGGCTGCGCTGTTGGAAGATAAACGTTTGGAAAGAACCGTGAAATCGTCGAAAAAACTGGTCCAACATAGACGAAGGCCACGAATCCCCAGGAACCAAACTGCCATTGATATCCTCAAAAAGGCACTTACTGACCCTATAGCCCCGAAGGGCAGGGCATTTATGCCTAGAAATTTCACTGCTTTTTCTTCAGGGCTCCAAACAGCTAAGCGCAGTGTTTCTCGGTCCTCCACACAGACTCCGTACTGCTTGTATGCGTTTTTCAGGTCATATGTCTTTCCAACCACTTCGTCCATAGAGCCTTCAGTGAGGTGTGTAAGGCACCAGGCAATGTAGGCCGCCATCTCATCTACAGAGTGCACCCTCAGCCTCTCGCTCGACCCACATGTACCATTGAAACCACCTATAGTGCAGTCATCAATAAGGCGCACCTTTTCGCCTTGCTGCAATCCAAACCTCTTCGCCAGTAGTTTTGTTTTCAAGTCGCAATGGTCATCCAGCCATGTCCAACCTTTCTCCAACTCCTCCTGCGTCTGCTTCCAAACCTCGTGGCTAAGAGTATCATCAGGTGATTCTGCTACCTGTTTGCAAATGCTGTGGTTAACCCCTCTTGCAAGTTTCTTCGCAGTGTCCATGTCATGCGCAGGTCTTTTAAACGCTGGTGGGAAGATCCCTGATTTTTGCAACCATCCCGAAAGTTTAAAACCCTTGCAGATGTCTTGTACCAAGTGTTCATCAGGGTAACCAAGGTCGTTCAGCATCTCCTGGAAAACCAATAACCGTTTCCCCCGGAGTACCTGTTGTAAGTGGGGCTCCAGTGAGCAATGCAGTTCTTTCTCTTTTGACTCAAGCTCTTTGCACCTATTGGTCCACTTCATCAGATAGGCTGCTCGTTCCTTCACCAAAGAGTGTAAGTCACCTGCGAAGTTCTGTTGTAACATGTTGGTTACCTCTTCATTCAAGTGTATTGCCAGTGATCGCGGGTGTCCCACTTCAATTGCTCTAGCCAGAAAATCCCAAGGGTCTCTTGGGATGCCCATTGTGCACAGCTCCGCTGGAAAAACAGTCTGTACCCCTACCTTTCCCAACATGGGTGATTCCCTGTCCAATTTGTACTCTTTTCCACTCGTAGACCAGTAAAAAACATTCCCACCAACTTGTTCATCGACCCGTATCGTCCCCCATTGAATCTGTCGTTGAACGATTCTGGCCCCTTTGGGCTTTGTTGAAAAGAAAACTGAATCTTCTGGATCGCAGTTGACAGCATTTAAGAAGAAAACATAGTCCCTGAACTCACTGACTAATGGTTTCAGCTTCTTCCCTTTGGGGAGCATGTCCAACACCCAACGGTGCGATGTCGTGCTCGACAATGGCAATTGTGTTTGCAAAGTCACAGGGTTTTTTGCGCCATGCTGTAACGCATAGTCCAAAAGAATTGCCATGATTCGCTTACAAAGCAAGTGTGGATATGCTGCTTCCGCCGCCGTGGGGAACTGCAGATTTTTCCCCACTGGCACTGGGTTCCATTTTGCATGACTATGACTATTGTCGCAAAAAACTCTGAGGGCTTCGAAGGTCTCGTCAGTGGCCCACCATTTTGTAAGCTTGTTGCGACTCCCTCCATGCATACAGTTGTGGAATGACACACTGTGTCCACCTATTGTTTCCATGATTGCTGCAATTGCTGGGAAAAACCAAAACAAAGAGTTTTCAGGGTTTTCCACCGAACACAGAATCTGCAGATTGTAACATACTTCAATTAACTTGGCTGTGGCTGCATAAACAAGGTTAGCTGTTTCCGTCCGCACTTTATCCAAACCTGAAAGTCCATCAATCCCCATTGGTTGCTTTTGCGACCGAAGTGGCCCCGGAATTTTGAAACCACGCTTTGCAAAGGAGGTCAGTTTTTTCTCCCTTGCCCTCGAGGCTGTGCCACAGGCAGGTGCTAAATGCACTGCCAGTATCCTGTCCTTTTCGGTGGTGAGGATGTCAATGATGGCTTGTAAGGATTCTGGTTCCGTCAGATCGTACTGTGCAATAAAAATCTGATTCGCCCTTGCTGTAGTTTTGTCAATTGGCAGAGCTTGGAAGCCTGTATCTCTTGCTATTTTCGAAAGCCGTGCCGTCCCTGCAAAAATCTCCACAAAAAGTAAATCTTCAACACATTTGCCAGAAAATTTCGTGATACCGCAACTCGGATTTTGCAAGTGCTGGGAGATCTTTTGATCTACCGGGTGATAAACAATTTCTTCGACTTGGTCGACTGAGTGACACACCATAGGCTTTTCGCAAGTCTTGTTGACCTTCTTTGTGAAAGCCTCTTTCGCATGCTCCAGCCTTCTCTTTAAGAAGGCACGCTGTGAAACTGTATTGTTGTCACCTAGTCAGTTGGTGCGGCACGTCACATGACTGTGGTTTGTGCGGTGACATTTGATACAACAGTGCTTCCCTTTCTTGCATCTGCCATTGCTAACTTCATTCTTACAGCCACTTTTTAAGTTGAACGCCCAGCAAATAGCGTTGCCTGATTCGTCCTTCTGTGCGAACCCTTTGAGCTCCTGGGGACAAAGTGATTTGGCCTTTGCCGAAGCTTTTGGCCTCTTGTTTGGCCTGGGATTTCCTGCCCCCGCTGGCCGAGGGTTTCCACCTGCTGTCGACGAAGAACCTGCGGCGTTCTTTTCGCTCTCTTTCGGCGCCCCCTTTGGCAGAGGCAACATGTACATAGTGACCCTTGGGTCTGTGCGCAGCTCTTTCATTTTCTTCTCCATGGGAAATCTGCCAGCTGCATCTGGTTGAAGTGAGCCTTCGATCTCCTGTGCCATCAACGTAAACATCTCTCTGTCTGCTCTGATCACCTGGCCAGCTGATACCCTTGCATACCCTGCAGGGGGGGTCCTTTGTCAGCTGCGACAACAGTTGCTGCACCCAGATCTCATGTTCTGAATTGCTAATAAGGGCACATTGATCGAATGCCAATCCCCGTCTTTGCAAAGCCCATTGCAGTTGTAAATCTGTGGAAGTGTCCACAGCTGGTGGCTCCTCAGCTGAAGCCAACTTCACCATTTGTTGTTCCAGCGACAAGGTGACCGGCTTGTCTTTCATGTTCCCTTGGATCTCAGAGTCTCTCTTGCTGCATTTGCTCGGTGCTATCCATGTGACCGAATCTGACTCTTTCATCTGTGCAACCATGTCGATCAGCGCATAGGAAGGCTGAAGTTCGCCCCGTATACGCACACCTTGCAACCTTGTTTCTTGGTCCCTCAGTCTTGCTGCTTTCTCAGCAATGGGCAGTTTTCTGACTGCGTCACCAGATGAATCCGTTGCTTTGGTCTTGAGTTCCGCCATGACCACTGCTGCAGCCTCAAAGTGAAGCCGTCTGAGTGCGGCCTGTGTACCAAAGTCCAGGTCCACCCCATCATTAAGTCTAGTTGTAAAGTCCTTGAACTGCTCGTCTGAAGGTGGCACTTGTGGTGTGCCAATTGAAAACGCTAAAGCACTGAGGTTTCGGATTCCTTTGCTTTGCAAAAGATTCAGCAATGACCCATCGGTCACTATTTTGTTGCAATGCTGTCCAAATGCCGCCTCTGAGTCTGCCAATGACATGGCTCTCTCAAACCAGCTTTGACAAGCCCATTGCACGAAACAAGTCGCGTGAAATGTCAAAACATTCTCACCAAGCAACCTTGATTTATGAAAGAACTTGGTAATGGTTATTGTAACAATGCAAGTCGTGAAGTTTTTCCAAACCTGTCACAACAAGCCATGAAAAATGTGCGTTTGTAAACATGTTCAAAGGACGTGCAACATAAAGCTTGCACATGTATGCCATGAGTCTGCACCGACCTATCGACTGCTGCGTTTCGAACCTGAAACTCAGTCGATTCCTCGATGCTCTCTCAGACGATACCCTTTGAAATCCTGCCTACACCTGACATGCCACTTGTGAGATGATGATCGCCGGCAAGAATGAAACAACTGCACATCCACTCGATCTGAAACTATCACTTAAAAGTTCATGCAAACTTCAGATAACACAAATGAAAATTTTGATTCAAGCTGAAGTCTTTGCAAACGACGTACAGCTGCTGCCTTGTTTCACCGCTTCACGGTTCTGGCGCCTTAGCTGTCTTTGAGCCTGAAGCACATTCTGCATTTTGCAGAGTCGTACCTGACAAGGCCTTCATGTCTCCTGAAGTTTTGTCCAACCCTTCTTCCGCATAGCAATACATTTCTATATTCCATGCGGGTCAAATGAAACATCTTTGAGTTCTGGTTTAACCACAACTGCTTGTCACTTGGAATTGAAATTTCATAGTGTCCTACCACTGGCGTGACCCTGACTTCTTCATCCGATGAGTCGCTCGAGTCTGTTGTGATGTGCCCATTCAGCACTGGCTCTTCCGCTGGAACCGTTTCAGCCGATTGAATCAAATTCCACGACTCCAGTTCTGAGCCCTCAGCATCCCTTTCCGTGGATTGCCAGGCATCTGCATGTTCAACCCTTTCATCAGGTGCAGTTGCAAAAAACACAGTCTTATCCAGCGACATCGCACCTGCATTCAACCTGCCACTCCTTGAATTGTCAGGTTCGAAAACACCTGTTCGTATCTCCATCAAAACATGTGATAGAAGTGCCAGTGGACGTGCAATGCTGTCTCTGCTGTAGGTCAGGGCCATGCGCATCTTATTCGAGTGGTAGCCCAGAACTAGCCTGTCCTCGATCGATGCACCTCGTTTTGCAAGAAAAGAAAGACATGTGCACTTGCATGAGTGACTGGTAAGCTTGGCTTTGTTGATGTCCTCCAAACACAACAAGTGGCCTATCCACAACTTTGCCTCATGAGTTGACACGGGCCTTCTGGTGGCTTCCAACGCAATGTTGGGTGCTGGCATCAGCGGGAACTGTCTCATGTTTTCAATGCACAACATCTTCCTGACTTCCAACCACTGAGCTCCCCATGCATCATTGGTGACACCAGTTGCAGGCGCTGACAATGGCAAGAACATGTGACGCAAATGAAAAGCACGTGCAGTTTTGTGAACAGCTGTCCTAACTTCCAAATGCACTATTTGACCTTGTCCATCAAAGTCAGGCAACAGTTCCTCAGCATGCTGGGCATCCGACCACCTGGCTCGGCCATAGATGCAAAACAACAACATCCCTGCCATTGCACGGTCCCACAATTCAGGTCCCTCACGCAAAACCTCATGCAGCCTTTTGAGTTGCACTACAGTGAAAGGTGAAGCTTGCCGTGGACATGTAGGGCCCTGACGTGATGCTGCTCCAAGACAACGTCTGCTATTAACCAGTGTTTGTAAGGGGTCCATTCCAAGCACATGTCTTGCAAAAACCACAGCTTCAAAACAAGCCTTCAGTCTCGACGATGGAGCTCCGCTCTCAGACTCCGACTTCAAGAACTGGTAAAATTCATCTTCTTTGCATGGAAAACTCAAACCCTTAACTGCCAAACTGTTGCACAACTTTGACAAACTGTTCACACGTTTCATCAAGGTTTGAGGAGCCTTGTTGTAGAAAACGTCCACCAGGATCTCACATGTATCCAAGACAGCAACCCATCTGCGAATTGCAATCTCCCACAAAGCGTCTCTCTCTTCCTGCCAACTTTTCTCGGGCACGTCCTTGATGTGCTTGATGAAGCTCTGCAGGCCAGGGTAAGGCTTAGAGACCACTCTACGATCCACTTCAGACTTTGACGCAGAAGTTGAGGTTCCTTCATAGTGAAAAGGTAATGGTCTCTTGAAGCCTTTGTGAAAATGTTCAAGCACCGGTTTGGCAGGGTCCAAAACACCACTCCAAAAATCTTGCTCCCATGGCAACTTGGGAATCTCCGACTGCAAACTTGTCCATGCAGAACTAACAACTGCAACAGTGTCATAGTTCCTAGAAAATTCCAAATCTGCATCAGCACTCTGCCCAGGCAAGAACTCTGCAAAGTCCGTCTTGGCGATCGATGGGGTATAGCTAACAGAACCTACTTCAAAACCAGTTTCCAGCAACTGTGTTTGAGAACAATGTCCAAGTTCAACATCAGGTCGCACTTGACTGGATTCCAAAAACAGATTCTCCTCCAAATGAACTGTATCCATGGCCACAGCTAACCCCCCATGCAAAAACTCGCCGAAAAAGCAAGACGGATCCCACACCACCCACCCTTTCTTGAGGCGAGCGCGGAAACATATAGTGAAAGTTTCCGTCAGGTTTTCAGGTAAGGTTTTTGTTTCATGAGATTTTCTCATAAACAAGAAACCAAGGTTTAAACACACCTGTACCTATCGTACCATGTGTTTTGAAACTGTCAGGAAAAGTTTGCATTTTGTTGAAGATATTTTCAGATACCGGGTTTCAAAAACATCTGGTGTGCATTTCAATTCTCAGCCTAATTTTTGTCACTACAAAAATTTTTCTGTTTGGTTCAAATAAAGGGATCATCACTGCTTTGCATTGAGTAACCCCAACAGCAGTTGTGGAAACGAGTTTAAGGTTTCAAAAGAAATAAGAAAGATTTTGTTTGTTGTGGTTGGTTTCTTTTGCATAGCACAAGATATGCAAAAGATTTTGCTTTGAGAAATAAGGTTATCATCCTTTCAGGAGCGCTAACTTATTCCTCCAGCAAAACCACCAACAACACAAACCAAGGAACGCAGAACCAGCGAGCTGGCATGAATGGTCACTCACAAATTCCGCTCCGCGTTAAAATTATATATCGAACAGACTATATCAGTATTCATATACTGTATGGCGTTCGCAAAACGACGGGTTACGCGCCACTAGATATCTACCGAAAATAAAACGTGCAGTCCGGAAAGTGGAATGACATGTCTGAAAAGTGCAAATGCAGACACTCCTTTTTTAAGCCAAGGGGTTGATCCACATATTGCGATTCGGTTTTCATCCGGCTGAGTCTGAGCACCCGCCTTCACCCCAATCCCAAATTGTGCTCAGCTTCTTCAAGTTTGAGCAGGATCACATCCCAGGCACATTTGTCTTGCATTGCACCACGAGTCACCAAGTCTTGAACTTCCATGCGACTCGGGGCATCTGCTATGTTAGAGTAGCTGCAGACACGACCAAACCAAACTTTCCATTGGGATGAGTCTTCGCTGGATACAAACATCTGGACAATGACATTTCCCATCGGTGTTGAGGAGTAGGCTTTAATTAAAGCCAAGCGTGATGCTTCATTGTCGATGTACATGACAACGTATCTGCCAGTCGTTAAGCCTCCCCAAAGGAACGCCGCTATGTAGCCGGCCAAAAGTTCAATGAGATAAATAGGGTTATCAGAAACCTCCAGAAAACGCTTCATCACCAAGGCTGGAAAGTTTTCACTGAAGAAGCGCAAGGGTCTGCCCTTGTGATCAAGAAGCACTCCACCAACTGAACCCTTCAAATTTTCTGCATCAAAAGCTCCATCTGTAAATATCAAAACTGAGTCCTCCGTTTCAGCTGTCAAAAGAAGGGGTGAGCCGGTCTGGACTCTTGTACGCAAGAAAATCAAGGAGGAGCGCAGCTCATCATCAAGTTTGCTCTTGGTTTTGGACCCCTTCTGTTGCGCTCTCTTGCCAATACGGTGTATAGAGAGGTTGGCTATACGCCCAAAAAGGTAAGACTCAAACCATTGAATACGCCCTCTGAATGACTCAGCCTCCTTCGGGGTGAGGGAGTCTTGTTCCAGTATGCTGTTGATCTTTGCAAGAAGCTCTGCTCTCCGTTCAGGGGTGTGTTTGATGTATACCACCCCTTCATCAAATTGCGACAAGTCAAATATTAAACCCAAGGCTTTCATCTCTGGCCCGAAGGCTTGGCTTTTCTTTCCTTCCTTTGCAAACTGGATGCCGAGCATGTCAAAAAGCAGCCCCACGCACTGATCTGTTGATTTTGACAGCGCAGCCACCGACATGGTGGGGAAATCATCGAAGAAAGCACTGCACCAAACCTGTAGCCCCGCACTAAGGATGAAAAACAATGCGGAGCTCACTCTCAGGAATCCCGCGACGCTGCCTGTAGCTCCAAAAGGCAGCGAATTCAAGCCAAACAACTTTGGTTCGTTGGAGTCCGGGTCGCGGATGGCGATTCTGAGATGAGCTCGGTCTGTTGAGTGCAGCGGATACTGCTTGTAGGCAGATTTGAGGTCGAAGGTTTTTCCTTTCAAACAAACTTGGTGGCCTTGATCGCGTAGGACAAGGGCGCGGATCAACGAGGCTGCAATGAAGTCCACTCCATGGAGCGTGAATTTCTCTGGTACGCAAGAGTCATTGAGGCCACAAAGTTTAAAATTATCTATCACTCGAACCTTCTCTCCCTGCTGAAGTCCAAAGCGGTGAGCTATGACCTTGCCGCTCAAGTCGCCAGTGTTGTCTTCCCAAATCCAGTGCTTGTCCAACTCTGCTAAAGTTTCAGTCCAAGCTGCACGGTGAAGACCTTCGTCCTCTGGTTCCGAAACCTTTTGAAGAACCGCTTCCTGTAGCCCCAACGACGACCGCAGCAAGGCCTCAAAGGTCAGCTTTGGGGGCCTAGGCAAGCTCAAAAACAGTTGTGAGTCCCTCATCCATCCAGAGAGCCGAAAACCTGCCACTATGTCCTCGAACAACTGTTTGTCCGGGAACTCCAAGTCCTCCAAAATTTCTTTGAAGAGCAGAAGCCTCTTCCCTTGCAGAACATGCCTTACGTGTTCATTCAGTTGCTCTTTGAGGTTGCGTTCATCCACCTCAAGTTCTTTTGCTCGAGCCAGCCATCGCTTGAAAAAGGAGTCTGTGTCGTTCCAAGTCTTTCCAGTTCTGTCCCAAATTTGCCTTCAAAAGAGTGTCCAAATGCGGGCTCCCAGCATAGGGTAGGAAGCGTGGGTGTCCTACCAAGGCAGCTTGGTGTACAAAATCCCAAGGTTCTCTTGGGATGCCGATGGTGATCAGCTCTACCTTCATGCTTTCTGGAACTTCCTGAAGTCCTAAATATTGTAAAGATGCATTCACTCGCCCGGAAACCCGCATGTCACCCCCTGTCAAAAGTTTGCGGTCAGTTATTCTGGCTCCTTTGACCAGGTCTTGTAAAATGATTTTAGCATCCATGTCAGGCTTGATCGCAAATTGAACATAGTGACCAAACTCGCTCACTAGAGGACGAAGTTTTTGCCCACGTGGCAACAATCCCATGGCAACCGAATTGACTGCTGTGTTTCTTCTCTCACCAATTTGTTGCTGAAACGTATCTGGTTGCTCGATGCCTTTGCTTTTAAGGTCTGCAACCAGTAATGCTGCCACTCTGGCGCATAACAATTTCGGGTACTCCGCTTCGTCCTTTGTTGGGTAATGTACCCCATCTGCTGTTATTGTTGGTGTCCATGGCTTATGGTCATGATCAAGCGAACATGGTAAATTAAAGGAATTGAAGAAATCATCGCTGCACCACCATGTCGTCTGCTTTTGTCTATCTCCGCCCATCATGCAGTTATGAAAAATATTGATGTATCCAGGGTGGAACTGCAGGAGCTCGACAATGGGGTCGGTTTTCCAAAACAGTGAATTGGTTGGGTTTTCAATTGATACCCTTATGTTCAAAGAAATCGCCAGCATTGCAATCCGCTTGGTGGCCTCATACAACAAATTTGCTTGCTCCACTTTGTATCTGTCAAGCCCAGCTATGTGCGGCAGCCCCATTGGGAAATCTTCCGATCTCAGTTGCTGAGGTGGCGTGATTCCAGCTTCACGCAATCTTTCTGAGATGTCTGGTGGCAGCTTGCGTTTACGAGCTGCTGATCCAGTTCCGCAAGGTGGAGCCAAATGTATTAGACAAAGATTGTGTTGTTCTTGCACAATAAAATTTTCCAAAAATTTGAGGTCTTCTTCCAATGTCAAATCCAAAATTGTAATGGGCCCCTTTGCTCGCTCTGTGGTTTTGTCCACAGCTACTCCTCTGAGGTTAGTTTTTCTAACCTCCATTGTCAGGCTGGAAGTTCCAGCAAAAATTTCGAGAAACAACATGTTTTGAAACAACGTTGGCCTCTCTGTTGCTATATGGCTTGCGCCTGTGAAACCGCTGTCAGGCATATTGTCCTTTGGAGTGCTATGCCCTGTTTGTACCCAACTTCCGCTTGCTCCGTCTGCACTGTTGTTGCTGGGAGCTATTGTAGCCTCATGACTAAGTCAGTGTTGGGGGTTCTTCCCTGGCGCAGCCTTGCAATTCTGAAAGGAGTGACCCGCCTTGCGGCAGTAAGCACAAATATGTGCGCCTTTGCGGCACTTGGGCGGCTGTCCCGTGGCTTCCAAGGTGCAACCGTTCTGTAAATTGTAGGCCCAGCATATGGGCTTCCCATCGGCCGTCTGCTGGTAGCAAGTCTTCAACTCTTCAGGAGGAGTTGGCTGGGTGCGATTCCTCTTGCTAGGCCTGGCTTTCTTCTTCGGCTGAATTGTGCCTGCTGCATGAGTGGACCCAGAAGATTTGGGCGCTGCTGCGACTGCTGCAGGACTGCGCGTGGGCAAGGCTAACATGTACATGGTGATGCGAGGGTCGCGCATCAATTTCTCAATTGCTTCGTCTAATGGCCTCTTCCCATTGATGTCAGGTTTGACTGACGCGATGTCTCTGGCCAACATTGTCCACATCGCTTTGTCTGCCGCTACAAGTTGTTGAAGAGTGACCCTTGCAAACCCAGGTGGAGGATCTGTAGAATAGGCCGCAAACAATGTAGCCAACCACTTTTGGGAAGTTTCCCAAGAAACCAGCTCGCACATCTCAAATGCCACTCCACGCCTTTGAAGGCACCATTGCAGTTTGATCTCAGAGCCATGGTCTGCGTCAGCAACCTTTGGCCCCTCTGTGTTCACTTTCAAGGTCTGGGCTTCGATCCGTAGCACTTGTTGCGAATCTTTTGGGGCAGCCTGGACCTCAGATTCTCGCTTGGTACACAAGGAAGGCGATATCCATACCACTGCCCCTGTGTCGTACATGAGTTGGCACTTGTCCAGCAACGCATGTGAAGGTTCTGTTTCGCCTTGCACCAAGAAACCAGGGATCTTCTGTCTGACTTTTTCATACCTTGCTTGTTTTTCAGCAAAGGGTAATTTCTTAGCTCCATCAGCTGCATCACCCGTCACAGAAGATTTCAGTTGGGACAGGACGAACGTGGCAGCTTCAAAATGAATACGCCGCAGGATACTCTGCTGTCCTGCTGTGAATCCTGCACCCAAAATGGAGGTGGTGAAGGCTCTGAATTCATCATCTGTTGGCGCCTTGTTAGGTGCCCCACAAGCAAACGCCAGTTCAGAGAAGCTTGCAATGTTCTGCGCTCGCAGCAAGTCGTTCAAATTCAGTGTAGCTGTTGACAGCTCATTGCATCTCTGCCTAAACGCTGCTTCAGAATCTATCAATGTCATGGCGCAGGAAACCAATATCTGCGATGATGATCCTTTGCAACTCTTTGCATGTTTTGTTTTGAAACTCTCTGCAAATGGTACATCGACTTTCACATGTTGAAATCTGAAATAAAAATCTTGGTTCAGCATTGGCAAATTTGCACGTACGCTCAACGTGTTTGGCAATGCAAATTACTGAGACTGAAACATGTTAAGTCACTCCATGTTTAGTCAAGCTCTTCACAGTGAGCTCAAACGCTCACTTTGTTGAACCTGGAAATGAAACCACGGTCTCAACTGAATGCTGCACTCAACAACACGCAGTGGGTTGGCCCTCAATCAAGGTGGAAAGAAACCACCCTTGATGGGTCAGAAAAATAACATTGGCATCAAGATATGTACATGGTTAAGCCTCTTGTGTCAACTCTGGATGAACCACTTTTGACATCAGGCAAAACAAAATTTTCCACGTCAAAGCTTTAGTGACCCGTTTCGGATGAACCGCAAACAGCCTCTATGCTTTCAGTCAAAGTTGGTTGAACCACACTTGACCCAAACAAAAACAATCACCACCTTGGAAGTTAAGTTCAAGACTCACTCTGCCAGGGGAATTTCAACGAAAATGACGTGCCAATTGAAATTGAATGTCGACAACATTGCGCACAGCTGACAGCAAATCTGGAAATGTTTGCAAACAGAATCTGGAAAAGAAAAACATACCATTAGATACTGCCAACTTCAAAGCCAACCACAGTGTTGGCCACATGATACATGCGCACTCCTTTTCGACCAAGAAACAATAGAAAAAAGGAGTGCTTCTTCAAACCTGAGCCTGGTGCCAAACTTTGTCATTCACATTGCCGCTAATCGGTGGAAGCTGGCCATTTTCCGTCGCACCGTTTCGGCAACGCGACTTCTGTTCAGTCCATTCTATGCTTTTTGCATACATGGCATGTTGCTGAGTCGTATCTCAGTTGTGAGGGCACGACAAAGTTCTGGTCCAACAATCGACCACAGCAAGTTCCACTAGGAAATTTGGCATCCACCAAGTGCAAGGTTTTTGTCCTCCTGTGCTGCATGAAATGGTACCCTTCCGGTGCTCGTGGGGGCAAGAAGACCCTGACTGGCGCCTCAAGCACAACGCTTTCAGCTTCACTGTCAGAAGAGGAACTCGTATAATGATCCTCATCAATCTCTGCAGTTTGCGTCTCAACCACTTCCACAGCATCCGACAACTTCTTGTCAATCGTTTCTTCCATGAAAAAGTTTTCACCATCACTGTCATTAAAAGACTGTGCACCAACATCTGAACTGGGATCAGGCATGCACTGCTTGTTGAACCTTCCAGCCCTGCTGCAATCTGGATTGAAATACCCAGACTGGATTTCCAAAAGCAACTTGTCCACTAAGCGTATGACCCTTGCCTGGGCATCCCTTGCATATGTGTCAGCCATTTTAAATGGATGTGCATGATGCCCCATCGCCAAACGGTCCTCGTGCTTGAGGCCCCTCTTAGCAGCCATTGACAATATTGTTGCTTTGAGGCTGTGAGACGAAATCAATCTGTTGCTTTGTAACCTGCTTGAAGACTCACCCAAAAGCAGTCTAAGCCACGTGCTGGCCTCGTCACTCTCCAGCGACCGTTGCAAAGCCGTTCCATCGTCTGCTGGTGCCGGCATAAGAGACTTGCCAGGGGAGTGGACGAGTGGGTCCACACCTATGCAAGACAAAGCATGAATCCATTGTTTGATCCAGTCACCCCCACAGATACCTTGGCCTGATGCCACAAGGTCCAAAAATTTGAACCTCTTTGAGGATGCACGCATCGTTTTGTGAATCTGTACTTCCATGTCAGCATATGCAACCCTGCCGTCTGTCTCCAAGACATCCAGCCTAATGCAGCTCCCATGAACAAAGTCGCTCCACCGGGCTCGTGAGTAAATGCAAAACAAAGCAGCGCCACAAAATACTCTGTTCCATGTGTCTCCACTCTGTAAACACTCATGCAGCTTCTGGACATCTGCAACTGTCAATGGAGCAGCTTGTTTGACCTTTCCAGGGACTGCATCGCCAATCGCACCTAGACAGCGCTTGCTCACCGTGATGTCATGGAGGTCGGGCACGTCAAAGGAGTACCTGCAGAAAGTGATGGCTTCCAAAACTGATTTCAAACAACTGGATGAAGTTCCAACTGCTTTCAAGGTCTTGACAAGTCGGTACATGTCAGGTTCACCAATCGGCCAAAAATATCCAAGGTCATGCAACTTGTTGTGCAGAAATACCATGCTGTTAGCCCTCTTCACCAAAGTGGCAGGAGCCTTCCCTGACAGGTAATCACCAAGAAGCCCCATTGATTCATCTATGGTTGCACACGCTGTCAACTCCTGTTTACATCGCCAAGAGTCAGGCCAATTCCCAACAATTGCAAACCATTTCTTCAGTGATCTCTGAAGCTCAGACTCCCGCTTCTCCGTCCACAACTGATCCTTCCTTCTGGAAACTGCCATCTGGAAAATGGGTTTGTCTGCCATCGCACTGCTAGAATGTCCAAGTTGTGAATGAGTCCCAGGAGTAGGTCTGTCATGCAAAAGTTTTGGAACCTTGAGTTTTGGTTCAAACTGAGGTACCAGCGCATCCATGGGATCGTAGTTGGGGTCGAAAATGCAAGCCCACTCATTACTCTCCCAAGGCAGTTGAATAGGACCCTCTGAAATGTCTCTAACTGCATGTGCCAGCAAATTGTCAAAATTAAAAGTAGACTGTTCTGAAGCATGAGGAAAACCAAGTGCGTCTGAATGATTCGGCAATGACTGCTGAAATCCTATCTGGAGCTCTGGACCATCTGTCCTTGTCGGCGCAGGGCTAGGAGGCCAGCCACACTCATCTTCAAGCGGATTGTCTCCAAACAAAGCAGGATCTTCAGAATCAAATGCGTCTCTTGAAACATCAGGTAAAGACAGATAAAGATTAGAATCTAACTCATCAATACCAGGATCCATGCCAAACCATCGCACAACCCCCCAGCTAAACCTCTTGGGTCTACCCTAGTCCTTGAACCGAAGGACTTCAAATATCAAACAGATCACATGTTCCAGAGCAACATGTTGAAGTTTAACTTGGAACGGTTTCACGTTTCGCAAGTTTCAAGATGAGTTTACCTCATAACCTCAAACTTCAAACCACCAACTCTGAAAATAACAGCAGTTGTGGAAACGAGTTTAAGGTTTCAAAAGAAATAAGAAAGATTTTGTTTGTTGTGGTTGGTTTCTTTTGCATAGCACAAGATATGCAAAAGATTTTGCTTTGAGAAATAAGGTTATCATC
The DNA here is from genome assembly GCA_947184155.2 of Cladocopium goreaui. NCBI lineage: Eukaryota > Dinophyceae > Suessiales > Symbiodiniaceae > Cladocopium > Cladocopium goreaui. The sequence continues at coordinate 597,697 of CAMXCT020000113.1, read as the reverse complement.
CTTTCAGGAGCGCTAACGTCTCATTGACATGCAAGACAACACAGTTTATACATAACAACCATTCAGATGCTACAGGCGCGCACTGTACAGCCTGTCTGTGACAACATAGGCCTAAAAGGTCCGGCAATCTAGTTAGTATGAGACTTGTCTCGTATCAGGAAACGTTGGTGATGTTCAGGAATCCGGTGCTTTTATTTGAGCAAACAAAAACTTGCAGGCTCTCTATCAGGCAATGTGGCAAAGGGCCTCATGCTCACCAAAGACACCTCCTGCATGAGTGCAATGGAAAAATACCGCAAACAAAGTGTTACATGCATTCTTAGCTGTTGCACTCTAATCGACTTTTACTGATCTCTCAACAGGCAGACCATCTAGTACAGTTACCGTCTTTTCACGTCCTGCATCCTCGAGGTGGGGGGGGGCCACAGTCTTCGCTGCGGTTCCTTCGGACTTTATACAGCATGCAGATGTCAAAATCAGGCGCCACTCAGTTTTGACTTCCCTCTGTAGCTGGATCCGTGCAAGATTCAGTCGGAGCAGCTGAAGCAACTTGCACCGAATCTTCCTCTTTAGCCGTGGCTTGTTCGTGCTCGATCTGCACTAAATTGCTCACAATTTCTTCCATTTGAGTGGCTGCCTCCATGACAACATTTAAGAGAGTGCGTGCGTAAGCCAGCTGTTTAGCAGCCCGGGCCCGGCCTTCTGCTGCAGGTCCTAGTGGCGGTACCTCCCCATGCCGCCACATTGTGACTTTGCTGGTTGTATGTGTTGGCATTGCAGTCGATTTAGCCTCAGACTGATCAGCGAAGGTCGCATTGAGTTTCTGCAGATCACGCGCACTGTAATTCCCGGACGGGTCAAACTGTTGAGTACTTGTTTGTCCCGAGGGGTCAGAGTACTTTCTCTTGCCATGAAGGTTCTCTTCTCTTCGCGGCATAAGCTTCATGGCACTCTTGTGTTCAAAGCCAGTCTTGAAAGTTTCATGACCTGCTGAACTACAGCGGGATTCTCTGTTGAGGGCTATAGTTTTGTCCATCACCTTGCCTGAGCTATTGGTCATTTCAGTGAAGGGCCAGCACGGTGTGCGATTTGCAAGGATATTGTGTTCATGCATTCTGTCAACATAGAAATGGTTCAATTTCTCGTTGTGTTGGTGGTTCGTGATGACAGCAAATCTTCTGGGGCTCGCCCAGATCCATAGGTCTTCCTGAAAGGACTCTGTGGCATAGAAAGGCCATATCTGTCGGCCTCCCATCTCTACAAACCAGAAGTTGGTATAGACATCATCACTGGCCTCCGTATCTACGTGGCAGAAGTCGTGCGACAATTTGGCAGAGCTGGACCCTGGATAGGCCCAGTCCGGCGGGCTCTTCATGTCGTCATTGAGGACAATATTCCAGCATTCTCCATTGATGCACATTCTATATTCATAGAAAGACCACGCATGGAGCTGCTTTGCGTGCTCATAACAGCCCTGCTGCCGATAGACCTGGATGCCATCGTATTCCGTAATGTAGGACTCTTTGTACTCAGGTCGCTGGTGTTCACTGTGAGCCTCAGTATCATTACTGCCTACAGCTGGGCCCGCTTGGTCAGGCCCAGTCAGTGGGCCTGCCTTCAGCGTGACCTTATCACCGATCCAGTGCGCCATGACTGCCCACCGGAGTACACAAAGGTATGGCAGAAGTAGGAATAGAGAGCAGGTAGGGAGAACAGAGGAGGCAGGCACAGATGACTGATAGGGATGGACCAGAGAGTACACCCGAGGTGCCAACAATCACGGATAGCGGCAGAGGTAACAAAAGGAGACAGTCAAAGAGAGGGGAGGAAGAAAGCAAAAGAGAGGGAAGGTAAAATAGGGAAAGGGTACTCCCCTGACACGTCTTTAGTCAGAGGAGTGGGAGCCCTATACATGGGAAGGTGGTTTGAGCCACAGATATGCGACAGGGTATACAAAAATGCTGCCGGATCCCAATCTGTAGAACTTGACCAGGGTGGGCACGTGTACTCATGAGTACATCTGCTGATCATGCTCTTTGTCGTAACGGAAACACAAATCTCTTTTTGCCAGAATTTACTAATTGGCGATATCGCACCTGAGTATGATAGGGTTAGCCCCTGCTTCGAGCCGGTTGATTCATCAAAAACTTGTTAAACAGTGAATAAGTTGAGTGTAGCTGTGCTGTACATGAGCTGTGGCTATGTACATCGTAGATGAATCTGTGAGGCCTATTCCTTCACGGGAAAGCTGTTCAAGCAGCAAATCATCAAGGCGGTCTACCGTCTCTTCTTTGATCGAGAAAACGCAGGGGGTCCTGTGCATGAGTCCATTGGATATAAGGAGATAGTCTTGGATTTGTTGCTCTTCAAGTCTGATTACTGCGTGTGTAGCAGTGTGTGCGACCCATGTCTCAGCATCAGGCATTCGTAGGTGTAAAATTAGCAGTTCGATGTTGTCTCCTATGACTCCAGATGGAGGTCTTGCTTCGAGCGATATTGCTCCGATAACTCCATCCACTACATCTAAGTGCTTCATTTCGTCACCATGGCAAATCAGTGTGCGCTGCGTGGCTAAGTCTCTATGTCTAGCGTTAACTGCTTGAAGACATCAAATGAACTCCACGGATGTATAACGAGTGGTATTCGTTGGATTTGTGTTGTGAGGTGGCAACTCTTGAGCACATGATGGCCAGCGAAGGTAATGGGTGGCCCGTAAATCATGCAAATTCCACCGATCTGAGATACGGCAACTCTAAACCCCAGCCATTTCACTTTTTGTTACAGGAGGACGACCTCCGGCGCACTCAACTCTCTGTCGGGACTGCGAATGGCCGCAGTGGGCGGATCCTGCACGAGAAGACTAAATCTTATGGTGGGAGCCATCATTCTGGCTACTTCCGCTAGGAGCGTGCTTGGTTGGAGTCTTTGCACTGTTGAATTGGTTCCAGCTGCTATGGTGGTCCAGATGCGGAGGTTGGGTGGCAAACCTGACCGTAATAGTAGAAAAGCAACTTCTACTACTGTATCAGCTGCTTGCCGCATGGTCCTGCGGTCCAAAAAACCGCCCAGGGTCGCAGTAATGTGTATTGTCTGAATGATTAGCCGAAATGGTCGGGCATCCATTGGCACTAGTGCAAGTCCCGCCTGATCGGTCATGCCTCCATCAGCAGCTGGAACTAAGTATAGGTGGTTGACCCACACACCTCGTGTAGACGGGCGACTAAAACCTGCCACTCGGACTATGTCCTCGTACGATGCTGCTAGTGCTGTCAAGAGATGCTGTGTGATGCGCTGTCCGTCCAATTCAACCTGCTGAAGGTCAGCTTCTAAGGTGTTATATATCAATTGCAATCCATGTGCTTCTTCTGGAAAAAGGTGACACATCCACTCTGCACTAGCCGTACTGTGCGCCTGAGGTCTCGCACAGCCACCATAAGTTCTTGCGCTGCTTCCAAGCTATATAAGATCATCTTTACTGGCATAGAGAAATGGTGTTCTTCTCCGCGGAGTCGCACATAATCCATGGCAGCACGGGTAGAGAGAGTGGAGGCCCACTATATACCGATTGCTAACTTGCGAGTATAGTGAATGTGACAACAAGGATGGCAGTTGGTCGATGTTATTGTCAGTCAGTTGCAATCCCGACACGTCTTTGGTCGGAAAGACAACGTGACCGTATGGTTACCGTATTTAATGTCAGGCATGTTAAATATTGGGTCATGTCGGTCATGCCTCTATGATGACTGTCTCGCTAGGGTATCTCAGCCAGTGTGATGGGGAAGATTATTATGTTCCTATCCCGTTGTCACTGAAATACGCTCACATCTAATCTTCACACCTTTGACTTAGAGAAGAGCCTAGGACACCGCGTGAGTTACCCATTGTGTACAAGTTAATACTAGAAGGCAAGTACAGACAAGTTAAATGCGTTGGGGGTCATCCTAGGCCCTTAGTGAGCATTCCATAAACTCGCCTTCGTAGGACTGTCATCTAACTTGCTAGTAGGTGTGCAGGGGATATTGCTTGTTCGGCATGCCAGCTTAGGTGGGATGAAGTACCTGTGAGCAGACACGAAAGCATGTTCACACTGCAGTCACCGCCAGCAATGTCAAGCGTAGGATGAATGTGCCCCTACTAGGTGAGCATGTGGTTCAGTTCCCTTAAAGGTTATTTGCAAGACATGCGAGAATCATCACAGGAAAGGCTGCCCAATGAACCCCTCTTTTGATTGCCTGTCGATCAACTTCGCCGGACTTCTGCTAAATCACTGTGCCTCACAGGTCATTGAAAATGGTTGCATACGCTTCACTGAGAGCATACCAATTTTGCTGTAGTCGATAAAGTGCTCGGTTGGCTTCTTGTACAAGGTCATTATGTTGCATTTGCAGCACTTGGATGCCTTCACTGAGATGGAAGATCCTATCCGCTTCATCTTCATGATTAGGAAAATGGCCTGCTATTGCATTTTGGCACTCTTGCGAGAGCCGAAAATCAAAGCACGGTCGATCATCTTCATGGACAGCACTGTTGATTCGTGATTGTTCACTCAGTGCGATTCCTTCTAGGGTTGGCTGCAGCGTTTCAATGCGATTGCCTAGTATATTGTAAGCATGCATAATTTCTGCAATAATAGCACATTGTTGGGCATTCTTTGCAACTATTGCAAAACGTCTGGAGTTGGCCCAGCATGCATATCCGTTGTGTCGCACCTCTGCTGCAAAGGGATAGAAACCTCCGTATCCTGCGATATTCAACCAAGCCTGCAGGTAAACCTCGTCACACTCTCGAGGAATGACCTTATGGAATCCATGGGGCAATGAAGCCCCCATCACTACTGTCGTCTCCTCCGGAAGCCATGACTCATCTTCAGCCCATAGGATGTTCCATTTTTCACCATTGAGCCATGTGCATACTTCCATCAAGTTAAATACCCTGCAATCTATGTTGACATTGTGACATAGCCTATGGATAGGGTACTTGCCACGATGTAGATTCGTCAACATATTTGGAGTGCTCTGAATGGTTTCAACGTTATAGCCTTTCCAATGGTAGTTCCTCAGAAATGTCATGAGCGCGGCCGACATGGCTACGCGAGTGGAGCGCTTGCCAGGTGCAGTCCCGACACGTCTTTGGTCGGAAAAGCACCGTGGCTTGGCAGCTAAGGATAACCTATACTATTTATGGTGGTGTCAGGCAACATGTTAGCATCATTGAGAGTACCACATCACTAGGTCAGCTATATTGTCTGAACTCTGTCTGAGCCGATAGACTACGTGTGCTAGTAAAATGTTGTGAACTTCGTTACCCTGTATTGGAAATCTAGTGGTTGCCGGCATGGAAAAGCTTTGATATAACCTATCAAGCAAGCTGGAGACTCACGTGATCTTATTTTCTCAATGGCTGAACAAAAACTGCGCTACGCGCGGCGTAAACACATTGGGACTAGCCAGCCTCTCATAGCTCAGGCAAGTTGGGGACAGGGAACTTGTAGGCACCTCGTCATCTTGCTTCTTTTATAGTGCTAGCACTTCTCAGTCTTTGGTATGCCCATTTCTAAGGTGAGCGCGGGAAGCAGTTCTCTCTCACATCATGTAGTTCTTCGCCTACACTTGAACTGAGCTCCATGCCATCGGGATACACCACTGGGACTAACAGCTCGTTTTGAGCGTATTCCATTTCACGTACGATGTGAGCTTTGTAGTCAGCTATCATGTGAAGTAGAGTGACTTGCGCTTGGATGTTCTCGTCAAGCTTCTCTGGCATTGGTATGTCGACCCAGAATACTTCCCTGGCCTGTTGCTTCGCCTTGAGCAAATGGTAGTGGGCGGACTGTAAATTGTCCAGTAAGGTACAGCAAGCCGTGTACTTATTAATGACACGTTTAATGTGTAGGAGTCGTTCGTCACAGCTTGATGCATCCGATGTTGCGCACGCCATGGCAGGCAACCCGGTCACTGAAGTTGTGTAATCTCTTTCGAATCCAACAGACTAACGCAATTCATGTGGGGGAGGAACGTAAGATGGTTGAATTCCAAGCACAAAAGAGACTATTAAATGTTTATGTGAGGGACCCCTGTCACGTCTTTGGACAGAAGTACCCTGAGCTGACTTAGAGATGGAAAGCAATACATACTTCTGATTGGTCCATTGAATGGTTAGGGAGGAAACTACAATACAAGGACGATTATGGGCGAGAGTTACAATAATCCATGAGGTAAGTGAAAATTTAACAAGCTTGGTCATTAACCTCCTAATGCCGCTACTGAGGAGCCAAAAGTGGAGTATGCATAGAGTCATCGCCAATAGGTACTGCCAATCAAGTACGTAGTTGGAGTGTAACTCATGGACCAAGGGAGAGCAGAATTGAATAAAACAGGCACAAACAAAATAACAGACAGAGAGAAGCGACAGGAGGGGAGTCAGTAAGTAGAGTACCATTAGAATCTCGCTACCTAGTATCGAAATCAAAGAGAGAGAGAGGAGTAACTACACAATTGGCAAGACAACTAAGCAGTTGACCAGTCATTTTGCCCTCTGCGCTGATGGCTGTCTTATGGCACAGCCACAATGTGCAGCGATAGGTACGCTCATTCATCAAACTTTCGCTTCACAGAACTCTGACTCTGTTGCCTGCCGTGCTTCTCTTGCCTACGACTTGCCTCCCATCTCTGAAAGATTTTTGCCCGATCGATGGCAGTCAAAGATTTCCGGTCAGTCTGTTCTTCACACGATTCTCGTTTTGGGACTACGTGATTCCCTTCCTCGTTTGCCAGGAGTACTAGAGCTTCATCTAACGCCCCTAATGCCAATTTCAATTGATTGACAGCTTCCTCCGTGTCCGTGCCGGCTAGACTTACATTGTCAGTTGCCTTAGCCAGGCCATTTCGCAGCTGAGTGACTTGATGGGATAACGGGTTCGCTGAGCATGGCAATGGTTTCTGTCTAGGTCTCTCGGTCTCCGTGCTCATTGGCAGAGATAGGGAGTACAGAATTAGCTACCTGTGAGCAGTAAAACGGCTCATGAGTTGCAAAAATATGCCTTACCTAATAGCAGTTAAGCAGAGAAAGGTGCTCCAAGAAGAAGATGAGAACAAGTGCAGGTTCTACAGCACTTATCAAACTTATTGGACAGAAGGGCTCTATACGCCTGACAATACCGAAAAACGACTACCCGAGTGTGTGTTCCATTTGGCTACAGTACATAGGATGGGTATTTAGGTTGCTCTACGCCGTTTGGCCATGCGTTCCGTAAAGGTATCGTAGCCCGATGTTGGTGCTTGTGTGTTCCATCGGATGGGTCTCGTCCCGAATAACTCACTTTCGATGCTTCTTTTCCTTTCGGTACGTGGGAGGGGGGAGGGATTTGTGGCCACGTTGACATCATCGAGAGTCTGTATAAGAGCCTGAGCATCTGCGGCGAGTTCACGTAAACTGAAAAGGGGGGGATCGCATGAATCCAGCTGTAATTGATGGAGCATTGCCCGTTCTGCTTCATAAATTAAATGTGGAGAGATTTCTTTTGGGAGCCAGAGTCCGTCATGAAGCCAAATTGCTGATGTTATGTGACACCTTCTCGTTAGCTCTTTGTAGTAAGAGATCATAATGTGTTCTTCATACCATTCAAGAGTTCGAAAAGCAGCCCCTCTGACATGAGCAACATATTGTGGCCTCCTTAAGGACAGGTGGTCGTTAACAAGCGCTTGTGTTGCTGATTCAATTTGAAAGCTGAGATGATATAATGCTGGAGGACATGAGATATGGTGTTCCCTTTCTATTTTGGCACACGCTTCTCTTGCCCCTGCATTCATTACAATTAGCGGATGTCGCTTGACGACAGCAGACCGCTGATTCAGCGATACCAACCCTAGCAGATCAGTAAGTATTGCTCTCAGATCTACTATATGTGGGAGGTGGCTGCTGCGAAGGAGTCGTCTCATGATTTCATAGAAAGCGCCGACCATGTCAAATTCCTGGTGCGTATTTCCAAATAGGAGTAATCTCACCTTTCGTGGTAGTCTTTGAGCACAGGGACCTCTACCATACAGTCGGCCCAGACAGTCGGTTGCAGAAGCCGTATACTCTACTACTCGGGGTTTCGTGAGATTGGCAGTGCCCGCTAAATAGGCCTCCACCTCTTTGAGATATTGCTGGTTTGCAGTTTGCACCATAAATTTGTTTACCAATTCTATGCTTATACTCGGGACTTCGGTAAGTAGTAGGATCGTAACACCTAGCGGCCTCTCTTCCAGTACAATGGCTCCAGATCGCATGGCCAACTGATAGGGCGCTTCAACCACGATTTCAGTAGGCTCGCTTACATGAGCTGGGAGGGCCTGTGCCGCTCGGCTAGCTACTCCAGCAAGATAGTCTGCGAGTATATTGGCTTCTCTTGGACGGTATACCCATTTTCCATGGTCAAAAAACCTAGATTGTTTCCGGCGAATTTGCTGTATAATAGGCTGTAGGTCTATCCTACGAAAGCGTCCTGCGAAGGCTAGGTGCTTAACGATGGGGAGGATATCCCCTTGTAGATAGGCCTGGTCAACTGCGTAGCTTCTGTGTACCATTTCTTCACACAAAAGGTCTGTTGCGAGATTAGCTGACACCGCCTCAGCAAAGATATTATCTGGGCAGCTAGGTAATGCAACAGCCCTCCACTTGAGCAACGTTAGTCCTTCTCGCTGGAGTTCTAAGAGAGCAGCGCCCGCTCCACCTGTTCCCTTATCAGCATGACAGGACCCGTCAAATTGTACTAGTAGTGTAGTTTTGTCAGACTTAAGATAGCTGCTGAGCACTTCATTGGTGCCTATAGGCTGCAATGCCGTAAGACGGCAATGATAGTCACCACACTCACACTGGAAAGTGGAGAGCGAGACATTTGGGGAGATTCCTGTTCCGAACTGGATAGTTTGCTGAATTAATTGTAGCGGTTCAGAGCCTAAGGGGACGACAGCAATTATTTGATTGGTTTCCACTGATTCACGCGTAATGCATACCCGAGCTGGGGCAAGGGCACACGAGATGTGGAGTGGGGGTTTGTCACAGCACCAAAGTAGCGAGTCATCAACAGAACAGTGGGCGGAAACTAATTGTGTCCTTACATGCTGCATACGAAGGTCCAGAGGTAGCTCTGTTTGTACTCTTTGGACGAGGTTATGTATCCAGGTATCCATGGGGATAAGGGGAGCAGAGACCTGATGTCTCATTGCACCTGATTCCCGTAGTAGCAACCTGAATTGATGAACTACTCGCGAGGCTATTGCTAAGTGCTTAACGCTTTTCCTTGACCCTTCGGCCAGCGACAGTATTGAATCATCTCCTGTCAGGCTTCGTAGTGCGCTGATAGGTACTACACACCATCGAACCCAATGCCCTACAGTATTGTCTCCCTTTGCACATGCAATGCATTTTTCCCAGTCTTCACTTTCTGGCAATTCTTCTTGTATAGGGGGTTCTCTGTGTGATGCCTCAAGCAGTCTGACAAGGGAGTCTGTCGTAAAGGCCGTCAGCTGTTTAGTTACTATACATGTTTCACAAATTGCGGTTTGATAGCCGCCGAGTGGGTATGCACGGCCAAAGTTTGCACAGAGAGCACATTTTTTTTGCCGGCTTTGGCCACGTCGTGCTAACCACTCATCATCATCCTCATTGACTGCCCAGCGTAGCAAGGTGAACCTAGTTATACTAGGAATCCATCGCTTGTTGGCCTCGCAAGCATGACTGAGCCATGCCCAGCTGATTCCTCCCGTCCATCCTGCTGTTAGCACCTTGTTACGAATATAGTGAGATGCAAGTTGCATCATGTGATGGAGCACACATTTTTTGACTGCGTTTATTCGTTGTTTGATTGTACCACTTCCTGACACCGCTCTTGTAAGGACACCTTCCCCAACGACACGTGCCCACGCTTGCCATAGTATCCTCACTTCGTGTGTTTGTCTGTTCACTGCCGGTGGACTTTCAACATAAAGTTCATGAACCTTTCCTCCTTTTCGCAGAAATAGCCCTAATGCAGAAACAAGGATACTTACACCCGGGTCAAGTAGTGGTGCAATTTTACACAGTCGAAATACAAAAGCAAGGAGGTCATGTCTAATCCAACTACGTCCTAGTAAGAGTTCCGTTGCTGCCGCGCGTAGCATTTGAAGATCTTCCGTGGCGGCACCAAAATAGGATGTAGTATATAGTACCACACTTTGTGCAAACGTATTGAAAGCAATGCTCTTAGAGACAACCGAGAGAACTGGTTGCCGAAACAGCCTGAGCCGATGTATAAACTTTTCGGCAGCTTTAGGATTGATTTGTTTAAGGGTAGTAGGGTGTGTAGTTACTGTCCATAAGTCACGATCAGACAATTGGGCACGCCCCAGCAGTAATAGCCCGAGTGAGGTCGCAACACCTTGGATGCAGTGTGCCCCGAAACCTGACTGATCTAACTGACGGAGCACCCAGCTTGGAAGCGGACTGTTGATTACTAAAGCTGTTTTGCACCTACAGTTACACTCCAATGCCAACAATGAGCATATGGGTGTATAGTCAGTTCCGTTGAGGATACCGCAAGCTTCTCGAGGGGTCAACCCAATACACTTGTCGGCTCGTGCAAGTATGAGTGTCTTTTGGGAAAGGATAGCCGATAAGATCGCTGCTCGTGCGGTGGGGTATTTCTTCTGCCGGAGAATAACTTCACTTTCGATCCGCCCAGGCAGGGATTGGACTGAAAAGGGGAGACAGTCAGAGCTAATAGCTTGCCAACAGGCATGCTGGTCAATTTGAAAACCTGCCGACCAGCAACATTGATAGCATTTGTGGACTCTACTTACCCAGGTAATGTCATGTCCTGGTCCTGCAATCGTGTTGTCGTCAATGTATCCCTGAACGCTAATGACCCGGGGGATACGATTCATATAGTGATATATCGGGTCTATTGCCAAACAGAATAGGAATACTGAGAAAGACCTTCCCATGTCAACTCCCACATGCACCGCCCTAGGCGGCAGAAGTCTGCCTTGAACTTTATGGCGGATGAGCCTTCCAAATAGGATGTATTTGGCATAATTACATACCCATGTCGGTGCATTGCGCATTCGCAGGATATGTAAGATCCAATAGGGATTAACCCGCTCAAAGGCCTTTGATAGATCAACTAGTAGCGCAGCTACGGGAGTATTGCTGTCCAGTAAGGCTTGTATGGCATGGACTGCGTGCTGCGGTTCTTTAAAGCAATTCATGACTACTTGCGAGGGATGCATATATGCACAAGTTGCTTTCATGACTACAGCAGCAATGGTGCCATCAACAAGCCTATCACAAGTATTGGGCATTCCTAAGGGCCTGAAGTAGTCAGCAGTCGGACCTACTTTTGCCTTGGGTATCCAAACCCCTACTTGTACAGGTGCAGCTCGTAGGCCTGCTAGCATTTTCATCATTAGCTGATCTAAGACTGGGTAGCTATCTTCAGGGGAGAGCCTCCATGCAGAGTAGGGGATTCCATCAGGGCCAGGGGCTGAATCTTTAGTGCCAAGGAGTGTATGGAGAAAGTCCTGTTTCTGGGGAAGTTCAATACTTGGCCACGGCGAGGCAGTCTGGTATTCCCGTAAAATAGGTTCCCATTCTTGAAGAGAGTCTTGAGGCTTAACAAACCAAAAGTTCCGCGTGTCCAGCATGGCTTCGTCCAGCATCTGGGAGGTGGTGCACTGTTCTCCCTGCTGATTGAGGATCGGCCCATTATAGATGACGCCCTTGGGGCAAATAGATCGTAACCGATTCCAAAACGTAATGTTATTGCCGATGCCTCTGGCTTGTTGATTTACCTGCTCAAGAGCGGGATATTGCCGAGTCATCGTGATCTGGTCTAGAAAATCAAAAATCTGCTTCAACAGATCACTTCGAATAGTTATTTTTCCTGGATATAGCTCACTAACCCCGTTAGAAGTAAATATATGGTAAGTGGCAGTCTGAAGTGCATGGAATTGTTTTGCAGGTACGTGTAACACCTCAGCTCGAATTTTAAGGAATTTCCGCAGAAGTTCATGCTCGGGAATTCGAGGATGATCCGATGGAATAGGTTGTTGTCTCCACCAAGACCAAAGGGTGGACACAAACTCAACTTCATCTGTTTGGGGTAGTCTTTGGATCCTTCTTATCAGCTCCTGTAGATCGTTAAGAACCATATAGGGGTTAGCCTCGTTCTTTCCAGGGCAAAACACGTTAGTTGGGATGGTTTGATGGACTGGGTCTTTCATGTCACTTTTGACTCTTGGTCGAACTACAAAGGTCGCGGTGAGTTGGTAATGCCCACTTAGGTGATGTCGCCTATTGGCTGCTACCATCACATCTATTTGGGCTGCAGCTATATAATCAGTAGGACATAGTACTCTGTCGAGTGCTGAACTGCCAGTAGGGCTTTCAAAGGTGTGAAGTTGTGGATGCGTGTCGAGAACTTGCGCGTGGACTAATAATTCATTCCAAAGGTCCGGGCAACTGGCATCCACCTGGTTAAAGTCTCCCCCCATATAGAGGGGAAAGTCTACTTTACTGGTCTTGACCCAGGCGATTAATTCTTTCAGCTCAACGACCTTGGTTTGTGGATGTAGATACACTGACAAGAGTCCGATAGTAGAGTATCTGTCTTGGATTACTGCGAGGACAATGCGACCTGGGATGACAACTTCTGTTCGGTCAAGTTTCCACCCTGGTGGAATTAGGGCTGCCGCACCACCCGACACTCCACCTCTTTCTGTTAACAATCCTTGGGTGTGTGCAACTTGAATACCTGGTATGTTATGGTGCAAGACCTGATGGGTTTCAGCATGCCATCTGGTTTCTTGTAGTAAGACCGGGCCTGTCCGTAGAAGTCGCTTAACGAGTCGCATTTTGGCATCCCCTGCTCTAGTTGCAAGTGTCCACCCTGATACATTCCACACATGTAATCGTTTGAGCCTGAATGGAAGATCTTGCCTAATAGCTTTTCGGTATTCGAGAATGCCTCTTCCTATTTCTTCTACTGCAAGAGAAGGTAGTGTTCGGGAGTCACACATAAGTTGCTGATAGAAATCATCAACACCCTGATGGAAAAGTGCGGCAACATGTTGCAAAGTTAGCTTCCACCATGGTGTTCGGACATGGAGTATATTGGGCAATATTGATAGGTCACGTATCTTTGATAGATATGGCGGGCATTGAGTCCCTGTTTCGAATAGGTAAGTCGTTTTGACACATCGCGTAAGCATCTTGAGCAGAGTACGGAGCAGTGGAGCAGGCAGGTTCCGCAGAATCATCATCATTTCGAGTAATAGAAATCAGTTTACTCCCTCTGTTGGGGCTTCTCCAAGTGCGAAGAGCAGCCTGCTCCACTCCTCCGTACTTGCAAAGATAAGATATTCTCCTGGTAGGTCCAGTGTATGCGATTGTATGAGCTGAGTTCCAAGTTGCCTGGGCATTCGTCGCATGGACGATGACTGCGTATACCACATTGGTGACCATACGACAGGGGTGGCAACTTTGTACGCAACAAAGGACTTAGAGTCTGCAATATCTTGAACTTGGTGATTGTCAACCACATGTATGGCGATCCATTGTGGAATGGCACCACTAACGTCTCGTGCTAATACACCTATAATACTTAAGCCGCCTGTGCCATCCAGACCACCGAGTAAATGGATGACAGTGCTAGCGGGCGAGGCGTTGTGCATGAAGCACTGCGGGGCACCAAGCGTGTGCAAATAACACAAGGCACAGAAAGGGCACTGTAAAGCCGCAAATTCACTAAGATGTATATAGTGTTGTCCATTATCAATTCGAGCAAGTATCGGGTAGGTCGCAAATGTATGATAAGAAACTTGCACCACATCAGCAAATATCTTTGGCATGTTGGCATGAATGAGAAGGTCTTTACTTTGTCGATAGTCAAATGCGACCGTTCCAAAACGAAACGGTTGATCAGGCTCATGAGAAAGCAACAGGAAAAGCAGGCAAGGTCGCTGTACCCCAACGTAGATAAGGGGAGGTTGCATAATTTTTGGTGCCCAAATGAGGAAACCGTAGGGAAATTGGTGCTTTACACTGAGCGTTGCAATCTGGAAAACAACAAAAAGTTGTTTGATAGCAGTAAGTTGTTCAGCACCAGTATATTCTTTCAACAGTTCAATATGCTTTGCTTTGATCTCTTGAGCTTCAGAATGAAATCCAAGACCATTTTTAACAGCCAAGTAAAGCATGTGCGCTGATAGGGTAACATTTTCATATGTGTTTGAGGACTCTAGCACCCAATCAATCCGAGTTTGGGTCATAATATTGCTCAACTCTTTGTCACCAAAGGGGGGTTTATCCTCACTGTGGGTTCCATTATACTTTGGAGGTTTGGATCCTTGTAAAAAGGCGAAAACTGTAGGCTGGTGCACTGCTGGGGGGCAAGCTGATTCGACGTTGTCATTAAGAGAGTAGTGCCGCCATTTCGCTTCAAAATCCACTTTGTCATCTCTGAGTTGAACTCCACGAGCGGCTGCTTGTTCCAAAACCAGCTTCAGCAAGTCTTGGTATTTAGAATAAACTTCTTGGATACTCGGTAGGTCTTTGTGGTACGGCTGCGCATCATTGTTTCCCTCAACCCACTGTTGTAATTGATCATCGGTACCGAGGGCCGCACTGATGAGAGATGGATGAAAACTATTTCCACAAAAATCTCGAATCACTTTATCCGTGAGAAGGGAAGGCCCATGTCTTTCTGTCGTTAAGATATTCTCAAGTCCTGCTAATTTGCGTACTTCTTGGACCGTCAGAATTCTCATTGGCAGTACAATATTTGGGTTATGAAAGATAGGCACTAGTTGTTCGATGAGCTCATCTTTTTTGGATGTGGTCGCTCTGTCTGTTTGAAGAGTGATAAGGAAACTTTTCCATATAGGGAGAAAGTGAGCAGGGATGAAGCTTGCCCATGGCAGGTTTGGGACTCTAACTCCCTCAGCCATTTGGGTTAACAACATGAAAGATTTCCTCCCACCAAAAAAGGAATAATCCCATAGAAGTGCACTGGGCTGGTAGCCCGTCCAGGAGAGCTTCAAGATTCCACTGTTTGACAGCCCTCTTGTTCGGAGTAATGGAGCCAATGGTAAGTTTTCACCATTCAAAGTAACTAATGGGCCCCATTCATCGAGAAATGTGAGTGGAACACTAGCAAGTTCCTCTGTGTCCATGTGACTCCGTAGAAATACCCTTTTTCGCTGAATGCCATAGTAGGAACTAGTGTCCCAAACCCACCGGTTGGTTGGTTGCTTACTAGGAAGTCCAAGACAGTATAGAAACATTTGGAAGTGTTCAGACTGCTCAAGGCGCTGCATACCTTTAGGTTTGCGGTCAGTTTGTACAATTTGCATGCTTCCAGCATTCTCTGTCAAGTATCGGATCGATTCAGTTCCAAAGAGCTTCTGAAGATGCAGAATAACAAGGTAAACTATAAAAAAGAGCATACTTCGCTGACCTGTTAGCCCAAGCAATCCATTTAGATAGCCTGCATAAGTAAGATCTTGACAGGGAGATCCTGCAACAACAATCCACTTGATTGTAGGGTGCATTGCCTTGGCTTGACGAAGGATCAGGAAGTCACGGGCAACTAAATCCCAGACATCTTTAACGTAGATGGTAGCAACCCCTTCAATCGTATATCCCCACTGTTGGTCTTCACGCAGCCCTATTTCAGCAGCAACAAGCCGACGTAAGACAGGATCGATTTCTGCCGCGATGAAAATAGTAGGGGGTTTACCTAGTTTTTTCTTAATGATGTGATAGACAGATCCGACTCCATCAAACATCGAGATAACACCAATGTTGGCCAGCGTTCCATGTGCAATGATCCTGGGTAATCCTTCAGGGTCAATCTCGTCAAACATACCCTCATTTTTGCCGTCTTTAGAGGGTCCGTGCCTTGTCGCCCTCGCCTTCTTCTTGCTCGACTTGGCTTTAGCATTGTGCTTGCATGAAGGGTGAGAGAGCTGCGAGGTTCGTGTTCTTTTCTGCTTCCGAGGCGATTTGAGAAAGCCTTTGACAACCTTTAATTGTCTTCTGCGATATTGCGCAACTTCACCACCTCCTGCTGCTTCAGAAAGTTGCTTTGTCATTAGAATTGCTTTGGGTGATTTGACTGGCAGTATGACAAGCCCACTGATGAGGAGCTTCCCGCTGACATGCTTGCTGTCCACAACTCGTATACCATTGTTATGGTCGTACATACTTATCATTCCAGGCTGACTAGTATGCAGGACTATGAGCTGGCTGTCAAAGTCAAGCCTAGTGGTGGCTATGAGACACTGGATTTCATACTCTCTTTCTTGGAACATAAATTTGTGCCCGAGTGGGAGTCGTTCTTCCTCGAGCTTCGGAAAGGAGCATCCTGGAGGTACTTTGATTCGAACGATGATCAAAGGGCCGAATTTGCCGCATTTCCACTTGGCTTTGGCAGCGTCTAGACATGAACAAGCTTGACACTCTGTCAATTCATCAGTATTCCAGATTGGAACTAACGAGTCACAAAGTTCATCTATACCTGTATTAGGCTTGATTGTCGCAGTGAAGGTGTCAATTGGTATTGCGCTAGACTGTAAGCACGCCTGACATTGTAACACAAATCTTGAGAACAGAAAACTACGAGTACTCTGACTAAGGTTTGCGCATACAATTGAATATAGTTCATACACTGCATCATTTTGTGTAGTGCCGTTAGGGGGAATGGTGCTAAGTGTTGCTAAGGATAGGCAGGCGTCAAAACGTGTAAACGGAAAAACCGTGGGTACTTGATGGACCCAGCTCCACCCTACACCTACTGCTGCAAGGGCTGCTTGTCGAACATGTATACTAACATGTGTGGGGATCCAAGGCCCTCTTGATAGGAGGTACAATGCAGTATTCATGCTAGACATGTGAACACAGTGGATCGCAATGTCTTGGGCTTTGTTAGCTAAGGCAGCAATAACCGTAGCATCAAGGGTCGGGAACCATTTTCGGCTAGATTCAGCAAAAGGAGAGAGAGAGGCAAACCGAAATTGTTGGGACTGACTTTGAGTCTCACGTTCAAAGGATGGCTGGGTGAGGTCAATTTGCTCAGTATGGTCATCTTCCCCAGTGATATCAATGCACACACGCGTTTTGTCATTAGCCGGGAGGACAGAACTTCGTTTAAGGGCAGCCTGGATAGGGGGCAATGCTTCTCCTTGATGTAAGGAGGAAGCCTGGGACGACTTGGTCTTTGTGGGGGTTGCAATGCCAGGGGGATCTGTACCGATTTCTACGACAACAGAGTCATCAGGTAACAATGACTGTTTTTCTGGTAAGTGATCATTTCCAATAGGGGCCTTAGAGGCAGTATCTGGAGGCTGGCATTGACTTGGAAGTGTAAGTACAATGGGGTCACTGTTATCAGGTTTCGCATTGTCATTTTGTGAGGGAGGGGAGACACCGGGTGGGGAGGACGGAGTGACAACAGGGTCAGAAGGTTCATTAGACAGTCTGCCTTTGCTTGCAAACCCACCTTTCCCTTCTCCACAAGTAGATTGGAGCTCTTGTAGGCTAGTTTTCTGACTGCTAAGAGCTTCTCCTTCACACGTAGGGGGTTTCTTGAGGGGGGTGGAGAGATGTGCAGGTTGGGGAGGTAGCATCTCTTTATCTTCCTCCTCTATTTTGCGTATATTATTTCCGTGATGGTCTTGATCAACAACCATATCAGTAATTGGTTGCTCACCGGTGCCAGCTGGGTGACTAGCAGGTAGGTTGGTCTATGGGATGGTTGGGCTGACAGTAGGGGGGTCAGTGCGTGCATCACCAGGTGTTAATTGCCCTTCTGGAACTTTACAAGCGCGCTGAGCACCTTTGAGTTCACCTTGACTGCTTGACCGCTCTGCATTTGACTTCGCAGTGTCATGGACGCTTGCTCCAGCGACAGCATGTGAGGGGGGGACTGTTTTGATAAGGGTTGACCTGTTGGGAGGGCGGAGTTGGCGGGGGAGTGGTGCCTAACGCTGCGTAAGCAGGAAGCTGGTCAATTTCTTTCTTGCTGCTGGGGGGACAGACGGGGTTCTAGGCAGTTTAGCACCATGGTCAGTTCGTTTGTCCTTCGTGAGCGGCTGGTGCTGTGTGAAGCTTGGGTACCGTGGTAGTTTTCCCATTGGTACCGCTGTTGTCGAATGTACTAAATTTCCATGCAGCAATAGCTTCAACTTTAGTATCAGCAGTTAGCATGGCCTGAAGTCAAAGTGGGGAGGCACGAGCATGACAAGATAACAAGCTTTGAAGGAATATATTTGTAAAGCATCAACCTTAGTGAGGTATAATGAGCTTTCGAGGCCATCAACTTGATTGATTTGACATTGTCTTCCTGACGGTATTTCAAACATCATGATTCTGGAAATTTGGACACTTGCTCAAACCTAAGGAAGTTTTGCTTGCAGAAATCTCCTTTCGCACTATTCACTGCTTCAAAATGATTGAAATGAGTCAAAAAGATATCTAGTGTATCTCTTACTTGAGAGGTCGCGAGTTTCATAGACCTAGAATCAATCTGGCGATCCAATGTGTCCAAGAGTTCCGATTGCAGCCGACATCGAAATAATGAATACCCGGTATTGCGACGAGTTGCCGATCCTGTATACCCACGTGAAAGAAGACCTTGTGGCCTCGATGTCGATGAACAAGCGCTGGAGACCCATTGTGGGCTGCACACAGCCAGAGAGGAGATCTGTAGCCATCAGCAGCATAACCACACAAGTATTCACGATCAATCGAGCAGGGGAAGAAGCTGCTGGTCGTTAGCACATGGTCACGTGTGCAAGACTCTGCGCTTGCAAGGACCTCAGAGAGAAGGCGCAACTTGTCTCTGCATGCCACAACCAACCGATATCGTCGCCACACTCGCGTGCTATTGATGGTCACAATCATGGCAATAGCAAGAGGGGGTTTATCTTGGGAAATAAAAGGTGCCACTAATCCCCATTCCATTATAGCAATTTTGTCGGTGGGGTGGGCTGTAGGGCCATGTACTGGCTGTATCGGTCTTTCAGTGTATCCATAATGGTACACTCCCAGTGTCTGAGCCATGCCAATCATGCCTGCCATATCAAGAGGCGAGACAATATAGGTATGTTCAATGGCTCTTGTTAGCGCTACAGTCGCTCTCCCACAGCAGTCTTCACGCTCGTCTGCTGTTGCATCTCTGCGTCCTCCACTGAGAAACTCACAGCCTGTTTGAACAATGACCGCAATGCGTGCTGTTGCCCCCGCGCTGTGTGCATCCAGCTGGCACGAGATTTGGCGGTGAAACACCCGCTCTAGGGCGACAGGCAGCTCGCAGTCTTGCAGAGTGGATGTCCATGGGCCACTATGAGGCTTGTTTGCAAGTCTCGGCAGACTAAAGAGATCTGACTCCGGATCTTGACTCAGTTTACGTCGATTGGCAGCCGCTGCTCGGCCTTTTGACAGCCCTCCTGGAGTTTGCCTGTGATCGCCAATGAAGACAGTGAGGGTTGGTTGTTGAATGGCAGCGAGAGCTGCGATCTCATGGTAATTGCCGTACTGTTGGCTTTAGTCCATGAAAGCTGGCCAGGTGCGAGAAGATCCAATGGCCAAAAGAGGAGTAGCGCATCGCCATCTCAGCCGTGGCTGAGTGTTGCAATGAGTACATTCTTGTACGCGATGATTTTATTACGGACACTGCACCGGACGTCAATTTTAGAGGCATAGGCTTCTCCTTCACCTTCCTCCATGCGACCAATTAGCCTGCCAAAACTCCTGATTGTGGGGGACGCAAGATCACTTACTTGATCCGCAAGTGCTTTGGCAGCTACATTTTCTTTCGTATAGACAATCGCAACAAAGTCCTTGAGTTCACAGCTCAGTGCAATGAGCAAGACCGCTAGAGACCGCGTTTTGCCAGCACCAAAGACCTCTGCAATACATAAGTCAGATCTATCTGCCTGTCAGAATAGCTAGCAACAATGCAATTGAGACCGTTGAGACATGTCCATCACCGTGGGCTGCTAGAGGGAGGAGGAACTCATGGTAATAACTGTCATGGGGCCATGCGGCGAGCAGGTATATGCGGCTGTACGATGCCCATGGCCAATGGTAGGCGCGACTGGTTAGCTTGTGCAAACACCAAAAGTTCATGGCGGCTTCGTGTGTCACCCAGGAAGGCGAGCTCTGCCCACACTACGGCCATAGACACATGTTCTTCAATGGGTTTCGGCCAGTCCTGTGCAGGATCAAAGTAACTCATTGTTTTGAGATACTGGTCCAACAGTCGTCCGCAAAACGTCCGAGCAATGGGTAATGAGACGATTACAAGCTCTAGCAACTTCGGGGCAATGCGTTTGATTGCTCGCTGAGCAGGGTTCTTGCTGGTTCCGCTGTGCATCACCTTTTCATGTACCAGTAGTATAACACATCGCTGCTGAGTGTCTGGCAACTGGAGTACTCCGAGTAGCGCTCTGCCCGCCATCACGTTGGCTTCAAGGTTGCCTAGATTCCCAGCTTCACAGAGATCACGTGGCGAAGCCTGTGGAACATCCAAAGGTGCACTAAAGAGTAGGAGAGGGGCACCTTCAGTATGTAGGTGAATGACATGAAAACCAGCATACGCCTCATATTGGTAGGTCACCTGCATCCGCGTTCCAGTTTGTCCTCGCTTCTTCTGCTGAGCTAGTTCTACACTGACCCAGGGCTGAAGGTGTTGGAGCTGCCGTCCCGCATGATAGGCGTCTAGTTGCGGAAGCACCATGTCCAGCAGGAAGATGAGGGTTCTTAATGAAAAACCACGCAGGAATTCCGCCAGTAAATTGCGAACCAGCACCCCTCCTTCATCGTGGGATCCTCCTGGTGTGGGAATCATCGCGATCAGAGCCGCTTGTAACTCAGCTTCCGTATCAGGCTGACCATCCCGAATGTCCCGGCCGACAATGGGCACTGTTTGTAGCTCAGTGTTTCCTTCTCCAGCGGCTACTAACAGAGTGCTTAGAGTCGTCTTGAGGTGCACAGGAAGGTCAAAGCTAACCCATGAGAGTACTCGCAGCAATCCTTCACACCGTACCCCGTGTGGAATGACCTGAGGGGTGGTGATTTGTAATCTTTGAACTTCATGGACCCCTTCATCAAGGTCAATGAAAAGCAAGTGGCCGTATGAGTGTTTGGCACGCCCGCTCCATGTGGGGTGCCCTTCTATAAGAACCACCTGGTAGTTGAATTCCGTCAGAGAGTCAGGTTTCCATACACATAGCCGGTCCTCCAGGCAGTGCACCAGGGTGACTCTGCGTTCGCCAGTGGCAAGTCGCATCATCTCCGGCGGCGTCGCAATTGCAGCCACTTTAGTGAGGCCTGGGAATGCAGCGAAATCACTCAGGATCTCGTGAACTGCAAGGCCCGTGTAGGACCCTGCCGAGAATCCATAAATGTTGACGTCCCTGACACCTCCTGCAGCCACTGTAGTGACTAAGTGAGGAAAGCATGACTTCAGGAAACGATGTTTGCCTTGTGGATGGTAACAACGAAAGATCTGCATGATTGCTGTTGACCAGGTCGGGTGTGGTGGTCTGGCATGAGCTGGCCGGATATGCGCAGCCTGAATGAGACGAATCGCTCTCGTGAGCAACAGTTGGTGATCGGAGAAACGTTCAGGGAGGAAGTCTCGCCAAGCTGTCCATCCTTCTGCAGTGGAGAGTAGCTGGTAGACCGCATATTCGTGCACTGTTTTGGTTAGGCCCAATTGGGTGACATGTGCTTCCCAATTATCTGTCATAGCGAGCGATGGGCCATACACCTTTGTTTGTGCATGATTTTGTAGAAAAATATCATAGTCGTGTTCGCCACTCAGTAGGCCACCTCCTAATTCCACTGCAGTGCACTTCAAGGGGTCGGTCTTGCATTGGGGCGTCATCTTGCCAAACTTCTAAGAGGGAAAAGACCAAGGACGCCCACTCATCAGAACTCTTGAGTGCTGCGGGCAGCGCAGCAGCAGGTGTTCTTCCAATGTAGTTTTGTTTGGACACTTCTCCAACATCTATGGTTTGCTCATTGACAGTGACGTCCCACTTAGCCATCTCTCTGAAAGGTAACGGAAGACCAAACTTCAAGGAAGCTGCTTGCTGCAGCGATGTACATGAGGGTTCCGGTTGTACCTTTCGTTGCCACAGTCCACACAGCAAAATTAGTTGAGCTTGGGAAAGTGGAGGAGGAGGCACTTTGGCATGCAGTCGCAGACCAAGCACTGGAAGGAAATTGTGATGTAGCCATTGAGGCTTCCATTCTTGTGTACCAAATAAAGCTGCAGCTAAAGGCAACCAGCCATATTGGGCGAGGTCAGCGAGACTGCCAGGCATTCTTCTCTTGGCATGGGTGCCAAACCCATGCAGAATAACAGGCCGCATGTAATGTGGCTCGATTTCCATGGCCTGGTACATCTTGTCTCCTGGTAGCACTCGTACACTGACCTCACCTGGAAGCAAGCTAAGGGTCGGAAGGGCACCTTGCTCATAGGCAGGCCGAGCCCATTTATGGAAGTTTGGTTGTCTGCCTTGATAGCCATCCAGGATCTTCCGTAAATGACCATGGCGCGGCCAAACTCCAGAGGCTGGGACAGGAAAAGTGACTAATCCAGACCACTGGCCTAACACACTCCACGCATGGCACCAATCTGCAGTAACACGAGTGGACGTGCCCAGCAGAGGAGAGCCAAGTAATCCACTAGCTACTGCCTGCTCAACATCTGCAGGTGGATACGTGGTAGCAAGGTAGGCTTCAACATGCTCGTGGTAAGCACGAGTAATGACGTGGGCTATTTCATCAGGATCCGTGTCCGAGTCCTCCAAGGCAGTGACCGGTATGGGGCTCTCATGACCCGAAGCTAATACAATGACCAGACCCGCATTGATTTCAGTGAATGCCTCACTCACAAGGATGACTCCTTTGGGCTTGCACGCACTGGTAGTTTCATCAACGTCTGATTTGTCCTTCCGGGTAGGTTTGGTTGACCCAGCCGGGGAAGAGTCATTGCTGCTAGACGTCGCCCGTCGAGACATGCGGGGACTCGGGTCTGGCGAATCACCATAGTCAACCTCGTCTGCCAAATTTGCACCATAGGTGAGGGGAGGGACTCGTGGTGGGTCAGCTTTTCTGACAGCAAGATTGTCCGTACTATGCGATCTAGATAGCTTCGATGGTGGACCAGGCTGCTGCATGTCCCTTCCCGTGTCAACAGAGCGAGCACGTTTGTGCGATGACGCAATGGGGCTTGACTGTTTGCTCTTCGCAACTTTGCTTGATGTAGCTGGTCGGGTCGGGTCAGTGCTCGCAAGCCAAAGTTCTCGTATCTCGAAGAGGGTCACTGGCACACGATCGCTGTCAATCAGTGCAAAATTGATGGTCGGAAAGAGGAACACACACGCATCAAGGATGTACGTTCCTGCCCATGTTGGGTGTACCTTATGAAGACCAGTGTCAGCTGAAATGTGAACAAATACAACTGTGGTGAGTTCTCCATATGGGCCAACATAGCGTAACCGTTCTTTCCACCAAGCAGCGACCATTGGCCAATGGCTGAGTCCTTGCACGGATTTGACCTCGTCCGACTGCAAATCACGATTGTCCGTCACCAAGTACACGGTGTGGTAAGGCAAGAAAGCAGAGCTTTGACTAACCAACCATCGATACAACTTGTGCCAGTCAGGTCCAGGTGGAGTTTCGATCCCGTTTACCATTGCAATTTCGTAGTCATGTCGATCAGGATCAGCTGTCTTCTTATGGGGGTCTCCAAATCGCCAGTGCTGTTCAATAGATACATTCAGCCCGTACTCAGTAGAAATGCTCTTGTGCTGTTCAAGTGCGTAGAGCAGATCCAAGAAACTGATTGCAGGATTTTTGGCGTACCAGGACTTCACAACTTGTTCCCTGGAGAGCAGAGACATCTCACTGTTCAGTTCCTGTATAGCTGATTTGAGTGTAAAGGTTATAAGGGGGGAGGGATGGGGAGGTGTTGAGAATCCTGACACGTCTCTGGTCAGAAGACTCAAGCACTCCTAGCAGTAACGATACACAGAGTAAAAGTAAGTAAAGAAGGGAACCCCAAAACAAAGACCAAAAGGCAGAAAGCGACCGGAACAAACCCTAAATAAAAAAGGGGGGGAGGGAGGAAGTGTTGAAAAACCTGACACGTCTTTGGCCAGGCAGTTCAAGCACCTTAACAGGAAGCAAGAGGAACAAAGCACAAGACAAGAAAACCAACAGACAGCACAGATAAAGCGGCGCCCAATGCGGGGAGGGGGTAAAGTGCAATAAGGAGGGAGAGCGGGGCAAGAAAAGCTGGAAGCCCTGACAGTCTTTAGTCAGAAAATCCAGGCACGAAAGAAGAGAGGAGATCAGAGAGGGAACAGGAGGGAGCAGAGCTCAAGGAAATTAGGCAGCAATCAATATCGTGAAAGAAGGTCCCAAGCGCACGAAGGATCAGGGTGTAATCTGTGGTATGGACGAAACAAGCCTGTACGTAATATCTTCAGCCCAATTACCAGAGGAGTTTGTTATATCTATCCCTTACTGAGATAGGGAGGCACTATATCTACCCACTTTCTCAAACCCAGCTGCGGCAGCAGGTCTGTCTACTGCTGTGGTTTTGAGCCAATAGGGTCGCAGGGAGTGGCAATTACATGTAGCTGCACACACGAAACTTGTGTAATTAAGGACACCTTTGTTCAAAGGAAGCTTGACTGATGTGTACTGCGCTTACTGTTTTCCCGGGATCACAAAACGGGCCCGGAGTCAGCCTTTCCATGGTGACAGCCTCTCACTGGGAAAGTGTCCATCTATATCGCAGGATTAGTCGACTTGATGCAGGAAAGTCTCGTCCCGGTTGAGCTCAGGAGGATTTTGCAGCTCGTTTCGTATTCGTACTGGTAAATACAATCCTTCGAGTATTCTGCGCCATCGGAACGTAGTAAAGTTTGTCTGTCGTGACTGCTCTTCGATGATATGTTGATATTTCCACACAGTTTGCCTCATGATAGTGGTGGCCCTCTCTGTAAGAGCTGTAGGCTTCACTCGTGCCAGGGAGTATTGTTCTCTCCCTACCCCTTCTGTAGCGTTGATGAATTGCTGTAGCATGTCAATGACCGTGTCCTCTGCACTCTGCGCAGCAGCAGCTTGTACAGCGTTGAAGACTTCTTTTCGGGCGGCGTGACCGTGCCATTGCAGTGAATGACAAAGCACGGAGGCAATCGCAATCTCCTGCCACGGGTCCGCTTGCGCGTCTAGGAGCAGCTGTACATTTTTCTTGTGCCGATGGAGGACAGCAAGAAACAGTGGTGGTAGCGCTCCTTTCACGGGCATGACCGAGGCACCAGCCTCGAGCAGAGTTTGAACAAGCTGTGAGCTGCCCAATTCAACTGCTAATTCCAACATAGTGGTAGGTTGCGTTTTGGGCGGGAGAGTATTGGGGTCAGCTTGGGCTTGTAACAGTAAATAAGTTAAGCTGGCCCCATGTCGAGGGAAGCAGTGGCCAGCACTAGGCTGGTAAGCATACGGATCAGTAGAATGATCTCGAAGGATAGCAGAAGCTACTAATGTGCTGGTATGCCCTCCCTCCGTCATCAGGCCCGTAAGGCCTACTCCCTTGCCAAGGAGATAGCTTGAATCCATAACATCTTTGTGATGAATGGCTGTCATAAGGTCTTGGTATTGCTCTGCTGATGGGACTTGCAATGATTGCACTATATAGCATACAGTTGCCTCATTTGCATCAGTATCAAGCTGAACAGCCCTCAGTGGCGATTGGATTACTGAAGAGCTGTCTGCATAGAGGACCACTTGGAAGGGTGAATCCAACCTAAGCACTCTGGCCATCTGTTTCATGATATCCCATCCGAGAATTGACCGTTCCATGACGTCCATCGTCAGGGCTACTTCTCCAAGGAGTCCATGGCGCACACAGAGTCGCATACGTACCCCGTAAAATGGAGCGGAGGCAACCCTGACAGTGTTTAGCCAGAGAAGCCTCGCACTTATGACTACCGCCAAAGGACTCGTCAAAGTAAGGGATAGGGAGGATACAGATGGGTATACCAGGAAGTAAAACAATCAACAAAGATCTGACCATCGAGACTTGACCAGAATTGCAAAACAGACTAAACAGGAAAAACCTTGTAACGGGGTCTCATTGACATGCAAGACAACACATCGAGCCAGGGACTTAACCTGTACCAGGAACCGTTAGTGAAGATCACAAATTCAGTGCTTTGTTTTGATCTAAAAATGTTGCAGGCCCTCCATCGAGCAGCATGACAAGTGGTCTCATGCTCACCACAGACAGTTTCTGCAGGAGTGCAAAGAAAGAATACCGCATGCAATGCTTTACCTGCATACTGATATTGATAGACTTCTACTGATCCATCAATAGGCGTACCTTCCCGTGCAATTAGCTTCTTTTCACGTCCTGCATCCTCGGGGTGAGAATAGGGCCACAGTCTTCGCTGTGGTTCCTGCGGACTTTATACAGCATGCAGATGTCAGAATTTAATGTGCACTCAGTTCTGACTTCCCTCTGTAGCTGGCTCTGTGCAAGATTCCGTTGGAGCAGCTGAAGCAGCTTGCCCCAAATCTTCCTCCTTAGCTGTTGCTTGTTCGTTCTCGATTTGCACTAAATTGCCCACGACTTCTTCCATTTGGGTGGCTGCCTCTATAACAACTGTTAATAGAGTGCGAGCATAAGCCAGCTGTTTAGCAGCACGGGCCCGGCCCTCTGCCGCAGGTCCTAGTGGCGGTACTTCTCACCTTGTCGCCACATCGTGACTTTGCTGGTGGTATGGGTTGGCACTGTTGCAGCTGAGTTAGACTCAGCCTGATCGGCAAAGGTCGCATTGAGTTTCTGCAGGTCACGTGCGCTGTAATTCCCGGACGGGTCAAACTGTTGGGTATTCGTTTGTCCCGAGGAGTCCGAGTGCTTTCTCTTGCCAGGTAGGTTCTCTTCCCGTCGAGGCATGGGCTTCATGGCAATTTTGTGTTCAAAGCCAGTCTTGAAAGTTTCGTGAGCTGCTGAACTACAGCGGGATTCTTTGTTCAGGGCTATGGTTTTATCCGTCACCTTGCCTGAGCTATTGGTCAGGTCAGTGAAGTACCAGCACGGTGTACGATTTGCCAGGATATTATGTTCATGCATCCTGTCAACATAAAAATGATTCAATTTCTCACTGTGTTGGTGGTTCGTGATGACGACAAATCGTCTGGGACTAACCCAGATCCACAGATCTTCCTGGAAGGACTGTGTGGCATAGAAGGGCCATATCTGTCGTCCTCCCATTTCCACAAAATAAAAGTTTGTGTAAACGTCATCACTGGCCTCTGTGTCTATGTGACAGAAATCATGCGACAATTTGACAGAACTGGACCCTGGATAGGCCCAGTCCGGTGGGTTCTTCATGTCGTCATTGATGATAATATTCCAGCACTCTCCATTAATGCACATTCTATATTCATAGAAAGACCACGCATGAAGCTGCTTGGCGTGCTCATAACAGCCCTGCTGTCGGTAAACCTGGATGTCATCGTATTCCGTAATGTATGACTCTTTGTATTCAGGTCGATGGTGTTCACTGTGAGCCTCAGTATCGCCAACAGCTGGGCCTCCTTGGTCATGCCCAGTCTGTGGGCCTGCCTTCAGCGTGACCTTATCACCGATCCAGTGCGCCATGGCTGCCCACCGGAGTGCACAATGGTGTGACAGAAATAGGGCCCTAAAGCAGGGAAGAGTGCAAAGGAAGCAGACACAAGTGACAGACAGAACCGGATCAGAGAGTACGCTTGAAGTACCAACAGTCAGAGAGGGCAGCAGAGGTAGCAGGACAAGAAACAGCAAAAGGGAGGAGAAAGAGAAAAGACAGCGAATTGGAGGGAAGGCAAATAAGAGAGAGGGTACTCCCCTGACACGTCTTTAGTCAGAGGAGTGAGAGCCCTGCACGTGGGAAAGTGGTTTGAGCCACGGAAATGTTACAGGGTATACGAAATTGCTGACGGATCTTAATCTGCAGAACTACACAAGGTGGGCAAGTGTACTTATAGGTACCAGTGCTGATCATGCTATCTGTCATGACGGAACCTGCCACTGCACTTTGCCAGAATTTTCTCTCATTGCAATGTCACACTTGAGTATGATCGGCATAGCCCCTGCTTCGAGACGATTGATTCATCAGAAGCTTGTTAAGCAGTGAGTAAGTTCAGTATAGCTGTGCTGTACATGAGCTTCGGCTATGTACACCGTAGATGAATCTGTGAGGCCTATTCCTTCACGGGAAAGCTGTTCAAGCAGCAAACCATCAAGGCATCCCACCGTCTCTTCTCTGATCAAAAAAAGCAGGGGGTCCTGTGCATGAGTCCATTGGATATGAGAAGGTAGTCTTGCATTTGTTGTTCTTCAAGTCTGATTACTGCATGTGTAGCAGTGTGTGCAATCCAAGTCTCAGCATCAGGCATCCGTAGGTGTAACATTAGCAGTTCAATGTTGTCTCCTATAACTCCAGATGCAGGTCTTTCTTCGAGCGGTATTGCGCCGATAACTCCATCGACCACATCTAAGTGCTTCATTTCGTCACCATGGCAGGTCAGTGTGCGCTGTCTGACTATGCATCTAATTCAAGCGTTAATTACTTGAAAACATCAGGTGAACCCCAAGGATGTATACTAGGTAGTACATGTAAGAATTCTGTTGTGAGGTAGCCTTTCTTGAGCACATGATGGCAAGCGAAGGTCATGAGTAGCCGATAAATCATACAAATTCAAAGAGCTATGATACTGCAACTTAGTACTCTCCGGTCATCTCTCTTTTTGTTACAGGAGGACGACTTCCGGCGCACTCAGCTCTCTGCCAGGGCTGCGAGTGGCCGCAGTGGGCTGATCCTGCACTAGGAGATTAAACCGTATAGCGGGAGCCACCATTCGGGCTACATCCGCCAGGAGCGTGTTTGGTCGGAGTCTTTGCACTGTTGAATTGGTACCAGTTGCTATGGTTGTCCAGATGTGGAGGTTGGGTGGCACCCCTGTCCGTAATAGTAGAAAGGCAACTTCCACTACTGTATCAGCTGCTTGCCGCAGAGTCCTGCGGTCTAGAAAGCCGCCCAGGGTCGCAGTGATGTGTATTGTCTGAATGATCAGCCGAAAAGGTCGGGCATCCATTGGTACTGGAGCAAGTCCCGCCTGATCGGTCATGCCTCCATCAGCAGCTGGAACCAAGTATAGGTGGTTGACCCACACACCTCGTGTAGACGAGCAACTAAAACCTGCCAATCGGACTATGTCCTCATACGATGCTGCTAGTGCTGTCAACAGGTGTTGTGTGATGCGCTGTCCGTCCAATTCAACCTGCTGAAGGTCAGCTTCTAAGGTGCTATAGATCAATTGCAATCCGTGTGCTTCTTCTGGGAAGAAAGTGACACATCCACTCTGTACTAGCCGTACTGTACGCCTGAGGTCTCGCACAGTCACCATAAGGTCTTGTGCTGCTTCCAAACTATATAATATCATCTTTACCGGCATGGAGAGCTGGTGTTCTTCTCCGCGAAGTCGCACATACTCCATGGCGGTACGGGCAGAGAGAGTGGAGGCCCACTACATAAAGATTGCTAACTTGCGAGTATAGTGAAAGGGTCACTAACTTGGCAATAGGTGTGTGTTGTTGTGGGTCAGGTGCAATCCCGACACGTCTTTGGTCGGAAAGACACCGTGACCGCCCATGGTTACCGTATTTATGTGAATGTGTCAAATATTGATACATGTCGGTAATAACACTAAGATGACAGTCTCATAGAGGTACCTCAGTCAGTGTGATGGGAGGATTTATTCCAGTTCCCATCAAGTTGTCACTGTACCTACGCTCAATTCTGAGCTTCACACCATTGAGTTAGAGATGCGCATGGAACACTGAGCGAGTTATCGGAAGTGTACGCATTAATACTAGATAACAAGTACAGACATGTTAAATGAGGGTTGGGGGTAGTCCTAAACCCGTCCTTGAACATCGTGTACAAGCGCCCTCAAGTAGAAATGTCATCTACCTTGCTAGTAGGTGTGAAAGGGATATTGATTATTCGGCATACCAAATTACGTGGGATGAGCTGTACCTGTGAGCCAATGGAAACCATGTACATACTTCAGTCACCGAACGGCACTGTCAAGCAGAGGATTTCTGGACCCTAATAGGTGAGCATGTAGTTCAGTGCACAAAAAAGGTTATTTATAAGACATGTGAGAATCATTATATGCAAGACTGACGAGAGCTCCTCTTTTGGTTGCCTGACGATCAACTTCGTTAGTCTTATGCTAACTCATTGTGCCTCATAGGTCATTGAAAATGGTTGCATATGCTTCGCTCAGGGCGTGCCAATTTTGCTGGAGTCGATATAGTGCCCGGTTGGCTTCTTGTACAAGGTCATTATGTTGCCTCTGTAGAACTTGGATGCCTTCGCTGAGTTGGAAGATCCTATCCGCTTCGTCTTCATGGTTAGGAAACAGGCCTGCTATTGCGTCTTGGCACTCTTGCGAGAGCCGAAAATCAAAGCAAGGTCGATCATCTTCATGAACAGCACTGTTAATTCGTGATTGTTCACTCAGTGCGATTCCTTCAAGGGTTGGCTGCAGTGTTTCAATGCGATTGCCTAGTATATTGTAAGCATGCATGATTTCTGCAATAATAGCACATTGCTGGGCACTCTTTGCAACTATTGCAAAACGTCTGGAGTTGGCCCAGCATGCATACCCGTTGTGTCGCACCTCTGCTGCAAAGGGATAGAATCCTCCGTATCCTGCAATATTCAACCAAGCCTGCAGGTAAGCCTCGTCACACTCCCGAGGAATGACCTTATGGAATCCATGGGGCAGTGTAGCCCGCATCATTACTGTCGCTTCTTCCGGGAGCCATGACTCATCTTCAGCCCATAGGATGTTCCATTTTTCACAGTTGAGCCATGTACAGACTTCCATCAAGTTAAATGCCCTGCGCTCTATGTTGACGTTATGACATAGCCTATGGATAGGATACTTGCCCCGATGTAGGTTCGTAACCATATTTGGGGTGCTCTGAATGGTTTCAAGGTTATATCCTTTCCAGTGATAGTTCCTCAGAAATGTCGTGAGCGCAGTCGACATGGCTTCGCAAGTGGCGCGCCTACCAGGTGCAGTCCCGACACGTCTTTGGTCGGAAAAGCACCGTGGTCTGGCAGCTGCGGATCACTTGTACTATTTCTAGTGATGCCAGGCAACAATGTAAGTAGGACGTGCAGAAGGTGCTACCATAAGGAAATGTAACTCAGTCACTCTCAATGAAAGTGGCACATCATTAGGTAAGCTGTACTGTTTGTACCCTGTTTGAGCCGATAAAGTACGTGTGCAGTGAAGACTGTGGAACCCTGTTCCCATGCATTAGAACACTAGTAGCTGAAGGTATGAAATATTTTTGATATAGCCTACTCACTCAAGCTGAAGACGCACGTGGTCTTTTCTTTCCAGTGGCTGAACAAAACTGCGCTACGCGCGGCTAATCCTGATGGGACTAGTCAGCCGCTCTTGGCTAATCCGTGTAGGCTCCTTGTCCTCTTTGCTTCTTGTATAATGCTACCACTTCTTATCTTTTGTATGCTCCCTTCTAAGGTGAGCGCGGGAAGCAGTTCTCTCGCACATCATGCAGTTCTTCATCTACACTTGAACTGAGCTCAATTCCATCGGGATACACCACTGGAACTAGCAGCTCATTTTGAGCATATTCCATTTCTCGTACAATGTGAGCTTTGTAGTCTGCGATCATGTGAAGTAGAGCAACTTGTGCTTGGATGTTCTCTTCAAGCTTTTCTGGCATTGGTATGTCGGCCCAGAATACTTCCCTGGCCTGTTGCTTCGCCTTGAGCAAAAGATAGTGGGCGGACTGTAAATTATCCAGTAAGATACAGCAAGCCGTGTACTTCTTAATGACACGTTTGATGTGGAGAAGTCGTTCGTCACAGCTTGATGCATTCGACGTTGCGGAGGCCATGGCAAGCAACGTGATCACTGAACTGGTATAATTACTTTCGAGTTCCCCAAACTAACACAGCTAATGTGAGGGAGAGACACGTCTTCGGACAGAAGTACCCTGAGCTATCTTAAGGGCAGAAAGCTACAAATACTCCTAATTGACCTCATTGCATAATTAAGGATGAAGCTAAAACAAATGGATGATTATGGGCAGGAATTGCCCAGATTCATGGGGCAAACGAAGTATTCACAGGATAGGTCATTTCACCTCATAATGTCGCAACTGAGGAGCCAAAAGAAGGAGCCTGCAAAGAATACCGACAATGTGTAATGCCAATCAAATATGTCATTGGGATAAAAGCCCACAGCACAAGGTGGACCAGACAACAACAACGCAAGCAGAAACAACAAAAATAGACTGATGAAAAACAGCGACAGGACGGAAGTCAGCAAGTGACATAATCGTGGAGCCTTGCTACCTAGTATTGAAATCACAGAGAGAGAGTAGGGTATCTGCACAGTTAGAAAAAGCAACTGCATCAGTCGACAAGTCATTTTTCTTTCTGCACTGATGGCTGTCTTGTGGCACAATCACAATGTGCATAGATAGGTCCGCTCACTCGTCGAACTTTCGCTTAACAGACCTCTGACTCTGTTGCCTGCCGTGTTTCTCTTGCCTACGACTTGCATCCCATCTCTGAAAGATTCTTGCTCGATCTATGACAGTTAACGGTTTCCCGTCAGTTTGTTCTTCGCACGATTCTCGTTTTGGGACCCCATGGTTCCCTTCATCGTTTGCCAGGAGTAGCAGAGCTTCCTCTAGCGCCCTTAAGGCTACTTTCAATTGCGTGACAGCACCCTCAGTACCCGGGCCAGCCAGGCTCACATTGTCAGTTGCCTTGACCAGGCCATTTCGCAGCTGAGCGACCTGATGGGATACCAGGCTCGCTGAGCATGACAACGGTTTCTGCCTAGGTCTCTCGGTCTCCGTGCTCATTGGCAGAGATAGAGTGTATAGGATTGACTACCTTTGAGCAGTAAACGGCCCATGAGTCAAAATATCACGCCATACCTTATAGCAGTACTGCAGAGAAAGGTGTTCCAAGAGAAGGAAGTTGAGAATAGGGTGCAGATTCTAGAGCACTTGTCGTACTTATTTGGAGGGATGGTCACCGTAGCTTAGTATGAGTATAGACAGGTAGGTGCTACGGGCCAGTCGTCGTGGCTACTAGCAGTAAGGTGATACTTCAACTAGCGTAGTCACTCAAGGCGTCTCTCTAGGATAAAATGGGATCACCATAGGTCTGACACAAAGTAACCATCCAGATGTGAATTCCACTAGGATACAGTAGAGAGGATGGGCATTTAAGCTGCTCTACGACGTTTGGCCATACGTTCTGTGAAGGTATCATAGCCTGATGTCGGTGCTTGTGTGTTCCATCGGATGGGTCGCGTCCCTAATAACTCACCTTCAATGCTTCTTTTCCTTTCGGTACGTGGGAATGGGAAGGGATTTCTGGTGACGTTAACCTCCTCGAGAGCCAGTATAAGAGCCTGAGCATCTGTGGCGAGTTCACGTAAACTGAACAGGGGGGGATCACATGGATCCAGCTGTAATTGGTGGAGCATTGCCCGTTCTGCTTCATAGATTAAATGCGGAGAGATTTCTTTTGGGAGCCATAGTCCGTCATGAAGCCAAATTGCTGATGTTACATGACACCTTCTCGTTAGCTCCTTGTAGTAAGATATCATGATGTGTTCTTCATACCATTCAAGAGTTCGAAAAGCAGCACCTCTGATATGATCAGCATATTGTGGCCTCCTTAAGGGCAGGTGGTCGTTAACAAGCGCTTGTGTTGCTGATTCAATTTGTAGACTGAGATGTAATAGAGCTGGAGGACATGGGATATGGTGTTCTCTTTCTATTTTGGCACACGCTTCTCTTGCCCCTGCATTCATTACAATTAGCGGATGTCGCTTTACGACAGCAGACCGCTGATTCGGTGATACCAAACCTAAAAGATCGGTAAGTATTGCTCGAAGATCTACTATGTGTGGGAGGTGGCTGCTGCGAAGGAGTCTTCTCATGATTTCATAAAATGAGCCGATCATGTCCACTTCCTGGTGCGTAGTTCCAAATAGGAGTAACCGCACCTTTCGTGGAAGTCTTTGAGCACAGGGACCTCTGCCGTATAGTCGGCCAAGACAGTCTGTTGCAGATGCCGTATACTCTACTACTCGAGGTTTCGTGAGATTGGCAGTGCCCGCCAGATAGGCCTCCACCTCTTTGATATACTGCTGGTTCGCAGCATGCACAATAAATTTATTTACCAATTCTAGACTTATATTTGGGACCTCAGTAAGTAGTAGAATGGTAATACCTAGAGGCCTCTCTTCCAGTACAACGGCTCCAGACCGCATAGCCAACTGATAAGGTGCTTCAACAACGATTTCAGTAGGCTCGCTAACATTAGCTGGGAAGGCCTGGGCCGCTCTGCTAGCCACACCAGCAAGATAATCTGCGAGTATATTGGCTTCTCTAGGGCGATATACCCATTTTCCATAGTCAAAAAACCTTGATTGTTTCCGACGAATTTGCTGTATTATAGGCTGCAGGTCTATCCTACGAAAGCGTCCTGCAAAGGCTAAGTGCTTGACGATGGGGAGTATATCTCCTTGTAGATAAACCTGGTCAACTGCGTATCTTCTGTGTACCATTTCCTCACACAACAGGTCTGTTGCAAGATTTGCTGACACAGCCTCAGCAAAGATGTTGTCTGGGCAGCTAGGCAATGCAACAGCCCTCCATTTGAGCAAAGTTAATCCTTCTCGTTGGAGGTCCAGGAGAGCAGCGCCCGCTCCACCTGTTCCTCTATCAGCATGACAGGATCCATCAAATTGCACTAGTAGTGTAGTTTTGTCAGAATCAAGATAGCTGCTGAGCACTTCATTGGTGCCTATAGGCTGTAATGCCGTAATGCGGCAATGATAGTCACCACACTCACACTGGAAAGTGGAAAGCGAGACATTGGGGGAAATTCCTGTTCCGACCTGGATAGTTTGCTGTATTAACTGTAGAGGTTCAGAGCCTAAGGGGACGACCGCTACCACTTGATTGGCTTTCACTGCTTCAAGCGTAATGCATACTCGAGCTGGTGCAAGGGCGCACGAGATGTGAAGTGGGGGCCTATCACTGCAGCAGAGTAGCGAGTCATCAGCAGAGCAGTGGACGGAGGCTAATTGTGTCCTTACATGTTGCATACGAAGGTCCAAAGGTAGCTCTGTCTGGACTTTTTGCACGAGATTGTGGATCCAGGTATTCATAGGGGTAAGGGGAGCAGAGATTTGATGTTTCATTGCACCAGCTTCTCTTAGTAGTAGCCTGAATTGATGGACTACTCGTGAGGCTATTGCTAGGTGTTGAGAGCTTTTCCTTGACCCTTCGGCCAGCGACAGGATTGAGTCATCTCCTGTCAGGATCCGTAACGCACGGATAGGTACTTCGCACCAACGGACCCAATGCCCAACCGTGTTGTCTCCTTTTGTACATGCCAAACATTTCTCCCAGTCTTCACTTTTAGGCTGTTCTTCTTGCGTAGGAAGTGGTCTGTGAGATGCTTCAAGCAGTCTTTCGAGGGAGTCTGTAGTAAAGGCCGTTAATTGTTTAGTTGCTATACATGTTTCACAGATTGCTGTTTGACAGCCGCCAAGTGGGTATGCACGGCCAAAGTTTGTGCAGAGAGCACACTTTTTTCTCCGGCTATAGCCCCGCCGTGCTAACCACTCGTCATCATCCTCATTGACTGCCCAGCGTAGCAAGGTGAACCTAGCAATACTAGGGATCCATCTCTTGTTGGCCTCACAAGCATGACTGAGCCATGCCCAGCTGACTCCTCCCGTCCATCCTGCTGTCAGCACTTTGTTACGAACATAGTGAGATGCAAGTTGCATCATGTGATGAAGCACACATTTTTTAACTGCATTGATTCTTTGTTTGATTGTACCACTTCCTGACACAGCTCTTG
The DNA here is from genome assembly GCA_947184155.2 of Cladocopium goreaui. NCBI lineage: Eukaryota > Dinophyceae > Suessiales > Symbiodiniaceae > Cladocopium > Cladocopium goreaui. The sequence continues at coordinate 561,659 of CAMXCT020000113.1, read as the reverse complement.
TTAGGACATCTTCCCCAACGACACGTGCCCACGCTTGCCATAGTATTCTGACTTCATGTGTTTGTCTGTTCACTGCCGGAGGGCCCTCAACATAAAGTTCATGAACCTTGCCTCCTTTTCGCAGAAACAGCCCTAATGCAGACACAAGGATACTCACGCCAGGGTCAAGTAGTGGTGCAATTTTACAGAATCGAAATACAAAGGCAAGGAGGTCCTGTCTAATCCAACTACGTCCTAGTAGGAGTTCAGTTGCTGCCGCCCGCAGCATTTGAAGATCTTCTGTGGCAGCCCCAAAGTAGGATGTAGTATATAGTACAACGCTCTGTGCGAACGTGTTAAAGGCAATACTCTTGGAGACAACAGAGAGGATTGGCTGCCGAAACAGCCTGAGCCGATGTATAAACTTTTCGGCAGCTTTAGGATTGATTTGTTTCAGGGTAGTAGGATGTGTAGTTACTGTCCATAAGTTGCGATCAGACAATTGGGCACGCCCCAGCAGTAATAGCCCGAGTGAGGTCGCAACACCTTGGATACAGTGTGCTCCGAATCCAGACTGATCCAACTGACGGAGCACCCAACTTGGAAGCGGGCTGTTGATTACTAGAGCTGTTTTGCACCTACAATTACACTCCAGTGCCAGCAATGAGCATATGGGTGTGTAGTCAGTTCCGTTAAGGATACGGCAAGCTTCTCGAGGAGTCAGTCCAATACACTTTTCGGCTCGTGCAAGTATGAGTGTCTTTTGTGAAAGGATAGCCGATAAAATCGCTGCTCGTGCGGTTGGGTATGTCTTCTGCCGGAGGATAGCTTCCCTTTCGATCCGCCCAAGCAATGATTGGAATGAAAAGGGGGGGCAATCAGTGCTAATAGCTTGCCAACAAGCATGTTGGTCAATTTGAAAACCTGCCGACCAGCAACATTGATAGCACTTGTGGACTCTACTTACCCAGGTAATGTCATGTCCTGGTCCTGCAATCGTGTTGTCGTCAATATACCCCTGCACGCTAATGACCCGAGGAATACGATTCATATAATGATATATCGGGTCCATAGCCAGACAAAATAGGAATACTGAGAAGGACCTTCCCATGTCTACCCCCACATGCACCGCCCTAGGCGGTAGAAGGTTACTTCTGCTTGCAGACGACACTTTCTCTCCGTAGTACTAAACAGGGCTCTACTGAGCCCGGTCTGTATATATATGTGCAATTGACCTCTCCTATATATACTCCCATGTCCCCGCGTCTCTGCGCGAAGCTCACATACCTGTTTATGATATTTGACCGGCTAAGTAAATGCGCAAGCACTGGAAACTTTGGCCCTTAAACTCTGGAAACCAAAACCCAACCAAGAGAAACCCAAACCAAATATTATTTCTCTGCGGTTTATCTGAAACCAGCCGTTGCATGCGCTGAGTGGTTTGGTTATCTCTGTGGAGGGGTTTTTGTCAGAGTTTATTTTTGAAGAGCTGCTGTCATCAAAATTTTTAAGTCAATGTTTTAACACTATATCAGAGATCTTGACAAGTTGTTTCTTATTATCACCACCTGAATATCTTGAGGACTCAATGTCAATGTTGTAGCAACTTTGGATTAAGGGTGGTGGGCGGGTTCCATAAAACTTTGGAACGGCAGAAAACTGTGGAGTCGGGGGTGTATGCCATGGAGTTGCAGTGGTGACCCTACTCTTAAGGGAAAAGCATTGATAGCGGCACTTGAGGCTGAGAAGAAGTTTCAATTTCCTATTTTTGCTCGTGGTTTTCTCACTGGATTTTGGACAGGTGTGGCCTTCATTTGCTGGATGCTACTTTGCTAACTCAGTATCTGCCCCTTTTTCAATGATTGATGGAGATGATCCAGGTTGCTCAGCCCCGAGACCTTTGCGAGGTTTCCGCAGACGATGGACTGATTTGGGGTCCGTTGCAGCTGCTTCACAGGTGGGTTCCTCAGAACAGGATTTTGATGCAAATGCAAATTTACCGGAGTTTACTTCACCTGGACTGGATTTGTTTGGATTCCCTGGCGATTCAGACTGCATCGATGGTTGGGCGCTTATCCATGAGGGTTTAGCCAGAGAGGAATCTGAATTGTACGAGCCTGAGTCACCTGTGAATGAAGCCGCTGTTTTTCAACATGGACCTGATGTCACAGACCCTTTGGGAGTTGAATCTGTATGGCAACATTGTGCTTTGGCTGCTCAGAGCAAGCGTCAGAGGTTGGACAGGACAAAGATGCCTTGGGAACAGTCTCCATTCAGTACAGTATTTGGTGTTGCTGACAAGTGGAGTGGAGCTGCTGTTTCAAACCTTGACGACATGTTCAAACCTTCACTTTTTGGTTGCATGGATGTTTTACAGTCGAGGGTTGTTTCTGAGCATGCTGATGCTGCACCGTCTGTGGTGACAACTACGCCTGTAGTCAGCATCAACCTCAGAAAGGTGCGACGGGAAATGCCTGACGAAGACCTCAGACGGGTTGCACTGGCAAAACTCAGAGACATCATATTACAAGACCCGTTGGCTACGCAGTTGGGTACAAGCGTTCACAACATGTTGCAGGCAGGTTGCAGTCATGAGGTTGCACTTCAGTCGATTGCAGACTGCTTCAGGATGAAGGCTTCTTCGACTTTGCAGAAGCGGGCAAGTTCCTTGTGGCGTTTGGGACGGCTGCTCAGAACTGGTGGCTTCTTGAACCTCCTGAGGGTCACAGAAGAGGCCCTATACAGAGCTTTGTGTGACTTGCGGGAGGGTGGATCAGGGGCCACGACTGCACAGCACATGTTGGAGGCTTTGCATTTTTTTTTGGCTGCGACGGCAAGATTGGTTTTGATTGATCTTCGAACTGTCATATCAGGACGTTGCAAGGGCGTTGCAAAAGACATGTTCCTCATGAAAAACCCTCTTGAACAGAAGCATCCATTGACTTTGGAGAATGTGAGGTTTTTGGAGGATCTGTACCATACCCTTCCAAACAGTATGAAGTGCATATTGGGCCAACTCCTATTTTGTGTGCACTCCTGCTGTCGATGGCGGGACTCACAGAGAGTCAAGATGCTGTGGGTGGAGCAAGGGCATGGTGAGACCTTGGTCCATGCAGACGCCCTGGCATCCAAGACGGCTGTCAGTGCAGAAGCGCGCACGAGGTACTTGCCTTATGTGGCGCTGGGCTCTGGCGTCAATGGTGTGGACTGGGGTGCTGATTGGGTGACAGTACGTATGTTGGAAGGCCTCGAATATCAGGACTTCATTTTGCCGAGCTTTTCTGAAAGAGCAAGTTGCTGGACGGAGAGTCCAATGAGCGCGTCAGAGGCGACGTACTGGCTCAGAGAGTTCCTTGGAGAGTCATTGTCTCCCATGGATGCTTTCATGTATGGATCTCACAGCTGCAAGTCTAATTCACTCCGATGGAGCGCAGGTTACTGGGCCATCATCTTGAACCCAGCATGAAGAGCATTTTGACTTATTCAAGAGAGGCTTTCACAACTGTGTATTCAAAAGTTTTGCAGATGTTTCGTTTGATGCGTGATGGATCTTACAATCCGGACTTGCCGGCCATTGACCGCGTTGTCCAGCTCTCAGAAACGGTTGCAGAAGAACCACAGACAGCTGGTGTTGACACTTCAGTTGCTGATGCATGTGACAGTGATTCAGAATCCAGTGTGGCTTCTGATTGTGGCGCAGCTGGTGAAGAGTGCTGTGAACCAGGCTTGGGTGAGGACATGGGTTTGACCTCGCTCTTCCCAGATTTTCCTGGGGTACCTGAAGCAGCGTTGATGGTGCACAAAGTATCCAAACTTGTTCATGCCATGAATGAAGATGGTTTTCTTGTTTGTGGCCGGAGGCCCTCAGTGAATTTCATGCAGTACAGTCGAATGACCAGAGACCGTGACCTGTGTGAAGGATGCCGACAATGCAGGAACTCCTTTCAGCTTTGACCTGTAGAGCGCTGACCTTGGCAAATCTTGAGCGATGCAAGAGGAAAAGACTTTGGCGCAACCGAGCGTCGATTGATTGTCCATCTCATTTTCTGCATCAGTGTGTCAATGCAAGATTTTCTCACCTGTTTGACTGTTGGGGCCTGTTTCATAAACTCTGTAGTGGCATTGTATAGATTGTTAGGTAGAAGTTTGGTTTGATGAATCGATATCATCTTGTCTGACAAAACCAAACGTTGCGAAACAAAACGCAAACTTTGCAGAAGCAGTCAAACTCATGTTGTGGGAGTTTCACATCAGAGTGATCCAACAAACCGACGGGACATGGTATTAAAGACATGTTGGACTTGCAGTTGCCTTGTGGAGTTGTGGCAGCGGAAAACCAGCATTCCGTGGCTTGTCAAAGCTCAGAGGCAGCTGAAAAGTCTGGACGTTAGAAGAATGGTTTGGTGATCCAAAGTGCAATGATCAATTTTACAAACTCTTTCTTGCAGTGCACCACCTACTGGACAGTTGGACCCCTTGTGCATTGATGGAAAATTTTGCATGCAAGGGTTTTTATACTTGTACTGAGTTTCAGGTGAATACGTTGAACATGATTTTATTTGCAACCAAAGCTAGCGGAATTTCTCCGTGCTGAGCTGCGATGTCATCGACCTTGGATTCAGAAGCTGCATTTACTGACCGCGCAAAGCAGGTTGGGCTGGAATCATGGGTGGTTGATAAAATCAGAGAGAAGCGGTTTGCGACATTTGGCAAATTTGCATTTGGTTTTTCGTATTCTCCTAGCAGTGCTGATGAGACTCCTTTGCGTGAGTTCATGACAAAGCTTTTGGACGAAGAGCCTAGCAGCGATCAGATGTCGTCTCTCAGACGATTATTCTTCGAGAGTCACACCATGGCTCTCACGGATGTGAGGCAGAGAGCAGAAAGTAACCCCGATCCTGGGGTACCAACTCGGAAGTTGCCTACGGCAGAAAGGATTGCCAGGCAGAAAGCTCAAGAAGGTCGCCTAGGAGGACTGGTGTTCAATCCGACGACAATACCGTCGAATCATTTGGTGGACTTGTTCGTTGATATGATTGAGACAGGGATACTGGTATATGTGAAACCAGAAGCTTGTTGCAATCGTGCTCAAGAAGTTGAGATGGTCAAGAAGGATCCCTCATTATCCACCGATGCAGCTGGGCTCCTTAAGTTGGGGGCAAAGAGTTCTGACCCGACTTGTGAGGCCAACACAGAGATCAAACTTAGAGCGGCATGGCAGAGGAGGAATTTAGCAATGGACCTGGCCGGATTGGCCTCCTTTGATGTTACAGAATGCTGGACCCAATTCCTCTTTACCCAGCTACTGCGAGAACAGCCAAAAGGTTTCTCCAAGATCACCCTCCAGCAGCTTCTAGACTGCGACAAGCAGCTCTTCATTCAAGCCTTCCATATCACCATGGGGCGACTGTCAGCTGATCCCCAAGGGAAGAAACCTTTGGACGAAACGTTTTTGAAGTTGAAGGACGCCACAGAAATTTTGCAGTATCTCACACCGCTGCCTTCACACCGAGCTCATGACCCTCCGCCTTCAGCAGACAGCAAGCCTTCAAAGGTGGCGCGAACAGAGCAGCCCTCAAAGGGCAAAGGCAAAGGCAAAGGCGGCTCAGGAGGCCCTGGACCACGTGCACAGCTACCGGATGGCTGTGTCACACATGATGATGACAAGCGGCCACTTTGTTTTGCCTACCAGTCAGGCAAGTGCAAGTTCAAGGGGGCCCCGGGAAAACGGTGCGCTCGTGGATATCACAAGTGCTACAAGAAAGGTTGCTATCGGCCAAAGCCGTATTACCTATGCAACCATTCAGACTGAAGTAGTCCGGAGGGCGTTTCACTGGTGCAAAATTCAAATGTTCCATTATTTGTGGAGATTTTTGCGGGACGAGGGTCCCTTTCTCGTGCGTTTACACAGGGGGGTTTTTCAGGTTTTGAGCATAGACCATGATGGCAGCAAAGCGGTGGTTCCTATGATTACATTGGATTTAACAACCTCTTCTGGACAAGCTATCCTTTGGGATATACTGCAGTCTCCCAACTTGTCGAGGATCCACCTGGGATTACCTTGCGGAACGGCTAGCCTGGCCCGTGAAAGGTCAGTTTCTGAAGCTCTACGTGCACAAGGAGCTCCAAAACCCGCCGCCGTTACGTTCGGCGATGTTCCCTCTTGGGCTTCCAAACTTGAGTGATTACCACCGTGCCAAGGTGGACAATGCAAACATTTTGTACAAGCTGGCCATTGATATAACTTTGTTTTACAAGCTCCGACAAGTCATTGTCGGTGTGGAGAACCCAGCAAACAGCTGGCTTTAGGCGGCTTTGGTCAAGCTGTCTTTGGAGCACTCAACAGCTGCAGCAGAGGCCTATAATGCTTTGGAGAAGGTCATTTTCCATGGATGCTGCCATGGGTCTACACGCCGCAAGGCAACTGGATGGCTTGGTACTGCAGGGGCATATACAGATCTGGAAGCTACATGTCCAAAATGACCACGTGCATGAGCCATGGGGCATCCACTGGGCTGCAGGCCCTGGGGGTTTTTGACACTTCAGCTGAGACCGCCTATCCGGCATTACTGGCACAGCGTGCAGTTCAATGCATGCTGAAGGTGGTAGCTCAGAGCCAGCTTTCTTTGCAGGCGCTTCCAAGACTCCATGATTTGGTAACAGCCGCCCAAGGCAAGCAATCTAGATGTCACTCTCAGCTGATACCAGAATTTCATCCTTTCTCCAAGCAGCTTGTCTCTGAATCACAACAACAAGGAACAAACCCTCTGGCTCCTCATTTAGGGGGTGATAGTCGGGAGGAGCCTCAGACAGGCACAGATGGACAGCAGTCAGTTGAGGGCGTGCGGAAGTTTGTGAAGGTGCGGAAGTTTGTGAAGTTTGGTGTATACCACACCCCCAAACAGTTTCTCAGTCGTGCAAAGGAGCTAAACACCCCATTGATGCTACAGACCACCTTAAACCTGTCACGCGTCAGTCTCTGCAGGTAAATTTGAGATACCCTGCAGAGGTGGTGAAGCTTGAACGCAAGAAGAATCTCCCTTTTTGCAAAACTATTGGCTGCGCAGATTGACTCCCAGGAGAAAGCCTTGCATCATGGGTTGCCGGAGAGCTTTGCTAAGGTACTCTCAGGAAAACGAATTTTGGTTTGGGAACAGTTGCTGCGCAAGTACCAGTACGACACTGATGTTTGGGTGGACAGCAGCAGTTTACAGTTTCAACCGTGTCAGTCGCCGCATCTGGCGGTTGTTTGACAAAATGCTGCTGATCCCTGTGGGGTATGCTATGACGACTACCCCCCCTTTTTCTCGCCTGCAGAACTTGCTGAGGATTCAGATGTCAGTGACCGTGCACTGCTTGACATCCTTAGGTGGAAGCATGCTCGTACGGGGCCAAAAGGCCTCCCTTTTTCGCAACGTTTTCAGGTGTTGGGGTGCACGCTGGACCTGAGCCTTGTGCCTCGGGGTGATGTTGTCACTGAGAACAAGCCTGGGCGATTGGACAGGATCCGAGAGCAGCTTACTCGGATTAACTGACAAGATCAATCTGCACGAAGCCCAAACACTCCATGGATTCCTTCGCTACTCCTACGGCTTCTTTGCCGGGCGCCATTTGTTTCAAATTTGTGCAGAGATTGAAAACTTCATGTCTACGTCGGCCACCTCTCGCCGAGCCAATGTTTCAGATTTTTGTGACTATGCTGCAGACATGTTGGAGCGCAGCAAGCCTTGAACAATTTCTTCTGCGGGCGAGAGACGCCCAATCTTGATCTTCACGGATGGAGCTTGGGAATCTGGAGTTTCAGGTCTGGGTTCTGTTCAGGTGGATTGTACCACCGGTGAGAGTCATGTGCTTTCTGGAGAAGTGCCTGGTGTTCTCATTGACCATGGAAGCAACAGGTGGACGAACAGCTTATATGTCGGATTGGGCTGTCTGCCCTGGTAGCTTTGAGGTGGCGTTTCCGAAAGCTCATTGATCAGCGGCGAGTGATTTATTTTGTTGACAATGAAGCCGCCAGGTTTTCGGCCATCTAAGGCATTAGTGCCACTACAACCATGCGAGCCTTGGTGCGTGAGTTTTTCAGCTTAGAGGCGGAATCTCCGTCCTTCCCTTGGATTGATCAAGTGCCCAACGCACCGAATCCTGGAGATGGCCCATCGCGCATTTCCCTTGAAGAAGTCATGACTTTGTTGGGCGTTAACGCCTGCAGTGTTCTGGAGCATCCGGCAGAACTCATTTCACGCTTGATCCAATCCAGCCGGTCTTTGAAGAAGGGGTGAAAATTCCGACCAGCTGGAATGTTGAAACCAAAAATTTGGGTGCTACCCATCAATAGCCAGAATGGTCAGAATGTTTTGAGAAAACTTGTCAGATCCTGTGCGATCGTCCTCAACGAGACATATTTAGGACTCCTTGCGAAGGCAAGGCATTGACCGGAAAAAGGATTGCTGCGTGAGTATCCACTTTCCTGCACTGTTCATTCACTGAAAGCTGTCGTTTTGCACTGTTGCCATGTCCGTTTATTTGATTCGTTTTCCACGAAGTTTTTGGCGAAGTGAAGCGACGGTGGCAGGCGTTTTCGATCGGTTTGGGGTCTCTTTCGTTTCCAGTGTTTTGGCCGGTGATAGATATCATAACGGGTTGTTTATTGTTTGGGAGTACATGTTTGTTTTAATTTGGTCTGGTCTCACATATAATACAGACTTTTGTACATATGGGAGAAGGTTACTTCTGCTTGCAGACGACACTTTCTCTCCGTAGTACTAAACAGGGCTCTACTGAGCCCGGTCTGTATATATATGTGCAATTGACCTCTCCTATATATACTCCCATGTCCCCGCGTCTCTGCGCGAAGCTCACATACCTGTTTATGATATTTGACCGGCTAAGTAAATGCGCAAGCACTGGAAACTTTGGCCCTTAAACTCTGGAAACCAAAACCCAACCAAGAGAAACCCAAACCAAATATTATTTCTCTGCGGTTTATCTGAAACCAGCCGTTGCATGCGCTGAGTGGTTTGGTTATCTCTGTGGAGGGGTTTTTGTCAGAGTTTATTTTTGAAGAGCTGCTGTCATCAAAATTTTTAAGTCAATGTTTTAACACTATATCAGAGATCTTGACAAGTTGTTTCTTATTATCACCACCTGAATATCTTGAGGACTCAATGTCAATGTTGTAGCAACTTTGGATTAAGGGTGGTGGGCGGGTTCCATAAAACTTTGGAACGGCAGAAAACTGTCCCTCCCAAAACCCACCCGTTTTCTGGGGGTGAAAATTCCGACCAGCTGGAATGTTGAAACCAAAAATTTGGGTGCTACCCATCAATAGCCAGAATGGTCAGAATGTTTTGAGAAAACTTGTCAGATCCTGTGCGATCGTCCTCAACGAGACATATTTAGGACTCCTTGCGAAGGCAAGGCATTGACCGGAAAAAGGATTGCTGCGTGAGTATCCACTTTCCTGCACTGTTCATTCACTGAAAGCTGTCGTTTTGCACTGTTGCCATGTCCGTTTATTTGATTCGTTTTCCACGAAGTTTTTGGCGAAGTGAAGCGACGGTGGCAGGCGTTTTCGATCGGTTTGGGGCCTCTTTCGTTTCCAGTGTTTTGGCCGGTGATAGATATCATAACGGGTTGTTTATTGTTTGGGAGTACATGTTTGTTTTAATTTGGTCTGGTCTCACATATAATACAGACTTTTGTACATATGGGAGAAGTCTGCCTTGAACTTTATGGCGGATGAGCCTTCCAAATAGGATGTATTTGGCATAGTTGCATACCCATGTCGGAGCGTTGCGCATTCGCAGTATATGTAGGATCCAATAGGGATTAACCCGCTCAAAGGCTTTTGATAGATCGACGAGTAGCGCAGCCATGGGAGTACTGCTGTCCAGTAAGGCTTGTATGGCATGGACTGCGTGCTGTGGTTCTTTAAAGCAATTCATGACTACTTGCGAGGGATGCATATATGCACAAGTTGCTTTCATGACTACAGCAGCAATGGTGCCATCAACAAGCCTGTCGCACGTATTGGGCATTCCTAGTGGCCTGAAGTAGTCAGCAGTCGGCCCTACTTTTGCTTTGGGTATCCAAAAACCTACCTGTACAGGTGCAGCTCGCAGTCCTGCTAACATTTTCATCATTAGCTGATCTAAGACTGGGTAGCTATCTTCAGGGGAGAGCCTCCATGCAGAGTAGGGGATCCCATCCGGGCCAGGGGCTGAGTCTTTAGTGCCAAGGAGGGTATGGAGAAAGTCCTGTTTCTGGGGGAGTTCAATAGTTGGCCACGGCGAGGCTGTTTGGTATTCCCGTAAAATGGGTTCCCATTCTTGAAGAGAGTCTTGAGGCTTAACAAACCAAAAGTTCCGCGTGTCCAGCATGGCTTCGTCTAGCATCTGAGAAGTGGTGCACTGTTCTCCCTGCTGATTGAGGATCGGCCCATTATAGATAACACTCTTGGGGCAGATAGATCGTAGCCTATTCCAAAACGTAATATTATTGCCGATACCTCTGGCTTGTTGGTTAACCTGCTCAAGAGCGGGATACTGCCGAGTCACCGTGATCTGATCTAGAAAGTCAAAAATTTGTTTCAACAGATCACTTCGAATAGTTATTTTTCCTGGATAAAGCTCACTAACCACGTTAGAAGCAAATATATGGTAAGTGGCGGCCTGAAGTGCATGGAATTGTTTTGCTGGTACGTGTAGCACTTCAGCTCGTAGTTTAAGGAATTTCCGCAGAAGTTCATGCTCGGGAATGCGAGGATGATCAGATGGAATAGGTTGTTGTCTCCACCACGGCCAAAGGGTGGACACAAACTCAACTTCATCTGTTTGTGGCAGTCTTTGAATCCTTCTTATCAGCTCTTGCAGGTCGTTAGGAACCATGTAGGGGTTGGCCTCGTTCTTTCCAGGGCAAAACACGTTAGTCGGGATGGTCTGATGGATTGGGTCTTTCATATCGCTTTTGACTCTTGGTCGAACTACAAAAGTCGCGGTAAGTTGGTAATGCCCACTTAAGTGATGTCGCCTATTGGCTGCTACCATAACATCAATTTGAGCCGCAGCTATATAATCAGTGGGGCATAGTACCCTATCGAGTGCTGAACTTCCAGTAGGGCTTTCGAAGGTGTGAAGTTGTGGATGTGTGTCGAGGACTTGCGCTAAGACTAATAGTTCATTCCAAAGGTCTGGGCAACAGGCATCAACCTGGTTAAAGTCGCCCCCCATATAGAGGGGGAAGTCTACTCGACTGGTCTTGACCCATGCAATTAATTCTTTCAGCTCAGCAACCTTGGTTTGTGGGTGTAGATACACTGACAGGAGTCCAATGGTAGAGTATCTGTCTTGGATTACCGCAAGGACAATACGACCTGGTATGACAACTTCTGTTCGGTCAAGTTTCCACCCAGGTGGAATCAGGGCTGCCGCCCCACCCGAAACTCCACCTCTTTCTGTCAACAAACCATGGGTGTGTGCAACTTGAATACCTGGGATATTATGGTGCAAGACCTGATGGGTCTCAGCATGCCATCTGGTTTCTTGTAATAAAACCGGGCCAGTTTGTAGTAACCGCTTAATGAGTCGCATTTTGGCATCCCCTGCTCTAGTCGCAAGTGTCCACCCTGATACATTCCACACATGTAATCGTTTGAGCCTAAATGGAAGATCTTGTCTGATAGCTTTTCGATAATCGAGAATGCCTCTTCCTATTTCTTCTACAACAAAAGACGGTAACGTCCGTGAATCATACATAAGCTGCTGATAAAACTCATCAACATTCTGATGAAAAAGAGCAGCAACATGTTGGAGGGTTAATTTCCACCATGGTGTTCGAACATGCAGTATATTGGGTAATATCGATAGATCACGTATCTTTGATAAATATGGCGGGCATGGGGTCCCAGTATCGTAAAAATAAGTCGTTTTGACACATCTCATAAGCATTTTAAGCATGGTACGGAGCAGTGGAGCAGGCATGTTCTGCAAAATCATCATTATTTAGAGCGATGAGCTTCAACTCCCCACCTCCGTGGGAGCTTCTCCAAGTGCGAAAAGCAGCCTGCTCCACTCCTCCGTCCTTGCTGAGATAAGATATTCTCCTGATGGGTCCAGAGTATGCGATTGTATGATTCGAGTTCCAAGTTGCCTGGGCATTCGTCGCATGGACGATGACTGCGCATACCACATTGGTGACCATACTAAGGGGGTGGCAACTTTGTACGCAACAAAGAAATCAGAGTCTACAATAGCTCGAACTTGGTGATTGTCAACCACATGTATGACAATCCATTGTGGAGTAGCAACACTGTCATCTCGTGCTAATACACCTACAATACTTAGGCCTCCCGTGCCATCCAATCCACCAATCAAATGGATGACAGTACTAGCGGGAGAGGCGTTGTGCATAAAGCAATGCGGGGCACCAAGTGTGTGCAAATAACACAAAGCACAGAAAGGGCACTGTAAAGCCGCAAATTCACTAAGATGTATATAGTGTTGTCCATCATCGATTCGAGCAAGTATCGGGTAGGTCGTAAATGTATGATATGAAACTTGTACTACATCAGCAAGTACCTTTGGCATGTTGGCATGAATGAGAAAGTCTTTGCTCTGACGATAGTCAAGCTACCGTTCCAAAGCGAAATGGTTGATCAGGCTCATCAGAAAGCAACAGGAATAGAAGGCAAGGTCGCTGCACCCCTACATAGATAAGGGGAGGTTGCATAAGTTTAGGTGCCCAAATGATAAACCCGTAGGGGAATTGGTGCTTTACACTAAGCGTTGCAATCTGGAAAACAACAAAAAGTTGTTTGATTGCAGTAAGTTGCTCAACACCGGTATATTCTTTCAATAGGTCAAAATGCTTAGCTTTGATCTCTTGAGCTTCAGAATAAAATCCAATACCATTTTGAACAGCCAAGTTAATCATGTGCGCTGATAGGGTAACGTTTTCATCGCTTGTGTGCTTTGGCCTCCCGGTGCAGGGCCACGCCAAAAAGGCGAAATCCACGCAGAAGCATGGCCCCCCGCAAGCACCAGGCGCAGCCGGCGGCGCACACCTTTCCACACCATGTGACCCAGGTCACCCTACGGTAGGTGGATCCACACACCGGGTGGTAAGCAACCGCGACCATTCATTTCCCAAGTGGATCCACTCACCGAGTGACGTGGGAACCAAAAAGGAACCCATTCATTTCACCCAAGATGATCACCACTCAAGGGACGTGGAACACGGACACCCACCACCACACAAGGTGTTCACCACCATCACCGAAGGGGAAACCATCACACGATGCCCCCATTGGTTCCCGGACTCCTGCTCATACAGAAGAAGAACGACCAAAGAAAGGAGTGGTCGAACTAAGTCACCTTTTCAGTGACCCCAGTCCCAATGGAGCACAGCTCGAACCTTGGATTAGGTCCTTACTGTGGCCAGACTGTACATTGAGCCCACTCTCCCCGAAGGTTGAGAGTGGACCGGTCGGTGACCCAGTCGTTATTTTTTCCAACCTGTGGTTAGTCGTTTTAATCTGCCACAAATAACTATGAAATTCAAACTCATTTTTCAGTGTGGTCTGTCATCTTATACCACAAACACTTAATGAGTTTATGTCTCACCGATGCCATTTAAGCAAAAGGGTTGGGTTGAGGCGGGAGTAAAACAAGAAATTGCAGACAACATTTCACATCAGCATTTCGGGGGTCATACAACTCAACAGTTTTTCCCTGGTTGGTTCACTTTTCAACCTTCCTCTGGGTTCCCCCTTTTATGTTGTTGTGTCAATCCAATCCCTGTGTTGGGAATCTGAATGGTTGACTCAACCGCCAAGCGGGGGTTCCGCCAGCGATGGGCCAGTGCTGACAGAGCTCCTCAGCCTGGAGAGGCAGAGTTCGATAGCCTGGACCTGTTTGGACCACAGGAGTCAGAACATGGAGAGCCTGGCGATTCACAGTCAATAGTACCTAGCCCGTCGGAGCCCTTGCAGTCTACACTAGGTGATGCTGGTCATTTAGAATCAGAAGATGTCAGTGCTGCAATTTCTTCACATGTTTCACAGATTGGTGTTGCAACTGCATTTAGCATTTTGCGTAGCAGAGAGATTAAGATGCCGTGGGAGAGAGGGCCATTGGCGCCACTTTTTACAAAACGGTTTTCAGATGACGTCGCTGCGGCCTCAGTCAAACCATGCAGAGTTGGTTTGAAAGACATTATTTCACCGACACCGAGACCTCATATAGATTCAGCTGGGTTACCTGTTTCAACTTTTTCGGCGATCAGCAGACGCATTGCAAAGTGTCGCATTCACGTCGAGGAAGACGAACTCAGAACAAAGGCATTGAACCAGTTCAAGGTTTTGATATGTATGGACCTTGATGCAACTCAGCTGGGACAATCACTCTCGACGGTGCTTGGAACTGTCGATCCCTCGGTAGAACCTTTGAGAGTCTTGCAAGATGCGATGTCGAACAAGGCCACTGGCACTCTCCTGAAACGTGCTTCATCGATGTGGAAGTTTGCATGCTGGCTTGAATTCTTTGAATTAGGAACATGCTTCAACCAAACTGAGCAGGTTTTGTATTCATACATGAACTACATGCGTGATACAGGAGCAGCCCCGACCTCAGCGGCTCACTTTGTGGAAGCACTTCGTTTTTGCAATCAAGTATTCAAATTTCAGAAGATGGACATTGAATCACTTTTGTCAGCACGAGTGACTGGAGCGTCTCACAGCATGTTTCTTAAGAAGAGGAAACTGACTCAAGCCCCAGCTCTGCCTGTAGCGGCGGTGAACATCTTCGAGAAGATCTGCCTCCACTCTCCAGATCCTCACAAGCGGGTCATTGCGGGAGCCTTGCTGTTTTGCATTTTTGCCTGTGTGAGATGGTTCGATGCAATGAGAATTGAAAGCTTGCAGTCAGATAAGTATCACACTATGTTGATTCTGGAAGCAGCTACATCAAAGCACAAGACTTCAATGAGCAAGGAGGCCAAGACTAGGCTTCTTCCCTACACAGCGCTTGGGAAATTCCTGGAAGAATATCATTGGGGTGATGCTTTCATGCAAGCACGTACCACATGTGGACTGGATGAACAGCAGCTGTTTTTACCTTCATGGAATGAGGTGGGAGCCAGTTGGTCATCACATGTTATGTCATCAGGCGAGTGCACATGTTGGATGCGTGAATTCCTGGAGGAGGAATTTGGTGAGAAGGCGCTATCATTTTCCAGCCATGGGTGTAAGGCGACACTTCTAACATGGGCAGCGATGACCACGCTGTTCAGCCGTGAAGAGAGGACATTGCTTGGACATCACATTGAACCACAGACCAAGTCCAGTACCACATACAATCGTGACTCTCAAATTCTTTTGCAACTCAAGGTTAGCCAACTTATTTCTCAGATCAAATCAGGGAAGCTGCAGCCTGATGCAAGCCGTGCTCAGCGCTTGAGCATGCTGCTGGGCGATGAGGATTTGGACAGCAGCCACAACGCTCAAGAGCCAGGTGTGGAGACAATAAACTGGACACAGAGTGACGACAGTGATGATCATTATGCAGATGATGATGCCCCACTGCATAGCGTCAGACATACAGAGAAAGGAGAACGAGACCCTGTGCCGGAAGGCGCCAGTTCAAATAGGTGGTTTGTACATGCTTACACTGGCATGGTGCATGGCATGGCTCCAGGTCATGACAGCTTAGCGTGTGGAAGGAAAGTCACGGTGAATTTGCAAGAAACTTCTCTTGACAAGATTGACGTGGATGCTGCAACCATGTGCATACAGTGCAATATGGCAATCAAGCGCGGGGCCCCATCGAACGCAAATGAAGGTGTATCGTGATTGGACATTCATGAACCAATGTTGCTATGTGATCGAACTGTAGTTTCACAACAAGTCGTTGATGCTGTATAATACAGCAGCTATGCACTTCTCTTGAACTTTAACAAGAGGGCTTCTTTGGAAAAAATCAACGTCGGCTGCTCAGTGTGACTTCACAGGTGATCCTGGCAACTGTCATAAATTGTCAGTGGCACCAATCACACAGCATAAGCAGTTGTCATTTCCAAAATTTTTCCAAATATACTTGCCCATTTGTTGCTCAAACTGGATCGTTTCATACAGGTCGATGCTGCTACCGTAACCTCTCCAACCAATTTGAGAGGAATGCGTGAACTAGACAGCACTCAAAGAAGTATGACACGGATAAATACCAGCTTGAAGCGACATGAAACTCATGGCCCTACACAGAAGCACGAACTTTCAAGACGCAAACAATTACATCATGTTCACAAACCATGAAGACGATAGGTCCCCAAAAAGAGTGGTTGGGGACCTATCGTTTTAATCCCCGCATTAGAACAAGAAGGGTATGTATTCTTTTTGGCATACCTGTTGACTTAGGTTTAGTCTGTGCGGTTAGCAGCAATGGCACTTGACTCAAAGGCTGCATTCCAGCTGAGAGCGTCTGAGATAGGAATCCAGGCGGACGCCATTGCACTGTTGGAGACAGGTGGGATCGCAAATTTTTCACAGTTTGCCTTTTGCTGTGCCTATCAGCCTGGAAGCGCAAATGAGGACGCGTTGTTTGATCACTTAGAAACAGTCTTGGGATCCAAACCTGTGGGAGCAGCAGCCTCGAACTTTCGAAGGTTGTTTTTCGAATGTCATGCTATGGCCTTGAGAGATTTGGAGAGCAGACTGGACCGAAGTGACACGTCAGAGATCAAGATTCTTCCATTGGCGGAGAAAGTGCAGCGCTTAGAGAATTTGAAGGCCAAATTTCCAGGAGTCATGTTGAGCACCACATTGGAGCCTTCTCACAACTTGATTGACAAAGTTGTTCATCAATTTGAAGACAATTGCGTCAAGCTCATTGAACTCAATGCATGCACATCCCGAGAGCAAGAGATTCGGTGCGACAAAACGTCACCGCAGATCACCTTTGATCATTCAGGCAACATCAAAGTCACGAAGCAGAGCCAGGTGACTGAGTGTTCAATTCAGGGAGAGATTCGTTTGAGAGCAGCCTTTACCAGGCGCTCACTGGCCTATGAATTGGCTGCAGTGGCATCCTTTGAGGTTATGGAGACCTGGTCACAACTTCTTTTTGACCGCATGTGCCAAGAACCTCCGTCGGGCTACAAACACATATCAATTGAACAGGTGATGGTAGCTGACCGCAAACTGTGGGTCAAAGTGTCTGAAGATACCAGGTCGCGAGTTACTGGCACAACCGACGGCAAGAAGAATGTAGACATTGCAATTCAGAAGTTTTCTCATCATCCAGATGTGCAGTTCCATATGCTGCCTCTACCTTTGAATCAAGGAGGAGGTGCCGCAAGCAGCAATCAGCGTTTTCAGCCCTATCCTGCGACAAAGGGACCACCTCAGCACAAAGGAAAAGGTGGACAGAAAGCCGATGGCAAAGGAGCCCCAGGTAAGGGCAAGATTCAAGTTCCAGATGGTTGTGTCGTGAAGTTTGGAGAAGGCAACAACAAGCCGATATGTATGAAATACAATGTGGGAGCATGCAAAGCCAATGTCAAGCCAGGGAAGCGCTGTATGCATGGATATCATGTGTGTTGGAAAGTGGGTTGTCATCGCAACACCCCATTTCATGAGTGCTCTCATGCAGGGAGCTCCTGACTTAACGTGGTGCAAAACAGTTTCACAGGGCCCTCAAACTATTTCATCGAATTCTTTGCGGGCTCAGCAGGCCTCTCCTTCGAAGCTAGGAGGGCTGGTTTCAATGTTATTTCTGTGGACCATGATCGAAACAGACATCGTCCAAAAGTATCACAAGTTTCGTTGGACCTGACATCAGACGATTCCCAAGGTATCGCGTTGAATATGGTCCAGACATTGCGGCCATTTGCAATCCATTTAGGGTTGCCATGCGGAACTTGCAGCCGTGCGAGGGAGAAGCCATTGCCAAGACACTTACAGCAGTGCCATAACGATCCAAAACCGCTGCGTGATGCAGACCACCTTCTGGGATATCCTCAGCTGGAAGGAAATGACAAGATAAAGGTAGACCAGGCAAACAAGCTCTATAGGTTTGGAGTTGCAGTGTTGCATTTGTGCTACATGCTCGGCTTGCTTGTTTCCATTGAAAACCCCTCAAGGTCATGGCTGTGGGGCATTCTTACTATGTTGGTTCTGGAAACTGCTGAACAAGGTTTCATTGAATGGTTTGCCAATCTCTCTCGAGTGGATTTTCACGCATGTATGCATGGCTCTGAGCGTGACAAGAAGACACGTCTTTTGGCATCGCCCAGTCTCTTTGATGTCTTGGCAGTAGATTGCGACCACAGTCATGTTCACAAGCCATGGTATGTTGCAGCAAGAGGGTCCCATTTGGAGTTTGCTACAGCCTTGGAAGCCGAATATCCACGGCTCCTTTGTCAGAGAATGTCACAATGTTTGAAAGAGGCTGCAGAGCAAGCAGGCGTGGCACTCGGAAGAGCCCTGACATCAGCGCAACATGCACGTCAGGCATGGGGTGTTCAGACAGCCAAGTCAAAACCGTTGTTTTGCCAGTTCAAGCAGTTTGTTCATCTTGCAGAAGCTTCCAACGCGGCCAATCATGTTCTCTTAGCATCTCCTCTTCCAGGGGACCAATCAACAGAGTTGCTGCAAGAACATGAAGTCGAACCATGTTCTGAACCAAAACGAGTGCGTAGGATGTTTAAATATGGGGTGCAGTGGGAGCCGCATGAATTTCTCGAACAAGCCAAAAAGTTGAGGCACCCCAAAGATCCGCAGGTTGCTTTGCCGACAGTTTTGAAGGAAGCAGTAGTCCATGTACTGGCCAAAGACCCTGTAGAAGTTGCCAAACATCGTTTGCAAGTGGTCTTGGCGATTCACCGCAAAGCCCAAGAACTGAAAGAAGAAGAGCGAGCCCTGAAGGACTCCCTGGAGCCAATGGTGCAGTCAGTCCTCAATGTCAAAAACATCACATTGTGGCGCTACCTGCTGGAGACGACCGGGTTTCCAGATATGGAGGTGGTCAAGCTTGTGACAGATGGTATACCTTTGTTTGGAACTCACTCGAAGCCGCCTAACTTTCCTGACGACTGGAGACCGGCTACTATTTCAGCTGATGAATTGCTTGCGTCATCGGTGTGGCGAAGAAAGGCGCTAATGAGTGCATCAGCCAAGGTTGAGCTTGAAGAGACCCAGGCAGAAGACCTTCACCAAGCAACTTTGAAAGAGGTTGAGCTTGGGCACTTGTTTGGTCCTTTCACAGAGAACCAGATGTCAGATTTCTTTGGTACTGAAAGGTGGTTGTACAATCCGCGTTTCATTCTCTACCAAGGGGAGGACAAGAAGGTGCGAGCGATCGATGACTGCAGAAGATCTGGCCTGAATGAGTCATATACAACAGTCTTCAAACTTGAACTTTACGATGTCGACACCCTTGCTTGCTTGCTTGCAGCTCTAGCTGACGCGCTGGCCACTGGCAGGATTTCTCTTGACATGGATGATGGCACCACTTGTGAATGCGACGTCCACCCGCAAGTCAGTGCGGACACTTGGAGGGGTAGAACTTTGGATCTTTCTCGAGCCTATAAGCAACTGCCTATAGGCTCAACTTCCAGACCACTCAATGTGATTGGATACTGGTACAAGGGCAGCTGGCAGTTTTACAGGAGCAACGTATTGCCGTTTGGAGCTGTGGCAGCTGTTTACAGTTTCAACCGGGTATCTCGGTCTCTTCACCATGTATTATGCAAGCTGCTTTGGTGTCCTTGTACATGCTTCTATGATGACTTTCCGACAGTCAGCCCATCGCTGTCGGCTGCTGTGCTTTCCAAAGCCCTTACTGCAATACTCAACCTACTAGGTTGGGACCATGCCAAAGTTGGAGTCAAAGCGTTGGACTTCGCAGAGGAGTTCAACGCGCTTGGGATCGCCGTACAGCTCAAGCAGTTGCACAGGGGCAGCTTTGTCCTGGCGAACAAGGAAGGCAGAGTGAGCAGAATTTGCAAGATGCTGGATCTGGTGGAACAACAAGAGACTATTCCGAAGTCCCGTGCTGCGGAAATTCAGGGCCACTTAAATTTTGCTGGGGGCTTCTTTACTTCCAAGGCGTTGCGCTTTCTGGTATCGTCGTTTGGACGGTTAGCAGACTTACCGAAATCAATCAGCAAGCAAGATCTCCAACTTCTATGCCGACTGGCAAAATCTATGTTGCAATCAATGCCTGCGCGCAGGTATGAGGCCAAATCATTCACCGATCCTTGTCTCATTTTCACCGATGGAGCTTGGGAAGGTGGCATCGCATCGGCGGGGGCAGTTGTATATGACCCGCGCCAAGACGAGACGATGGTATTTGAAGTTGTGGTGCCGCAAGCACTGGTTCAGCTTTGGTTGCGTGATGTTGGAGATCAAATAATTTGCCAGATAGAGATGTTTGCGTATATCACCGTGAGGTACAAGCTTTGTGAGCGCTTGCACGACAAAGTTGCAATTGCTTGGATAGACAATGACCCTGCACGTTATGCCCTCCTGAAAGGGAGCTCCGACTCGTTCAGCATGCAAGCGATGTGCCGCTTGAGCCAGCAGATTGAGCTTGAGGTACCCAGTACAATTTGGTATGAACGAGTTTCATCTCACTCCAATCCTTCTGACGGCCCCTCCAGAAAGTTAGTCGCTGAGACAGCTGCCTTACTCAAAGCTACTGAATGTGATGCGTGGGTGACACCAAATCACTTGATCCAAGCCCTGTTGGATCTTCACAGCCAACCTTTGAGTCCGCTATACGCACTCACCAACGGGGGTCAATCTCCAGTGCGTAGCGTCGAAAACTCAAGCGTGTGATTTCACCCCCGCAGTCGAAAAAGATTTGAGCGCAGCCATCCAATTCGAGTCAACTTTCTGTGATTCATTTTCAACTTTACTGTGAACCGTGTTTTCAGTTTTGAATTCGTTGCAATGTGCATCAGATGTCGGCGATGATTTATTTTAAGTTTGCCTTGGTTCAGTTTACGCGTATTCCCCATAATGTCTTGGTTTAGTTTACGCGTATCCCAACAACTAGATGTACGCTTTAACAACGCTGAAGCGCACATACTATATGGTACCCATACTAATAGGTGGAACTGAGTTAGATAAGACGAAGGCTTTCATGAAATGACAGCCATGTCTTTATAACTCAGCGCAATGTTATGAAGCGTAGTTCCACCTGCAAAAAAAAACTTTGGAACAACCATTTTTCCAAATCATTGTTTTTCCAACCTGTGGTTAGTCGTTTTAATCTGCCACAAATAACTATGAAATCCAAACTCATTTTTCAGTGTGGTCTGTCATCTTATACCACAAACACTTAATGAGTTTATGTCTCACCGATGCCATTTAAGCAAAAGGGTTGGGTTGAGGCGGGAGTAAAACAAGAAATTGCAGACAACATTTCACATCAGCCCTCCCTACTTTGTCTCCCACCCTTTGTTTATCTCGTTTCTTTTCGACACGCACATTGACCAACCGTCACGGCCTACCCCTTGCCGTTGTCAATCTCCAGTGCGTAGCGTCGAAAACTCAAGCGTGTGATTTCACCCCCGCAGTCGAAAAAGATTTGAGCGCAGCCATCCAATTCGAGTCAACTTTCTGTGATTCATTTTCAACTTTACTGTGAACCGTGTTTTCAGTTTTGAATTCGTTGCAATGTGCATCAGATGTCGGCGATGATTTATTTTAAGTTTGCCTTGGTTCAGTTTACGCGTATTCCCCATAATGTCTTGGTTTAGTTTACGCGTATCCCAACAACTAGATGTACGCTTTAACAACGCTGAAGCGCACATACTATATGGTACCCATACTAATAGGTGGAACTGAGTTAGATAAGACAGGAGTGGTCGAACTAAGTCACCTTTTCAGTGACCCCAGTCCCAATGGAGCACAGCTCGAACCTTGGATTAGGTCCTTACTGTGGCCAGACTGTACATTGAGCCCACTCTCCCCGAAGGTTGAGAATGAACCGGTCGGTGACCCAGTCGTTAGCGATCCCATGCATCCCCGGAGGGAAACACCTGTCTCACGACAGGACCCTAACACTGTTAGGGAGGAACCGACGGTCTTGTCCACCGTGAGCTTGGCTACCCACGATGAATTTTGACCGTTAGCCAACGGGTTGCCCCATTGACCCCTCCTCGAGACGAGTCACCAAGTCTCTAAGAGGTTCACCGACCTTGCCTGTTCCCCCATGTCATCATAGGGTGTTGCTACCCTGGACACGAGGTAAGGTGAGACCCGTCGGTCCCGTACCACGTGTGTACCGATCGGTCCGGGAGAACCCCGAGATACCGCACGATCACCCAAGGATGTGCGCAAACACAAACGAGGGTGTGACATGAGGAGCAACCCAACATGTCAACACACGCCGACTAGGGGGTACGAAGGTACCGTGTCCGTTCACGGTTCGTTAGGGACGGGGGCCTTCAGCAACTCCCCAGCGCTATACGTCAGTTTAACGTCCCCCCGGACCCTCACGGGTCCACCTCCCCCTCTTGCACACATGCCTCTTGGCGGGCCGCAACTTCCGCCCGGGCTATGTGCTTGACGCCTCTCGTAACCATTCAATCCCAGTCTGGGTCATGATATTGTTCAGTTCTTTGTCTCCAAAGGGGGGGTCGTTCTCACTGTGGGTTCCGTGACACTTTGGAGGTTTGGATCCTTGTAGAAACGCGAAGACTGTCGGTTGATGCACTACTGGGGGGCTAGTTGATTCAACGGTGTCATTAAGAGAGTAGTGCTGCCATTTCGCTTCAAAATCTACTCTGTCATCTCTGAGTTGGACTCCTCGAGCGGCTGCTTGTTCCAATACCAGCTTCAGCAGGTCTTGGTATTTCGCATAAACTTCTTGAATACTCGGTAGGTCTCTGCGGCACGGCTGCGCATCATTGCTTCCTTCAACCCACTGTTGTAATTGGTCATCGGTACCAAGTGCCGCACTGATGAGAGATGGATGAAAACTATTTCCACAAAAGTCACGAATCACCTTATCCGTGAGAAGGGACGGCCCATGTCTTTCTGCCGTTAAGATATTCTCAAGTCCTGCTAATTTGCGTACTTCTCGGACCGTCAAGATTCTCATTGGCAGTACAATGTTTGGGTTGTGAAAGATAGGTGCAAGTTGTTCGATGAGTTCGTCTTTTTTTGATGTAGTCGCTCTCGCTTGTGTGCTTTGGCCTCCCGGTGCAGGGCCACGCCAAAAAGGCAAAAACCATGCAGAAGCACGGCCCCCCGCAAGCACCAGGCGCAGCCGGCGGCGCACACCTTTCCACACCGTGTGACCCAGGCCAACCTAAGGTAAGTGGATCCACACACCGGGTGGTAAGTAACCGTGACCATTCATTTCCCAAGTGGATCCACTCACCGAGTGACGTGGGAACCACAAAGGTACCCATTCATTTCACCCAAGATGATCACCACTCAAGGGACGTGGAACACGGACACCCACCACCACACAAGGTGTTCACCACAATCACCGAAGGTGAAACCATCACACGATGCCCCCATTGGTTCCCGGACTCCTGCTCGTACAGGAGAAGAACGACCAAAAAAGGAGTGGTCGAACTAAGTCACCTTTTCAGTGACCCCAGTCCCAATGGAGCACAGCTCGAACCTTGGATTAGGTCCTTACTGTGGCCAGACTGTACATTGAGCCCACTCTCCCCGAAGGTTGAGAGTGGACCGGTCGGTGACCCAGTCGTTAGCGATCCCATGCATCCCCGGAGGGATACACCTGTCTCACGACAGGACCCTAACACTGTTAGGGAGGAACCGACGGTCTTGTCCACCGTGAGCTTGGCTACCCACGATGAATTTTGACCGTTAGCCAACGGGTTGCCCCATTGACCCCTCCTCGAGACAAGTCCCCAAGTCTCTAAGAGGTTCACCGACCTTGCCTGTTCCCCCTTGTCATCATAGGGTGTTGCTACCCTAGACACGAGGTAAGGTGAGACCCGTCGGTCCCGTACCACGTGTGTACCGATCGGTCCGGGAGAACCCCGAGATACCGCACGATCACCCAAGGATGTGCGCAAACACAAACGAGGGTGTGACATGAGGAGCAACCCAACATGTCAACACACGCCGACTAGGGGGTACGAAGGTACCGTGTCCGTTCACGGTTCGTTAGGGACGGGGGCCTTCAGCAACTCCCCAGCGCTATACGCTATACCTCAGTTTAACGTCCCCCCGGACTCTCACGGGTCCACCTCCCCCTCTCACAGACATGCCTCTTGGCGGGCCGCAACCTCCGCCCGGGCTGTCTGTTTGAAGCGTGATAAGGAAGCTTTTCCAAATAGGGAGAAAGTGGGCAGGGATGAAGCTTGCCCATGGCAGTTTTGGGACTCTATCTCCCTCACTCATTTGGTTTAATAACATGAAAGATTTCCTCCCTCCAAAAAAGGAATAATCCCATAGAAGTGCACTGGGTTGGTAGCCTGTCCAGGAGAGCTTCAGGATTCCTTTACTTGAAAATCCTCTTGTTCGGAGTAATGGAGCCAATGGTAAGTTTTCTCCTTTCAGGGTCACTAGTGGGCCCCATCCATCGAGAAATGTGAGTGGAACAATAGTAAGCTCCTCTGTGTCCAAGTGACTCCGTAGAAATACCCTTCTTCGCTGGATGCCATAGTAGGGACTGGTGTCCCAAACCCACTGGTTGGTTGGTTGCTTGCTAGGGAGTCCAAGACAGTATAGAAACATTTGGAAGTGTTCCGACTGCTCGAGGCGCTGCATAGCTTTAGGTCTGCGATCAGTATGTACACTCTGCATGCTTCCAGCATTCTCTGTTAAGTATCGAATCGATTCAGTTCCAAACAGCTTCTGGAGGTGCAGAATAACAAGGTATACTACGAAGAAGAGCATACTTCGCTGACCTGTCAGCCCAAGCAATCCATTCAGATAGCCTGCATAAGTGAGATCTTGACAGGGAGATCCTGCGACAACAATCCACTTGATTGTAGGGTGCATTGCTTTGGCTTGACGAAGGATCAGAGAGTCACGGGCAACTAAAGCCCAGACATCTTTAACGTAGATGGTAGCAACCCCTTCAATCGTATATCCCCACTGTTGGTCTTCGCGTAGTCCTATTTCAGCAGCGACAAGCCGTCGCAGGACAGGATCGATTTCTGCCGCGATGAAAATAGTAGGGGGTTTACCTAGTTTTTTCTTAATGATGTGGTATACAGATCCGACTCCATCAAACATTGAAATGACACCAATGTTGGCCAGCGTTCCATGTGCAATGATCCTGGGTAATCCTTCAGGGTCAATCTCGTCAAACATACCCTCATTTTTGCCGTCTTTAGAGGGTCCGTGCCTTGTCGCCCTCGCCTTCTTCTTGCTTGACTTGGCTTTAGCATTGTCTTTGCGTGAAGGGTGAGAAAGCTGAGAGGATTGTGTTCTTTTCTGCTTCCGAGGCGATTTGAGAAAGCCCTTGACAACCTTTAGTTGTTTTCTGCGATACTGAGCGACTTCACCCCCTCCTGCTGCTTCAGAAAGTTGCTTTGTCATTAGGATTGCTTTGGGTGACTTTACTGGCAGTATGACAAGCCCACTGATGAGTAGCTTCCCACTGACAAGCTTGCTGTCCACAACTCGTATACCATTGTTATGGTCGTACATACTTATCATTCCAGACTGACTAGTATGAAGGACAATAAGCTGGCTGTCAACGTCAACTCTAGTGGTGGCTATGAGGCACTGGATTTCGTACTCTCTTTCTTGAAACATAAATTTGTGCCCGAGTGGGAGTCGTTCTTCTTCGAGCTTAGGAAGGGAAACTCCAGGTGGTGCTTTGATTCAAACGATGATCAAAGGGCCTAGTTTGCCACACTTCCACTTTGCTTTGGCAGCGTCTAGACATGAACAAGCTTGACATTCTGTCAATTCGTCAGTATTCCAGATTGGAACTAGCAAATCGCAAAGTTCATCTATACTTGTATTCGGCTTGATTGTCGCTGTGAAAGTGTCAATTGGTATTGCGCTAGACCGTGCACACGCCTGACATTGTAACACAAATCTCGAGAAAAGAAACCTGCGAGTACTCTGACTGAGGTTTGCGCATACAATTGAATACAAGTCATAAACAGCATCATTTTGCATGGTGCTGTTAGGGGGAATGGTGCTGAGTGTGGCTAAAGATAGGCACGCGTCAAAACATGTAAACGGAAAGACCGCGGGTACTTGTTGGACCCAGCTCCACCCAACACCTACTGCTGCAAGGGCTGCCTGTCTAACATGTATGCTAACATGTGTTGGGATCCAAGGCCCTCTTGATAGAAGATACAATGCAGTATTCATGCTAGATATGTGCCCACAGTTGATCGCGATGTCTTGGGCTTTGTTAGCTAAGGCAGCAATAAAGGAAGCATCAAAGGTAGGGAACCATTTACGGCTAGTTTCAGCAAAAGGGGAAAGGGAGGCAAACCGGAGTTGCAGGGATTGACTTCGAGTTTCACGTTCAAAGGATGGCTGGGTGAGGTCAATTTGCTCAGTGTTGTCATCTTCCCCAGTGATATCAATGCACACACGCGTTTTGTCATTAGCCGAGAGAATAGAACTTTTTTTAAGGGCAGCCTGGATAGGGGGCAATGCGTCTCCCTGATGTAAGGAAGAAACCTGGGGCGACTTGGTCTTCACAGGGGTTGCGATGTCAGGGGGATCCTTTGCGATTTCGACGACAAAAGAGTCATCAGGTAGCAATGGCTGCTTTTCTGGTGACTGATCATTTCCAATAGGGGCCTTAGAGACAGTGTCAGGAGGATGGCATTGGCTTGGAGGTGTGAATTTTATGGGGTCACTGTTATCAGGTTTCTCATTGTCATCCTGTAAGGGAGAGGAGACACCGGGTAGGGAGGACGGAGTGACAATAGGGTCAGAAGGTTCGTTAGACAGTGTGTCTTCACTTGCAAAACCACCTTTTCCTTCTCTACCTGCAGGCTTGTGCTCTTGTAAGCTAGTTTTCTGACTGCTTAGAGCTTCTCCTTCACCTGTAGGAAGTTTCTTGAGGGGGGTGGAAAGATGTGCTGATTGGGAAGGTAGCATTTCTTTATCTTCCTCCCCTATTTTGCGTAAATTGTCTCCATGATGGTCTTGATCAACAACCATGTTAATAGGTTTCTCACTGCTGCCAGCTGGATGACTAGCAGGTAGGTTGGTCCATGGGATGGTTGGGCTGACAGTAGGGGGGTCATTGCGCGTATCACCAGGTGCTAAGTGCTCTTCTGGAACTTTACAAGTGCGCTGGGCACCTTTGGGTTCACCACGACTGCTTAAACACTCTGCAGTTGGCTTCACAGTGTCATGGACGCTTGCTCCAGCAACAGCGTCAGTGAGGGGGGGACTGTTTTGGTAGGGGTTAACATGTTGGGAGGGCGGAGTTGGCGAGGGGGTGGTGCCTAACGCTGCATAAGCTGGAACCTGATCAATTTATTTCTTGCTGCTGGGGAGGACAGATGGGGTTCTAGTCGGTTTAACACATGGTCAGTTCGTTTGTCCTTCGTAAGAGGCTGGTGTTGAGTGGAGCCTGTAGGGGGCCTCTCAGTAGTTTTCCTATTAGTACCACTGTTGTTGAGTGTACTAAATTTCCATGCAGCTATAGCTTCAACTTTAGTATCAGCAGTTAGCATGGCACTGAAATCAAAGTGAGGAGGCACCAACATAACAAGATAACAAACTTTGAAAGGATAAATTTGTAGAGCATCGACCTTAGTAAGGTATAGCGAGCTTTCAAGGCCATCAACTCGGTTGATTTGACATTGCTTCCCTGACGGTATTTCAAACATCATAATTCTGGTAAATTTGGACACGTGCTCAAACCTGAGGGAGCTTTGTTTGCAGAAATCTCCTTCAGCACTATTCACTGATTCAAACTGACTGAAATGTGTCAAAAAGGTATCTAGCGTATCTCTTTCAGGTATAAAGTCAAGGAAGAGAATCCACGGATAGATCTCTTCAGAATACGTGTATGATACCTGTCGAGTCTGCAAGTCAACTGCTGAGTCCTTAAGAAGTCCAAACCGTCGCTTCTGGGAAGCATTCTGGGTGCTGACTGGGGCGATGACCGTGAGTCTGTTTTTGAAGCTTGGATTGCACTTTTCGCCAATCCTGCGCCAATGCTCTCCTTTGGTTTCATGCCTGGGTGGTTCACCCGGCGCACCAGTTTGTGGCAGTATGTTTCCACAATGTTCTATAGTGAAATCAATGCTGTTTCCTTTTCTATACAAAAAAAACTGAGAAAGAACATGGGAAATTCTGCTTAACGTCATGAGGGACCCAGAAGGTGAGCATAGTGATGTTGACATTGTCTTCATTCACGATTGTTTGAAATTCAAATTTCGAGGCTGAAACCGCATTAATAAGTGCAAAGCCAAGATCTGTGTCAATGACTGCTACATCATTTTCCACGAGCGGGATGATGCTACTTTTTGCAATTTGAAGTGGTATAAAGGGCATACTGCCTATTGGTGAATATTTTACTTCAATTCGGTACCAATTGCTACCAGTGGCAGTCACTTGACTAAGCACAAATTGTGTCGATTGCTGTCGTTGCCCAGAGGGCAGGTATGTCGTTGAACAATGCAATAAGTTGCGGAGCACTTCAATGTCGATGCCTTCTAATTTCAGCATTACTTGAGCTTTAGATAGAAAGAAATACTTTATTCTAAAAGACATGAGCTCCAGCGCAAGAGCATTTCGTTCTTGATCGCTTAAGTGCCGAGTGGACATGACAGTGAAAACAGCAGCCTCCCGCAGTTTATGTAAACGGATCCAGTCAGTGCCTTCTTTGATCTGGAACTGGGTATCTTGTGCTGTGTTGATTTCCTGCTGTAATGATTCAATCGCTTCCCGGACTTTGGTTCTCTGTAAGCACGAGTTCTTTTCATATTTGATAGTAAGCGGCACGCTTCCTTTTGACTTGTCAGAATTATAGCAGCCATTTGGTGACGTACTGGTCTCACTGACCCCTGGGTATCGCCCTTGTCGCAATTCTTTGCCAACAAAGTTTTCGAAGGCAATACGAGCAGGCATTATAAACTCATCATATATCGTGTCAGAAATTTGCCATTCAATTACTGTCGGACTACTTGACAGACAATCCATTTTGACTAGATATAGTACAGTAGGATATTTTTGATACCTGAGGGTTCCAGTAAGCTGCTTAATTTCTCGAATGGCTGCCAGATGCCTATGGCAGGTGTCAAAGACCTTTGCAGCTATTTCCACTGGGCCAGTGTTGGCATGACACTCATAGATAAATATGGCAGTCTGCTGCATCGTTGCCAGTGTTCGCATGGCACTTTGAGCAGCTCCAAATGAGGGAAACGCATAAGCAGTAGTCTCCTGCTTCGCTGTCTGTGAATGCAGCTGATCATAAGTGGTCAAGAGTATACCTTCAGGTGCTTTGATTTTGCTCGGAAAATGAACCATGAGAGTAGCATTTAGTCCAAGTGCACCGAGACCTTCTGCCGCAGCTTGTTGGGCCTCGATGTGCTCAGACATTCTGGCTTTGTCTCCTCAACTGGAAATAATTGGTGTGTGAGAGGTATGACAGGATATTCAAGGTTAACAATGAGGAGAGGAGAGGAGAGGTGTACCTGTCACGTCTTTGGACAGATAAACCCGTAAAGTTGAAAGGAGACCCTAAATCAAATTAAAAAGGGGGGGGAGAAGAGACAAACAGAGGGGAAGAGGAGGAGGAGGGCAACTAATCAAAGGGGATAGTGAAAGGACCTGAGTTAGGGAGTAGGTAACTATGCACCTGTCACGTCTTTGGACAGACACACAGTGAAGCCAAAAAAGCAAAATGTGAGTGATCTGAATTGAGTAAGAGGGGAGACAGAGCACCTGCCACGTCTTTGGACAGATACACTGTGCAATTAAAAGTGAAAGGTTGTCAAGAAACAGATCAAAAGTGAAAGAGCGGATCCACGAAAGTGAAAAAACTGTACCTTAGTTGAGCAGACAGAGCACCTGCCACGTCTTTGGACAGATACACTGTGCAATTAAAAGTGAAAAGTTGTCAAGAAACAGATCAAAAGTGAAAAAGTGGATCCACGTAAGTGAAAAAACTGTACCTTAGTTGAGCGATGCAGAGATAAGGCAGTGACCTGTCACGTCTTCGGACAGACACACTGTGAAAATACAGCTAAGATAAAAGGAGAAACAAAAGCAGTGCACCTGTCACGTCTTTGGACAGACACACAGTGAGAGAGAGAATCACTAGAAGAAATGCGGAGGGGTTAAGCAGAGGTGCCTGTCACGTCTTTGGACAGACACACAAGCAATTAATCAAAAGGGACCTTGGATAGTTAAGCACGATGCCAGTCACTAAGGGAACAAAAAACTTAACAAAGGTTTAGAGGTGGCACAGCAAACAGAGAAGGGGTAACTCTGAAGCTGGGCAGTGTCAAGAAAGAAACAAAAATCACAGCGACGGACTTCAATCTCAACACCTTCACAAAAAACCAGGGTTTCCACTCACGGCAGGGAGGATCGAGCACGGCACCTTTAGACACCCCAGTGCAAAGGAACCCCCTACAACCCGATCTGCTACACCTGCAGCTGGCACTCACCCCCACTCCTTGTGAGTGTGGCTACCAACTGTTTGAACCGAGAGGGGCTTGAGCCAAAGGGCTACGGAAAAAAAACCTCCATGGGCAGTCATCCTCAGCTATGAGCAAAAGATGCGTAAAGAAGTCTTCAAGCTGGTGCAGGCGGGCACCCACACCGTTGCAGAAGGCTTGGCAGCGGTGATAAGGGATGCAGAAATCAAGGAGGCGCACTTTACAGCTCCTATTGCTTTGGGTGTTGGTTGGAACAACCAAAGGACCACGCAGCCACAATCCAACAAGTGGCAGCGGACAAGTTACAAAGGGAAGTCTCAGCACAAAGGAGCCAAAGGCGGGAAAGGAAAAGGCAAGTCTGGCAAAGGCAATGCCAGGGATTTCAATGGCAACAGCTTGGTCACACACACGCCAGACGGTCGTAAACTATGTTTTGCATTCAA
The DNA here is from genome assembly GCA_947184155.2 of Cladocopium goreaui. Lineage (NCBI taxonomy): Eukaryota > Dinophyceae > Suessiales > Symbiodiniaceae > Cladocopium > Cladocopium goreaui. The sequence continues at coordinate 530,658 of CAMXCT020000113.1, read as the reverse complement.
CGCACAGGGGTGCTCTGGTAAGTGTGGCAGGGTGCATGCGTGCAGAGTCCGTGGATGTTCTCGGCACGCGAATACCACAAATATACCGGCTCCAAGTCTCCAACGGCAGGTGGTGAAGACCAGGGCAGACCTGGTGATGAGTGACAAGCGCAACGTGGGTCCGAAGAGGGCAAAAGCTCTGTTAAACAGTTTGAAAGTGCTCTGTTTGTATGGAAATATACACTCCCGTGCATACAGTGGGCATGTGCTACGTTTCCTGCATGTAACTGGCATGGTGGCTATGATTTGATGTTTTTGACAATACAGTTGAACAGAACTCTGGAAATGATGCAGAACGATGTGGAGACATCTGAATTTGAATACAGAAGCATGGAGATTTGGTTATTTTTGGATGATGATGTTTGACATCAACTTTTTGGAGAAGAACTTCGTTTTCTGTGAAATTCATTTGCACTTGATGCAATCTGGACAGCAAATGAATTTGGAATGAGTTTTTGGTGCGAACGTTTTGAGGTGAAGTTTGACGTCGTTTTTCAACTCCATGTGCATGACGTTTTCCAACAATCCCAACAGAATGTTTTCTCAACTGGACTGCATTTTCGTTTCTGGAAGTTGCCAAATGTTTTTGACAACGTTTTTGATGTTTTTGGAATTTGACGAGAAGATGCGAGTGAACAAAGATGTTTGTGGAACAACATGGTGAATTCGAACAAGTCGAATTCACCGCCTTTGAGTGAGAAGAAGTTTGTGGAGACCGTTTTTATTCTGAAGTTGTTTTTGCATGCCGCCGCTGCCTTTTTACAACAGAGCAGACCAGCCAGGACAAGAGAAGTCAAACATGCATGCTGCATGTGCAAGACATAGCTGGATAGACAGCTTGCTCGCTTTTCGTGTTTTCCTGTGTGGAAAAGGGAATTGAGTTTTGCAGTGACAGCCGTCGTGTTTTGGGTTTTAACTTGTTAAACGCTCGACGCGGAGTTAAGCCGACCCCTTGCGACGTTAGGAGCGCGACTAGTGGTTGTAATTAGGTCCTGTTGGATTTTCGCATGGTAGCGGAGCGGTTGTGCTCCACGCGTAGTGTAAGTAGACGCGATGATGCCAGGAAGTAACCAGGGACAAGGACCTAATGGCCAAGGAAGTGCGCTAGGAATGAACTCACTGCATGTAGGACCAGTAGGGTCGCCAACAATGAACAGAATGGAAGGAGGAGGTGAGCAAGGCGTAGAAAGAAACACAGGTGCTGCAGGTAATTCGCCCACAGGTACTGCGATGCAAGGCAACACGCAAGCAGCAGTAGGAACTGGGACAGCAGCGACACAAGCGGCTCCGGGCTTAGTTGGTCAAGCTGGAAGCTTAGTTGGAACTGGACAGATGCTACCTCCTGCATGGAACACTTTTGGGTCATATGGACCGATGCGTGGTGGTTTGATGGACCCACGAAACTACAGTCAAAACCAGGGTTTTCTGGGATGTCAAGGTCATGGATGTAGTGGTTGTACTGCATGTCAAGGGTATCCAGGTCAGGGTGTGCATGGACAAGGTCTGTTAGGACAAGGTCAGTTCGGACAAGGTCAAGGAGGACAAGGTCTGACAGGACAAGGTCAGGTAGGACAAGGTCTGCACGGACAAGGGATGCCAGGACAAGGTTGCATGGGAACTGCAGGTCAAAGTGCCCAAGCTAGCACAGGTAGAAGTCAAGAACCTGGACAGGGGAGTGCATGTTATGGAATGCCATGGATGTCAGGTCATTGCGGTGGTGCCCCAAGTCAAGGAGGACAAGGTCAGGTAGGACAAGGTCAAACGGGAGGCATGTGCATGGGACCGGACATTGGCGGAGTAACACCCCAGAATCAAAGGTTGCAAGATGTGCTGAGGCTGATGGGAGGTTTGGAACCGATGCAGTTAATGCAAGTCAGGCAGGTGATAGGTGAACAGGTTGGCCAGGCTAGAGGTGTACCTGAGATGTTTGGACAAAGGGCCACAAGTGGGTTTCCTCAAAGTATGGATCCAATGCACGTACCAGGAACATCCGGGGAATACGTAGGTGACGTATTTGCTAAAAGTGAAAAATGGCTGGGAACGCCTCCAACACCGGATTGTGCAAAGTGGACCAGTAGAGAAGCAGAAATCCTAGGGTGGCAAGCTTACATCTATGATTTAACAGCCTGGGCGATGCAAGCCAGCCTTGAGTTCGGAAGTGAAATCGAGCATGCCTGTAGATGGCCAGATCCGTTGCACTGGAATCAATTAGCTGTGCCGCAACGTGCAAGAAGCAGAAGGTTGCTTGCTATTTTGAGAAGTGCATTTGGAAATCACCCGAGAACTTTGACGTTGATCAATGCATTCAGTGAAGGAATCAACTTGTGCAATGCGGATGTGGGTGTGAATGCAGAGTTGCAAGCTTCGAATGGCTTTGAGCTGGTGAGACAGCTGACCCTTGAGTACAGCATCAGGACGAGGAGTGAGGCACTTAGTTTCAGAACGGCACTGGCAGGGAAGTCTTTTGCACTGCATGGAAACGAAACGAGTGCAAGTACGATTGTGACAGATACAATCAGAAAGATAGACTTTGAGATGGCCAGGTATTCTAAGTTGCTGGGAACACTGTCAAGTAGAATTGATGCCACAGGGTTGCATGTAGCCGAAGCTGACTTGGTAGCTGTTTTGCTACGTAGTTTGCCTGAAGCAGTCAGGACGTTTTGTTTGCATCACACTGGAGGTGAGTCGTACCAAGCTTTTAAGGCCACAGCACTGAGATGGGAACAACAGCAGCGTGCTTTCGCTGAGTTCCACCCCAAAAAGAATCTATACCAGGTCACCCAAGTGGAAGGTTCAGATGAATCCACTGTGCAATATGATATGTCTGCAAGTGATGGTGATGGAAACTGGAATTTAGATGCAGTAGGGGGTGTGCGATGTGGTACCTGTGGGAGTAGGAGACACAGTTCAAATGCATGTGATGTTGACTTGTCAAAACTGAAGTGTTTCAGATGCCAGAAATTTGGCCACATTTCTGCAAATTGCCCAGAGAGAAAGAAAGGAAAAGGAGTAATTAAGGGCAAAGGCAAGCAGAAAGGGAAGAAAGGCAAAGGCAAAGGTAAAGGTTTTGGCAAGAAAGGAAAAATGAACGAAGTAGGATACGATGAAGAATGGGACAGTGCGGACATGTGGTGGCATGACGATGGTTCTTGGGAGGACCAGTCATGGTATGAAACTGCACAGGTCTGGAATGACAGTTGGAATGAATCTTGGGATTGCACGTGGCAAGAAGGACAGGAGAATTGGGACGAATCTTGGAGTTGGCCTGCGATTGAAGACCAGCAACCTGGTGCAAGTGCAGGTGGAGCAACTCAAGGTGTCCAATCCTTAGTGCTGAGTCCCTTGATTTCAGAGATGTTTTCAGGTTTTTCGACAAGTTTGATACTTGAAACTGAAATTTCAGACGTTTTTGACGATGTTTGCAGTCATTTTTCAACCGATGAAACTGTTTTTCATGTCTCAGTTGCAGGTTTGCAGTGTTTAGAGTCGAATCGACTTTTCTGCACGTGTCAAAACTGCATGACTATTAGTGATGATTTTGGAGCGAACATGGAGTGCTGCCAGCTTCGAGACGTGAGACTGAAACTCTTTTTCAACAGGTTGCCGCCAGCATGTTTTCTTTCTGAACCTGAGTTTTTCATCAGTGGAGAATTCGTTCCATTTTCTGACAGTGAATCTGCATGTTCAGTTGTCATGGACACCATGTTTGGAGACGAGTTTGATGACAGTGACAGTGAAACTGAAACGGAAACAGAAACGTGTCAACTTTGGAATTTAAACTTTGGATGGTTGCATGAATCAACACCACAGGTAGATTCCAATTTGCTGTGTGGCATGTTTTCAGCAGGAAACACCGACCTTTCAGGGACCACTGACAGTTCAGGGACGTTGCATGGAGCCCTACATCGTCCGGTGGCCTTTGATTATGGTTTGCAAGGTGTAGAGGTAGAAGGTGATGCTGAGGTTTCCCAAGATTTGATTTCTTCAAACTGTCATCGAATTCAGTTGCAAACAGTTGGAACTTCGACTTTTCTGAACGTGCATGATACTGTTTCTCATGAGTTTGAACTGCATAGATACTCACCTGTTTTGCATCCATTGCTTTCAGAAATCATGATGGGTGATGAGAGCCAGCACTGGTGGTTACTGGACTCCGGTGCGGCCGCAACTGTTATGGCCACTTCGTCAAGAGTGACGTATGGTGCATGGGTTGTTAATTCACAAAGTGACCGCTTCCGAGCGGCAAATGGCAGTAAGGTGAACATAGATGGATCAACTACTGTTTCTGTTTGGGTTGGATTCAAGAAGAAAAATGATAATTTGGGAAGGTTCCCAGTGTACCGCCAGGCAAAACTGAAGTGCTTAGTTGGTGGCATCAGCCACAACATCATTTCAACCAACACTCTCTGTGAGTGCGGATGGGAATTCAATCAGAATCCAGAAGGTGCCGAGGTTACTCATCTTTCGTCAGGTCTGAGACTTGACAACATTTGCAACTTTGGTGGATGTCCATGGGTTAAACTTGACCCTGCATGGATGTATAGTGATTCTGATGGATCTGCACGGCATGATGATGAATTCATCATGTCAGAGGGTTTGCATGCGGTGCATGGGAATTTGAACCCATTGAGCAGAGCGGCAGAAGCTGCGCTTGAAGCCCATAGGTTGCAGGGACATGTGCCTTATGATCCAAGGTGCACAATATGTGCACGAGGAAAATCAACCTTTCAGCATCGACGCCGGCGCGAAGGCGCGCTTGAGACTGAGGTACAAGCCGACTTTGGCTTCCTAACCACTCGTGGAGAATTGGTTGAGGACGAAACAGACGGAACTATCAAGATTTTGGCTTTAACGGAATTGTCTACGAACTGTGTAGGTTATGTTGCTGTGGGACCAGAAGCAAGATCGGTAAAAGGTTTAATTCAAAAATGGTTAGACCACTTTGGTCTTGCATCATCGACTTCGTCGGTAGTCCTGCATACAGATGCTGAGCGTGCAGTTTCGGAATTAGTTGGAACCAGTTCTGACAAATATACCTTCTTGGTTCGCCGTGCACGACCTCAACAACACCAAAGCAATGGAGGAGCTGAACGAGCTGTGAGAAGACTTAAGGAATCCCTTGCTGTGTTGCGTGCTGAGATGAATCAAGGTGGTGCTGATGTCTGTTTTACTGCACGTGGACTGCAAGATGTTGCAACCTACATTGCATTGAGCCACAACCATTTTTCCAAAGCTCATGGAACTGACTTTTCTCCATTGGAATATTCCACACAACGGAAGTTGTCTCGACCTTCCTTTGCAATGTTTGGTCAAACTGTCCTTGCCGAATTGCCCAGCAGCATGCGAGCCCAATCACCGAATGAGACGAGAAGTATTGAAGCTGCATTTGTGCATTCAGGTTTGGATACTGGACCAGTTGTGCAAGGTGCTGTCAGAATTGATGGTGAATTAGTTCTGAAGCGCTTTGTTGCAAGGAATGTCAAGCCAATTACACCAATCGTGTGGAACCAAGTCATTGGGGATCAGTTGTTTTCTGAGATTGAAGGTGGACAAGTTCAAGGAGAACCATTGCCAGCACGCGAAGGAATTCGTGTTGAGCCGGCTGCTCCGAATGTTGAAAGACCAAGATTGCCTGATGCCAATGTTGAGCAACCTATGCATGATGATGTTGTTGAGTACCCAGATGGTGCCCAGGTGACTTAGTGCGAGAAATGAAAGAACCTGATCCAGGCTTCCGAGCCCCTATGCCAAAGAAGAGACCGGTGGAGTCAGCTCCATCTCAACCGAGAAAGCCAGGTGAATTGAAGATTGCCAGACAAGACCCAATTCGTGCATCTACTTCTGATGGACCTGCATTGCCTAAAGCGTCTCCGAAAGTGTCACCAAAGTCTCCGTCTCCGTCTCCAGATGTTGCTAGGTCAGATGTGCGTGTTTTCCCAAAGACACCCCGGTGTCCTGCATGTGATTCTGGAATGGATGTACCTGGAATTAGGCATAATGCTGAATGTAAGAGAAAACGTGCTGCATTTGAGGCGAGTGAAACTCCCGTTGAAATGCCAGATGTTGTGCCTAATGTTGCAAGACCGAGACTTGAGGTGAGACATGAAGATATGGAGGTTGAGACTGAGAATGGCCCAACTCCGGTTGGCGCAGGTTCTGAGGAGGTTGGTCTAAGTATGGACACTGAAGGTTCAGGCGTGAAGAGAGAAGCAGAACAGTCTGTGCAAGATCTAGAGGATGAAATGGCTGCTGAACGTGCAGCTGGAACTCAAGAACCCATGACTCTTGATCTTTTTCACATGGACAATGCATGTCATGCCTTAGGACCTGTTGCATGGTGTTTGGAACAAGGACCAGAGAATGCACGAGCCACGAGTCCTGAGTTGTTTGACGCTGAGCTTAATTCAATTAAGTTTGCACATGGGAAGGATCACCAGTGTGTGAAGGTGAAACTTGGTGGTTCAGAAGTGCTCCTATGGAAACCAGATGAAGTAATTGATGACAGCTCACTCATGCAACTTGACGTGGACTTAGGTTTTGAGGGTATGAAAGAAGAAATTGGTAATTTAGAGAAATGTGGTGCTGGTAGAGTCATAGGACAGGCAGAGGTTGATGCATTGAAAAAGAAACACCCGCTCATGCGTGTGATTCCAAGTAGATGGGTTTCAGCATACAAAAGTGAATCACGAGTCAGAGTCCGAATAGTTGCAAAGGACCTAAATAAAGGAATTAGTGCACGAAAGCTGGGAATTTCGAGCCCAACACCAAGCAGAGGGCCTGCATTTCGTTCTCACTCTTGCTGCCCAACGTGCTCTTCGACTGAAAGGACTTGATGTTTCTCATGCCTTCATGCATTCACCCCTTCCTCATGGACTTGTGATTGTGCTGAAACTGCCCCTCTCCGTCTCTATGCCTGATGGCTCACAAGCCTACTTGTTGCTCTATAAAGCCTTGAACGGTCTTCGAGATGCATCGCTGCACTGGCTGAATTTGCTGAGTGACAGCATCCGTGGTGTTGGATTGACTTCTGACGAGGTCGAACCATGCATTTATCAAGGTGTTGTGAATGGAGAACTTGCACTGCTTGTCGCCTATGTGGACGACCTACTCCTTTGTTGCCAATCAGAGAAAGCTGAGAAGATTGTGGAGAAAGCAATTGGCAGAGCCGTGCCCTTGAAGGAGACCGGAATCATCCTTCCTGCACGACATGGAGGTGGGCGTTTGATCTTTATTGGCAGGCATGTGCATCGTGGAATTGATGACGACTCCTTGACGATTGGCGTGGATCCGAAGTTTTTGGATACGACCTTTACTGAATTCAACATCACAAAAGGATCTGCATCGGTGCCGGATGTGGCCGGCATTTTGGACAAGGCCATGGGCGACAAGAATCAATTGCAAGAACTCTCTCCCTCTGCGTACTCACGATTTCGCCGAGCACTTGGCAAGCTTCTGTGGATGGCGCAGTCTAGGCACGACCTGAAACTATATCTCAGTCTAATTGGAAGTCAGCAAGCAAAGCCAAACCAAGGCACTGAAGCTGCCATTCGTTCTTTGCTGCGATTTCTGTTTGAAGATGTGGGAACATGTTTGAGGTTACCATCCCCAGAATACGAGAATTTGATGATTGGGCCTGCAAGACATTCAATTTTGCATTCATTCTCTGATGCATCGTTTGCTCCATACAGATTCAATGGTAGAAAAGGAATTTCTGGTGGAGTTGTGTTCTGTGAAGGTGCATTGGTTAGGTCATTGGCTAGGCAACAGCAGTCTGTGTCATTGTCCTCTTGTGAAGCAGAATTGTATGCATTGCAAATGGTTGCCCAAGAATCTGTTGCGTTTAGCAATTTTTGCCATCGTGTTTACACAGGGATTGGTGAAATGAGAGAGAGAGATGTGCCACAAATCTTGCTGGAGTCTGATAGCTCTTCAGCCTTGCAATTGTTGGTCGGACAGGATATACCCAAACGAAGTAGACATGTGGAAATTCGTATGGCCTGGATGAAAGCTAAAATTAGCTCAAATGAACTTTTGGTTGAACACAGGGCCGGAACGGACAATGTGGCAGATTTGTTTACCAAGTGTTTGGGGACCAAAGATTTCCTGAGACACCGCACAAGCTTAGGGTTTGAGACTCCCGAAGTGCCTATGCAAGACCTGCACAGAGTTCGTGATGTCATGCTCATCAACAGTAGGGTTGATCACAAGCAAGATGTTGCGTTTGTGGAAGTTTGTTGTGGGACTAATTCAGCTTTGAGAGAAGCCTGCAAAGTTGCACGCATGCCCTATATCGGTATAGTCAAACGAATGGAAACTCCGGACATGTTTCAAAAGGTGAAAGAGTTTGTTGAGGTTCATCAACAGTTAGGCTACCGTTGGGTGCATGTGCACGCTTCTACTCCTTGTAGCTCAGGGTCTCCACTCAAGAATTTTTCTGCAACGATTGAATCAGAGGCAGACAGGTCATGGAAAGGTATCATGGAGAACGTCTCTAAGTATTTGTTGCTTGGGAATTCGAGGTCTTTCGAACTGCCCCGAAACAACAACATATGGAAACGCGAAGAGACCAAACGAGTTTTGAAACAATGTGGTTTGCAGTTTGATGCTGAGGTGTTTTTATGTCAAACCGGTATGCAAGCACCAAATGGGCTGCCTATCGGTAAAGTGCTTATCTTTTGTAGTGCGTCAGCTGGTTTTTGCAATTTGCTCACAAGGCGTTTTGGTTGGTGCGAGTGTGAGAAACATGCAGGGATGTACGATGTCAACTGGACAGCAACCGGTGTGTATAACAAAGAACTGGCAAAGGCCATTTTGGCCGCAGTTCGTGCTGGACGAAAGGACCCCTGAGCATGTTCATTTTTTTGCATGTCGCATGGAACAACCAAAACCAAACAAACGTTTTTTTTGTGTTTTTTGACCTGCATGTTGCATGATTTTCTTGAAGAAATGTGCGTGGCAGGTGGAACTGTTTTTGGTTTTGATTTGCACGTCTCCGGACGTCGCCAGTTTAAAAGGGGGACGCGTGATGTGTAAAGGAAAGTTTTGGGCATGTGAGAACCAAAGATGTTTTGCATGTCTTATTTCAACAAATTTGAAACCAAATGACAGTGATGTGGAACACAGCAGTCATGTGAAGCACAGTTGTTTTCTTTTTGCGAAGCACTGGCGTACGCGAAACACAGTTTTTGATGTGAGAGACAGTTGTTGTCAAAGAACTGCATTGATGTAGAAACACAGTGATTTTTGCATGTTCAGTCATGTCTGCATGTTCAGTTGATTTTGCATTGGACTGATGTGGACAGGGTTGGACAGAAGTTTGTTTTCGTTTGCAACGTTTTGGATACAGAATGCAAGTCAGAACACTGCCTGGAGAACTAAGGATGTCAGGTTTCAGAATTCACTCACACGCCCAACTCAGCAGTTGCGGACACTTAGGAACCCCTGAAACGGCTAAACTGCTGCACTCGACTCCTGCGTGTGTGTGTGAGGGTTGAAACAGTTCACAATTAGGAATTAGGTTCTGACGTGACGCCATGGCTTCAAAACCACAGCAATGGCATAGTGATGCTTCTGGATGGTACCGACAGACAGAGAATTCGATGCCTTACAACCCAAGTGACCCAGTCTTGGGAACGGACATGACACAGGGAGAATGGGACCAATTGCGCGAGTTGATGCGCAAAGCAGAAGCTGGTGGAAAAATGAATGAATTATTGACCGTCCACAAGAAAGAGGTCAAGAACGCACCTATGAACAGACCATATCCACCAGATGATGATGATTGGAAGGACTGCATGGAATCGCATGTGCCTCCAAGTCCCTCCAAAGTGCATGCTCCGACAGGCTCGAATTCATCTGCTGCATCGGCTGCACCACCTGGTGCCCTATGGCCGGATGCCTACAGCCAGAATGCATACAAGGTGCCTCCGACAACACCGCCGCCTACTTTGCAAGCTGGGGGGAATTCAGGGATCGTCGATGCACGTGAATACCACAAGAAATGGCAAGACAGGCCATATGATCCCAATGACGACCCTTGGATTGAGGATGATGTCAAAGACCCGAAGAATGACAAGCCTGTGATACAACTTTTTGGAAATGTTGTGCAGAAGAATGCGGAGATTGCAGAGGCTAAGGCTGCAGCTGCAGCCATTGCTGAGATTGCCAACCGCTACTGTGCCGATGCTGATGGACAGTCTGCAGGATTTCCAAAATTCAATGCACAGGTTCCTCTACCTCCTGCAGCAAAGGCAGATCCACCGATTTTGCCTGCATCTGCAATTGGAAGTGAGAAAGCATTCCAGGAGCAGAAGGGCAAAGGAAAGAACTATGACAAAGGTGGTAAGCCTGACAATGTCAAAGGTGGCAAGCCGGAATTTGCGAAAGGTGGCAAAGATGAGAAGGGTGGCAAAGATGATAAAGGTGGCAAGAATGTGGCAAAGGGAGAATTCAAAGGTGAATTCAAAGGAAAGGAAGGAGAGAAGGGGAAGCAGGGTCCCAAAGGACCAACTCTGCCTCCTCCCAAAGCTTCTGGTTCGAAGTGTGCACGCATCTCCGAGGAGCCTCCGGAGATTGTGGATCCGAGGGCAATTCGAACAAAATGCATGACAATGGCGCTATGACCGATGGCTCCAAGAGACGGCATGAAGCTGTCGAGTCAAATTCGGATGCAGAGAGTGCCAGCAGCGTTTTGGGGAGCTTTTCATTCATCTCCGACACCGGCGACTCCCCGCCACTATTTCCAAAGGTGCAGTCAGGGCTGCCAGCAACCCACAAGTGGGATGCAAACTGGAAGGATGCCACCATCGACTATGAAGAGGTCGATTTTAATGTGCCACAGCCTGCATGGATCAAGGATACCTATCATTGGTCATGCACGCTTCTCAAGATGGGCCGTTTTGCCGAAAAGCCCATCACCTACCATGATTTTGTTGTGAGGGTCTTCAATCAAAGCATGGAGGAGTGCCGCTACGCAAAGAAGATGATTGGCCAGTTCCGCAAGAAGCTGACCCCAACGCCAAGGACACAGGGTCCTGATTTCTGTGCCTTCTTAATTCATTGCAGGGTGGACGCATTTCTCAATGCAGGCTATGTCTACCAGCGTGAATTTTCCTGGCGTTGATGGGGTGAATGCGGACAATATGAAGCTGAAGGTGGCTATTTTTGCATGTGCAATGTGCCTGGAATTTGTTGCGATGAATGCTCTCTGCAGAATCTTTGGGCTTCCTTAGTGATGAGCTGGACTGCAGGGAATTCGTTGTGAAGCAATTTCAATGTGGCATTCTTGCACAACCTTTTCGTTTTCTTTCTACATCAATGAGAATGTGGACACGGTCAATGGATATAAACACAGGATTAATTCGAGTACACAGGTATTTTTGCAATACATCTGCAACTGGTGTGAAAACGCGACTTCGTGTGCAAGTCCTCACTGGGAGGTTGAACAGATGACAGCAATTTCATACATATGGACAGCATGTATGAGCTTTTTGACTTCGACTGAATTTAGCTGGATTTGGATGGATGGGAAACGCAGCAAAAGGGGGTATGGAAATATACACTCCCGTGCATACAGTGGGCATGTGCTACGTTTCCTGCATGTAACTGGCATGGTGGCTATGATTTGATGTTTTTGACAATACAGTTGAACAGAACTCTGGAAATGATGCAGAACGATGTGGAGACATCTGAATTTGAATACAGAAGCATGGAGATTTGGTTATTTTTGGATGATGATGTTTGACATCAACTTTTTGGAGAAGAACTTCGTTTTCTGTGAAATTCATTTGCACTTGATGCAATCTGGACAGCAAATGAATTTGGAATGAGTTTTTGGTGCGAACGTTTTGAGGTGAAGTTTGACGTCGTTTTTCAACTCCATGTGCATGACGTTTTCCAACAATCTCAACAGAATGTTTTCTCAACTGGACTGCATTTTCGTTTCTGGAAGTTGCCAAATGTTTTTGCCAACGTTTTTGATGTTTTTTGGAATTTGACGAGAAGATGCGAATGAACAAAGATGTTTGTGGAACAACATGGTGAATTCGAACAAGTCGAATTCACCGCCTTTGAGTGAGAAGAAGTTTGTGAAGACCGTTTTTATTCTGAAGTTGTTTTTGCATGCCGCCGCTGCCTTTTTACAACAGAGCAGACCAGCCAGGACAAGAGAAGTCAAACATGCATGCTGCATGTGCAAGACATAGCTGGATAGACAGCTTGCTCGCTTTTCGTGTTTTCCTGTGTGGAAAAGGGAATTGAGTTTTGCAGTGACAGCCGTCGTGTTTTGGGTTTTAACTTGTTAAACGCTCGACGCGGAGTTAAGCCGACCCCTTGCGACGTTAGGAGCGCGACTAGTGGTTGTAATTAGGTCCTGTTGGATTTTCGCAGTTTGTTTGTGGGAGCTCCACGTCGCGCTGATATCAATTCCTTTTTGCATGCAAGCCCTGGCACAGGAATTTGACCTGAATGTCCGCGAAGTGGACATTGAGCGCTCTGAGTCTGATGACCTCAGCAGCGCACAGCTGTGGGAACAACTTTTTGCAGAGATTCGTGATGGCAAGTATAATGTGATTATCATGTCACCACCGTGCGGGACTTGGTCAAGGGTCCGCTTCCAATGGCAGCTGCATCCAGGGCCGCGCCCACAGCGCAACAAGTCATGGCCCTGGGGTTCTCCGTGGTTGTCAGCAGCACAACGCAAGAAAGTTGACGTGGCGAATTATTTTGTTTCTCAAACTATCCAGGCTGCATACATTGCCTACGCAGCGGAGACCTTCTTTCTGATTGAGCACCGCGACCGAGGCTTGCCCGAGGCACGAGGACAAAGCGAGGCTCACGGGGACTCGAATCTATATAATACTATGGTTGGGGTCCCTTGGCCATGATTGATGGTGTGGCAGTGGGACACTGTGGTGCCTTCTGGACTTGCTGTTTGTCAAAGCTGCGCCAGTTTTGGCAAAAAAAGGTCACTGCAGAATCTCATTTTCGGAGCTGTAAAACATTGGCCTTGGACTCCAAGAAGTTGTCCTCCCCAGTTGCGTTGAAAAATTGCTGCCCAACTTTGATCCACTTGCGTCATGCGAAGATTTAGGGTCAGTCAATGGTGAATCACCAGCATCAATCTGGCAATTGGAAGAGATGCGCGACCTTCAGATCGCCACAGAAGCAACGACATGGGCTATTTTCCAATGCGTCTTTGGGGCGGACACCAGTAAGCCCACCAGGTTCCTTTCTACAATACCTGGTATCAAGTCACGCTATGCAAAGTGGCCTTCATTTGATCAAGATGGCCGATATTTGGGGCCATTGCCAGCTCGGTGCACTCACAAGCGCCATGTTTGGAGAACAGGATCTGATGGATGAATCAACGCAGCCGCCGCCGGCATCAACGAGCAACAGTGAAGCACGCAATCTCCTTCTGCTGCAAGATTATGTTCGAAACGTTTCTCAAGCACAACTGATGCTCGAACAAACATCTGCTCTATTGCAGAGAACAGAAATTAGGTGTCCTCGTGGCTCAGTTGGTAGGGCGTCATTCTTGACGACGCGGACAGACTGCCGGTGGTGGTTCGATTCCCCGCTGGTCCGCGAGTAAGCCTCCAAGTGGTGATCCGCCGAAAGGCAAAGGGCGCCGGCCAAAAAAAATTATTGCAGAGAACAGAAATTTTAACTGGAATCTTCAGCGAACATGACCTACGAACGCTGCGCACAGCTTGCCAATGCTTCAACAGCCTTCGCATACGGGTTGAAGCCAGAGCGAACACATCGAACGTGCAATAATTGAGCAGCAGCTGCAGTTTATGCAATCAAGGGTGCAGCCAGTTCCCACCGAAGACCTCCGCACAGCTGACACGAGCTGCCCTTCCAGAACCTATGCCGACCATTTCATTTCGCAGGATCATCCCTACTGACCATTTTGAATATGAACACTTTGGTGCCTCTGGATTACGGCCTGTTGATGAACTCTTCGGTGCCAATCGAAGATGAGGATGATTGGAAAAGCACTACTGAGCGGATTCTGAGTGTGCCCTGAGTGCCTATTGTATAGATTGACATTACTTCTCACCCTAGTTCCTTCCTCACCGGCCCTTGCTTTAGTGTCTGACCACTTCAGTTGCTACACGGCGTTGCCGTTGCTAGCATCGAAGTGTTTTTTCATGTGAGTTGTCATGCCTTGAAGGCTTGCTCTATGTGATCTCGGGGATCCTGGCTGGGGGCATCCCTGGTTTCCGCATGGTGCTGTGTTGCTTCACTCACACTGCGGTATGGCACTTTGTGATTTGTGTCTTGGTTCTTCGTTTTGTTTGCTTTGGCCATACCAATACTTGGGTTGATACAATGCTATCACCTCTTTCCCATCGATAGTTACTGAACTGGACCGCCGATCACTTTCCTCTTTGCTTGTTTGGTGCTTGCTTTTTTGGTGCTTTTTGTTTGTTTGGCTTTGGTTTTGTCTGTTTTGTTGCTTTGGGTGTTGTCTTTTTGTGTGCTGCGTTTTTGAATGGAATCGTGACGGCTGCTGGACTATGTACAGGTCCCATACCAGTTCACTTTGGTGGCCTCCAACCAGATGGCGGCTATATGTATGCACTAATTAATTAATTTACCGGTTCTATGCAACATGCAACTGAACGTGTTGAACGACCTGGCGGAAGCCAAGAGGCGTTGGACGGAAAAAAAATTGTGGCTCTCGCCTGGTCGTTAATCAAGTTGGAAAGCGACGCAGATTGGTAAATTCAGTGAATTAATGCAATGGCAACATTCTCATATGTGCACCAAAAGCAGAAGGGACAAGGATCGATCCTCCGGCCAGCTTGCCTGGTGCTGTCTTCGTCGGGGATACCAAAGCCGCCGTGAACTGCTGTGGGCTTTGAGGCATTTATTGTGTCTTTCGAATCTGTCTACACAGATAAACTTGTTCATCGAATTCACTTGCTCCATTCTTTCGACTTCAACATCTCCTGACACAGCATCTCCACCCCTTCTGACCTAATGAAGCAAATAAAACACCCTCGAAACAAAATGGCAGTGCAGATGCTTACTCATCCAGACCAATGTGTGCAAATCCCAGAGCAAACACCAAAGCTCACCACAATGGCAGAGAAATACAACATGGCAGAAAAACCAGTGGCCGAAACAGCTGCCATGGAAGACAATGTGGGTCCATCCAAGCAGCTTCGAGCCTGTGCACCTAAAAAAATCAGACCCGACTGAACAACACCTAATGTCTTGTTTTTTTCCCCATCCGCCTCTTAGCTTTCGCCAGGTTGATGTTGCCATTGCCCAATGAGTTGTGGCCCCAGCGCGATGGAACATTGTGCAGTTGTGCCATAAGCATCTTGTTTGGCTTGGACTTTTATGCCAGATAAATGAAGCACAAAACACCAATGGGCTCCGAGACAAATCCCTGTGAGTGGAAAGTTGAAGGTGGTGAACATCTTCGTGGAGAGCACGATGATGAATGCCTGCATTCAATGCGGCAATTTTTTTTTGAGATGTTTGGTGCTTTCGTTATGAGTGTTTCAGTGTTTCAATCTTGTGTTCACTGGGTGGATGATCTGTTTTTCTTTTATCCGTTTTCTTGCTTTTTGGTAGCTCGTTGGTGTGTTTTCCTTGTGTGAGTGATGCGCACTTCTGACGGCCAGTATGTTGCCAGTTTTTTGTTTTGAATCTGCGTGCCGCGATACCAACTGCATCATGAGGACTACTGACCTCCCTTCCGCCGTTTCCCTTCCCCTTTCCATCCCTTCCGTCCTTTCTACCCTTCATGTGGAAATGTACATCTCTGTTGTTTTTTTTTGGACAACGATGTATCCACCGCGACACTACACTGCAGGAGCTAGATGATCTGCTTAGCGAATACGATATGAAACGGGATTTGGCCGAAAGGGATCGGGATCATGTACTAACGCCTGGGCTTCTGAGAGCGGCTTATCTAGTACGATGGCAATGAGCATTTCTCCTCCATCTTTCTTGATGAGAGTCGTTTTGCCTTCTTGCATTTTGTTCAAGATTGCCACAGCTTTGTTTTCGCACACGTTCCGTTCCCATTCTTCAACTGCCCTTTGGGCTGGCTCTCCTGTTTGTGCCGAGGCAGTCCGAATCGTTGGGGTGCCGAGTGCCTTGAGGAAGGGGCTGTCAGCCATCTGTGGCGCCGGCAGAAAGTAACGGCTGAGGCTACACGGCGTAGGTCGCTATCCTGGATTTCATTTGACCGTGACGTCTTTTGTGTGATGTCTGCCTCCGCATTGATCCACATTTGTCTTAAGTTGAGGCCCGCTTTCGGTTCCACGGTTTGGCAACATCGATTACTCGTTTGACACTGAGCCAAGTCACTACAGATGAGATTGATGCTGCCACCAAACTTCTTGATAAGGCATGTCAAAAAACTCCGAGGTATCCCAGATGTACCACCTCAGAGAAATTACTGGCCTTGAGACTGCCATACGTCAACTACGTCAATTAAGCTGCATTTTGGACAGTTGCACAATTGCTGCCAGCTACGAAGTTAGTCAAGCGCAAAAAGCACTGCTGCTCATGCCGCGTACAGCTAGGGGTGCAAGCACATCATCCGGTGAATTGAACGCACAGGTGTCACTTCCAACAGATGATGAATATCACGCCCCTCAAGATCAGCTCCAAGAACACTAGCGCACTGAGGAAGCTTGAGAACATCATCCATCTCGCAAGAAGGCCATCCTCAAGCACTGATGTACCCCCCACGTTATGATGATTGGAAAAGCACTACTGAGCGGATCCTGAGAGCGCCCTGAGTGTCTTAGTTTAGCTCGCTCGACATCTCTTCTCACCCTAGATCCTTCTCACCGCCGTTTTCACTTTGTCTCACCACTTCAGTTGCTACACGGCGTTGTCGTTGCTAGCATCGAAGTGTTTTATGATTGTGAGTTGTTGTGCCTTGATGGCTTGCTCTATGTGATCTCGGGGATCCTGGCTGGGGGGATCCCTGGTTTCCGCATAATGCTGTGTTGCTTCACTCACTCGACAGTATTGGCATTGTGTTTTTTGTGGTTCCGTGTTCTTTTTGTTTGTTTATTGGTTGTGTCATACCAATACCTGAGTTGATACAATGCTATCACCTCACCCTCATCATTAGTCTCTGAACTGGACCGCCGATCACTTTCCACTTTGCTTTTTTGGTGCGTGTTTTTTGGTTTGGTTGGTTGTGTTTTTGTTTTTTGTTTGTTGCTTTTGGTGTGGTTTGGCTGTTTGCTGTTTTTCTGCAATGGAATCGTGACGGCGGCTGGACTATGCACAGGTCCCATACCAGTTCGCTTTTATGGCCCACCAATGGCGGCCATTTGTATGCTTTAATTAGCTAATTTACCGGTTCTATCCAACATGCAACTGGACGTGGTGAACGACCTGGCGAAAGCCAAGAGGTGTTGGACGGAAAAAAACATCTCTGTTGTTTGTTTGTTTGTTTTTGGCTTGTTTTGGTTGCTTTTGTTTGTGATGGTTGTTCTTTTGGTTTGATTTGGCACCGATTCGACCCTCTAAGAGGCGATGGACGGAAAAAAACATGTGGAAATGTACATCTTGAACGTCATCCACAATACAATGTCTGAATGATCTCGAGTTGGAATTTTCATCTCTCATCGTCATCATCGTCATCGTCATCGGCTTCGTCATCGTCATTGACATCGTTCTCATCATCGTGATCATCATCATCGTGATCATCATCATCGTCATCATCATCATCATCATCATCATCAT
This sequence comes from Cladocopium goreaui, assembly GCA_947184155.2. Classification (NCBI taxonomy): domain Eukaryota; class Dinophyceae; order Suessiales; family Symbiodiniaceae; genus Cladocopium; species Cladocopium goreaui. The sequence goes on along the minus strand of CAMXCT020000113.1, from coordinate 512,886 downwards.
CACCATGAGCATCATCATCACCATCTCCTCATCCTTATCATCCTCCTCATCATCATCCCGATCATCTGCCGCATCCGCTTCATCATCATCATCATCATCATCATCACCATCATCATCATCAACATCATCATCATCATCACAATCATCATCATCATCATCATGGGCACACTCATTGCGAAGCGATGATGATCCCTTTATATACTCAAAAAGGAAAAATTTTGTCTTGGACAAAATTAAACAGTTTCCTCTGAGTAACTTGGAAGTTTAGACAAACCTAAATAAATTGTCAACACAAACTTCGGCGAACAAACTTGGTTTTGTTTTGAAAAGTTTGTCCTGAATTTTTAAGGTACAAGGTTAAAGGTTGTTTGTCAAACAAACGGAACCTGAAACCTGTCATGTTCACACATGGAACATGTTTTACAATTTTGTATGCCGCGCTCGCCTCAAAATAGGGTGGGAGGTGTGGGAACTGACTTGCACTTTTGAGTGTAAGGTCGAGATGTAGCAGGGGGGTTCTTGTAGTTTGCCATGGATCTGCCAGATCGCCTAGACCTTGGAGAAGAAACCTGGATTCATGTTGGTGAGACTGGTTTTTCTGCAGCAAATACTGAATACGAACCTTCAATCAGAGATGATATTTCAGAGATGTTGCCGTTTGCGACTGATCAGACTGAAGTTTCACTTTCTGAGAATTACAACGCAGATTTCATCGTGCAATCAGCTTGGAAATCGCTTCCAAACAGGGAGATTGAGATGCCATGGGAATCTGGATTTTGGGACAAGTTTTTGGATCCTTCAATTTCTGCGTTTGACATGCTTTCAAGAGGAGTGAAAAGACCAATGCCTTTTCATGCTGAAGCCTTGCAACCAGAGAACAAGGAAGACCAAGTAGACAAACGTGTGTTGGCTCGACAGACTTTGGAAGTTGGTGGTTTCTTGCAGTACATCAAAGATGTGCCTGAGAGAACCTGGCGTGAAGAAAGAGAAGCAACCTGGGAAACGGCAATCCGCAGGTGGATTCTTTTGATCGAGCAATGGGAGGCAAAAGATGTGCCGTTGCTGGAGGCTTTGCACAGCAAAACTTCGTTTGTGGAAAGAGCTCAGATTTTAGTAGATGTTTTCTACAACAAGGCACCTCAGACGTTATTGAAGAGGGTCAACAGTTTGGCAAGATTGTGCAGCACTTTGCAAGCACAGGGAATTGGTTTTCCATGTACCGAAGAGCAGTTTTATTTTTTTCTGAAACATGAGACTGCTTTGAAGGTCCCAGCCTCAAGACTGAAAGCGTACTTTGAGTCGTTGGTTTTCAGTAGGCATGTGCTTGGCATAGAACAGCTTCAGCAGGTGATAGATAGCAGAAGGTGTCTGGGAGCCTCATCGAGTTTTGCACTGACATGTCCCCGACAGGCTGAACCTTTCAGTGTACCTCAGTTGAGAAAGCTGCATGAGGTGTTGCGTAATGGACCTGAGCTTTGGGACCAGGTGATGAGTGGGATGACCCTTTTTTGTGTGTATGGTAGGTCGCGTTGGTCGGACTCCCAACATGCAGAGAACTTGTTCCCTGACTTTGACAGTGACGGGAAATTGCAATTCCTTGAGATGAAGGCTTCAGTGCATAAAACGGCCAGGGCCTTTCACCTCAGACACATGTTCTTGCCGGTAGCTGCTCCAGCTTTTGGTGTTACACAGGACTGTTGGGGAGAGCAATGGATGAAAGCCAGAACTCTTTTAGGCATAGGTGACCTCTCCGTTTTTCCGTTGATGCCTGCACCTGACAGTTCATTGGAGCCTACAAAGCGACCGATATCAACAATGGAGGCAAAGAAATGGATCCACCATTTTCTGGGACCCGAGATGTTGAAGCCAGGTGCAAAACTCACCAGCCATTCTTGCAAGTGCACATGTCTAAGCTTTTTGGCTAAACGAGGAGTGAACTTCGAAGACAGACTGGTTTTGGGTTACCACACTAACAAGTTGCGTATGGCAATGACCTACAGCAGGGACAGTGCAGCCAGGCCACTGGCAATCTTGGCACAGGTGCTTCAGGAAATAAGGGATGGGGTATTTGACCCCGACAGTACTCGCAGTGGACGCTTGAAGCCGGGAGCCAAACCATTGGACAGCAATTGGACAGCTGCAGCTTCGGGTAGTGGTAGCGCACTGGAAAGTCAGAATGCAGAGGTTATCACAATTGATGAATCAAGTTTCGTAGACCTGACACAGCCAAAACGTGAAACGCAGGAAGTTGAGCACGAGCCTGCGTGCGTTGAGCTGGACGGGCATGTCACTACAGACTCAAGCTGCTCATCGGGCGAAGAGTTTGGAACTTGGGCACCGGTCGTAGGGCACTACAAGGTGGACATACCTGTGGACAAAAGTTTGTGGTTGAACACCAACACAAAAATGTTTCACTTATCACATGCCGAACATGTCAAGATACTTCTATGTGGAAGGCGCATCACGAGTAGCTTTAAGAGCCACTCAGCTCCTATCAGGTTTGACGCCGCAAAATGCAGGCAGTGTTTCAGGTTGAAAGACTCGTCGCTTTGAACCATTGCGTGAGGTAAGAAAACCCCATACTGCATTGTCAAACGTTGTCAGGTAGGGAGCTTGCAGACATGTCCAAACGATTCGATGCACTTGAAAGAATGGTTTCAACTGTTTCAGGGTTTGTCATGCGTGGTGCAAAAGGGTTGACATTGGTCACCTTGGGCTGGAGAAGATGATCAAGGAATTGTCGCAGTCTGGCTTTAGACGCGGCAATAGGTTGGTCAGAGCATGTTTCAGTTCCATGTGTTTGCACTACAGTTTCACTATGAAAACTTGTTCCAGTGAGCTGCATGAACACTCTGTCAAATTTTTTCAAACTGTTTAAATTTTCAAACAACGAGTGAAGGGGGGTCCATTTTCATTTGAAGGAAAGAAACTGAGCTTATGGTTGCCATAAGCTGATTTCTTTAGGACACGTTAACCACTTGAGATAGGTTGCCATAGAAGCCATCGGAAAGAACCGACGCGATGTCGTTGGCAGATTCTGGTGCGGCTTTCGAGCAACACTGCAAGAGGTTGAGTCCTGATGGACGCCTGCACACTCAACTGACAGTGCAGAACATAGCAAATCTCAGTTCGTTAGCTTTCGCAGTGGGCACCCCTCAAAGCCCGCCATCGGAGGAACAGTTCAAGGAATTTGCAACAGGTATCAACAATGGTACTGAGATGACTTTTGGTGAGCTGGCTTTGCTTAGACGGCTACATTTCGAAGCTTCTGCGATAGTGATGGCTGAGTTGAAGTCGAAGGCAACAGATACCACAGGAGACGGAAGCAGAAAACTGCCAATTGCGGAGAAAACCGCAAGGCTAGTGGAACAGGAGGGCCGTTTGCCCGGACTACGTATTAGAGGTGAACTTCAGCCATCGTTTAGCCTTGTCGACATGGTAGCCCAGATGAAAGAAACGAACTGCGTGACATGGATACCGCCTAGCAAATGCAGCAAGCGAGACTCAGAGATCCAGAGTAGCATGAAAGAGAAGCCGGCAGTGCTTTCTTTAGAGCAACAGATGGTGAAGCTGGCCAGCTCGGAAGAGCATATAGTTGTGGACACCTCCACTGATCTTCAACTACAATGGGCCCTACAGAGAAGGGGATTGGCATTTGACCAGTGCAGTTTGATGAGCCATAGTGTCCATGAAGTTTGGATTCAGCAGCTGATGGGCCAGTTGACCCGGGAGGCCCCAACAGGCTTCGCAAGGGTGACGGCCAGTCAGGTTGTGCGAGCAGACAGAGAATTATTTACATTGATGGCTCAGGAGATTCAAGGACCTCTACAACCAGACGCCAGAGGTGAGATGCCAATGGATAAGAAAATGACCGAACTGAGAACGGACCCACGAGTGACGATGTTTTTGTTGCCACTTCCGAGATCGGCAGCAAAGGACAGTGACAAGCCGGCCGCCTCAGCGAGTACCCCAAAGGCAGGTGCACCACAGCCGCTGAGGCCTTCAAAGAAGGCCCGACCGTCAGCGAAAGCAAAATCAATGTGCCCGCAAGAGCTTCGAGGTTTCCAACAACGGGATCCTTCAGGTAATGCTATATGTTGGGCTTTCAATCTGAAGACAGGTTGCAAAAACGAAGTGACCAATGGACGCTGCAAGAAAGGAGTTCATTGTTGCATGAAGTGCTACAAGGCAAACCACAGTTTGGTGACATGCAGATCCAACTGACTAGCTCGTGATGAGCCAATGCAAACAGAAACAGTCTTCTTGAAAAGAAGGTTGCAAGAGTGAAAAAATCAACGAGCAAGAACAACTTGCTCAAAGGAGGACAACGAGTCTTCAGTGTCACAGTTGGGGTGATCTACAATAACCCCAGACGGAAGATCGCAGACGGATCTGACCAAGGTCGCACCATGAAAGGGCCACCTCCTCTAAAGGAAAACAGGCCATGCAGTTTTCACAGATATGAACGTTTCAGACCTCCTTGTCATGGAAGTTTTTGCAGATATAGAGTTCTTGCCAGTGGACAAGACGTCTCAAGGCCGTCTCAAATTACATTGTCCAATATGATGAAACAATCCAGAGCAACGGGAGTGCGTCATGGAGGCATTAGACGTCGACAAGCACCGCAATGTTGCGTTGCACCTTGCTCCAGCCTATGGTACGGCGTTGAAGCGAGAGAGAAAAAATTAGTTAGCTGGGGAGATGGAATGTGTAAAGTTTCCAAGCCTTCGAGGTCAGAGCAGAAACCAATGAGTGTTGATGGTTTGGAAGGTTTTGGAAAAAGTTAGAACTGAATCTGCCAACCAGGTTTACTCAGCTGCAGCAAAAATCATGCGTGCTTGTGCGCAAAATGGGATTTTTGGTTCAGTGGGAAAACCTTGAAACCTCACTCTTTTGGCTTGTCCAGAGGTACAGGAGGTCATGCTGGTAGATGGTGGTTGGAAAATTTTTTCAATAACTGCATACACGGCGGAAGCCACAGAAAAACTCACAAAACGGGGGCCTAATCATGATGTTTTTCCTGAATTGCAGAGTCTGTGGGATGCAAACCATCAATATGCACAATGGAACCCAATAAACATGGGTCAGCATTGCAGTTCTTTACAGCAGAAGAAGCAGCATATCCGTATCTTTATGTAAAAGAGTTGCAGCCATCGTGCACCAGTGCAATATCAAATAGCGCACGGCAGGTTGAAACACTGGGAAATCAGTTGGCTACAACAGCGGCAACTTCACATCGCTGGATCGTGGATTTGCTACAGAATCTTAGGTCAGCAAACTTCAAGGCTACTGTTTTTTCCCTCTTAATCCTTCACAGGAACCTGAGGACTCCACCTCTTCAAGCAGCAGTTGGAAGAGTATAGGTTGCTACAACGACAAATGCAGTGGGGTAGGGTTCGGGTCGTTGAAAAGGAGGGCACAACAACCTTGTTGTGGGTGAATAGCAAGGACGGGAAAGCTTTTGAGGATGGGAAAACTTTCGAATTGCAAGGTGAACCAGCCATCTTACGCTGTGATCGGGGTGTGGCCATTCGGAACTGGTATACTGGGTGTACCAGGTTCGAGTGGCCACACCTTGGCCTGGTTTCTGCTACATCAGACTTTACTGGTGCAAGCTGAACTATGCACGTTGGGTTTTCCTCGAGAGCGTGGGACTTCGTGGACAAAGCCGTGAAAGCAAGGCACACTAGATCGCTGGCCATCCAATTAAATGGAGATGTGATGGAGATGCTAAAACGGGACTTGGCAGAGGAACCCTATAAAGTGATAAAGGAGCGTGCAACTTTTCTCAAGCGATGGACAAGTAGGTGCAAGGAGCTGGAGGCACATGAATCAGTCGTGCATAGCAGGTTGGATCTGCACCTACAAAGTGTTTTTCTGGGAAACGCTTAATGCTTTTGAAGGAGATGTTGCAGAAACCTGAGTACCCTGACTCAAATTTGGGTTGACGAGATTGGTCGAGGTTTCAAACTGTCGGGTTGGTTGCCAATTGGGGGCCGATTGAAAGTTGAAGATCCATGACATTGACGAGATGGCAGCCTACACAACCTGGTGTCTTACGACAACGGGGGATTCTGCAATGGAAGGGATTGTGGTGAGACATATGACTTGGAGAATGCGTACAAGCAATATGGAGTGTGGAAGCAGACCGTTCTGTCCTTAGGGTTGCAGTTTGGGACCCCGATCTCAAAAAGGTGCAGTACCTGAGTAACCGCTCTCCCGTTTAGGCCGGTGGGCTCAGTGAGGTCTTTCTGGTGGGTCTTGCTAGCTATTTGGTATGTAGGTGTCAGAGGATTGAGACTATGTCGGCCAGACCCTTTTTTGACGATTACACCTTGAGCTTGCTTGCTCCTCCGGTGCGGCAGTGGCATCTGAAAGTCTTTACAACTGTTGTGCGTTGATTTAGCAAGAAAAGGTAGACTCGTTGCCCAGCAAGCTCCCAGGAGTTTGAGTAGGATGGCTTCGACAGGTAGGAAAGACGAAACCTCGACAGCTTCCGAACTTGGCACTATTCGAATCTTGAGGGAAAGGGTGATTTGCGCACCTTTTACTAGGACTATTGCAACAAGCCTTCAAACCTGGTTGGTCTTCACCGACAGAGCCTGCGAAGGCGAGGACGTGAAAAACAGGTTCTTTGAGAGAAATTCTGATTAGCCCTTGTGGAGTGGTTCTTGAGTTTATCTCAGAACGTGTTCCAGATCAGTGGATGCAAGGGTTTCTTTCTCTTTCTAAACATCCCATCTTTGCGCTTGAGCTACCAACGGTGTGGATCGCACTCAACGAGTGGGAAGGACACCTGAATGGAGCTCAATGCGTTTTTCATTTAAACAACGAAGCGGCAAAGGCTTCGCTGGTGAATGGTGCCTCCATGCAATCTAGTGGAGATGAGATCATTCAGGCCTTTGGTTACCCAGAGATGCGAAGGCCAGTCAAAGTTGATTTGCAAGGGCCCCAAATTCTAGCAACATCTCGGATGGTCAAAATCGTTTTGACTTGAAGGCAATAGAGAAGTTTGGAATTGGTCAAAAGAAAGTTCATTGGCAAAGCTTGTTGAAAGGATGGGAAATGAAGGATCGAACTCATGGGGTTTCAAAAACGGGATCCTGAGAGTTTTCCCATCGTGCGTTTCAAAAAGAATGCCAGCTTGATGTGCAGTGAACTTTTCGGAAATGCAAATTTTTGTTTTTGTTCAGAGTTTGAAATTTTAACTTGTCAGTGATGTCAATTCAGTGATGCAATCTCACAGCGACGGCGTTTACGTTTTCGATGTGCATCCTATCACGCGCGGGGTTCTTATATATAACACTGTTTCTATATTTTGATATAGAACTGAGGTGGATGTTTCTTCCTTGAGGGGTTACTGGATCAAACTGTTGGTTTCCTAAGGAGTAAATAAGGGCACACTCATTGCGAAGCGATGATGATCCCTTTATATACTCAAAAAGGAAAAATTTTGTCTTGGACAAAATTAAACAGTTTCCTCTGAGTAACTTGGAAGTTTAGACAAACCTAAATAAATTGTCAACACAAACTTCGGCGAACAAACTTGGTTTTGTTTTGAAAAGTTTGTCCTGAATTTTTAAGGTACAAGGTTAAAGGTTGTTTGTCAAACAAACGGAACCTGAAACCTGTCATGTTCACACATGGAACATGTTTTACAATTTTGTATGCCGCGCTCGCCTCAAAATAGGGTGGGAGGTGTGGGAACTGACTTGCACTTTTGAGTGTAAGGTCGAGATGTACCCGCCCAAACTGCGTTTTTCCCCCCCTTAAACCTTTTAATTGCCAGAGCAGACGTTCTACGAGAGCTCTGTGCATCCACAGGGGCCTACCCCTAGCCGTTTTTCAAAAACGGGATCCTGAGAGTTTTCCCATCGTGCGTTTCAAAAAGAATGCCAGCTTGATGTGCAGTGAACTTTTCGGAAATGCAAATTTTTGTTTTTGTTCAGAGTTTGAAATTTTAACTTGTCAGTGATGTCAATTCAGTGATGCAATCTCACAGCGACGGCGTTTACGTTTTCGATGTGCATCCTATCACGCGCGGGGTTTTTATATATAACACTGTTTCTATATTTTGATATAGAACTAAGGTGGATGTTTCTTCCTTGAGGGGTTACTGGATCAAACTGTTGGTTTCCTAAGGAGTAAATAAGAGCATCATCATCACCATCATCATCATCATAATCATCATCATCACCATCATCATCATCATCGTCATCATCATCATCATCACCATCATCATCATCATCATCGTCATTGTCAGTGTCATACGTCTTCCCTTCCTTCTTTCTCCTACCCCGCTAGCTTTCGTCATCCACCCCCGGCCTCAAGTGTGAACTTCAAGCGCAGCTCACTTTACGTTCAGGGATGCATTCAACTGGTTTCTGAAGAGGACTGTTTTAGCCCAAAAGCTGTCAACACTTCTTTGCCTGCAATCCGTGCGATTCACCTTGGAACTTGTTCTCAGAAGATTGCTTCCAGGTTGGAACAGAATCAACCCACAGCTCTATGCCCGGAGGACATGCAGACGCAGGTTTGTGGATACCACAATATGTGCCCAGCGACACAGATGTGGCTCAGAACAACACTTGTTTTTCGAAATGGTCAAGGTTGGGAGCTCATGGAATTCTCAGAACCAATCAGTGAGCTGGATGATCTTGAGGCTGAGATCTACGACCCTGAAAGCATTTTGGAAGTGCTCACACTTGCACATGTCCATTGCGTCCCAAGTGAAGACTTAGGTTTTCGTCTTGTCGAGGGTGGCCAGCCCACCGTGTTTGATGATGATGTCATGGATGACACTGAGGACCCTGTTGTTGAGGCTCCAGCTGACATCCCGAGGCTAAACCCTTGGAGGAAGGTAGACAGGTGCCATATCAGGATGAGAGCTCAGTGACTGTTGAAGGTGTTGTCTTCACTGCACAGTCTTCGAGAGCAGCGTGCACTTCACTTGGTTTGTCAACACCTGGCTCCACACATGACTGCATGAAACGGATGATTGAGCATGTGAAAACCCAGGATATGATTGCAGCTCAATCAGTTGAGGCAAAGCTTAAACGTGACATCGAGAGGCATGCAGTTCCACAGAGCAAGCCCCGTGCGCCAAGTGAGCAAGTTCGAGAAGCTCACAATCTTACGCATGAGCCCTATGAACCATGGTGCTCATGCACTATGTGTTGCACACAGAGCACGTCAAGACTCTCACAAAACGCAAAGGCATGAAGACTCAACTCACTCAGTCATTACCTTTGACTTGTGCTACTGCTCACGCATGGTGGATGAAGCTGACAAGCTTACTTTCTTGGTGATGAGTGATCGTCATACTGGTTTGTGCCTTGCGTTGCCTACACAACAGAAAGGTGGTCGCAGTCTTAACTACTTGGTAAGTGAGATGAGTCGTTTTGTGATATACTGTGGTCACTCAGAGATTGGTTTTCGATGTGATGGTGAGCCCACACTTGCACTTTTGGAAGCAGTAAAGAAATCTCTAACTGCCTTGAATGTTGTTGTGCATGCAACTCCGAACCGACACCAGTTGGAGACCACCAAGCCAACGGTGCTGCTGAAGCTATGGTGCGTGTGCTGAGGGCAAAGGCCAACTTGTTGGTGCAGCAAATCGAGGAATCCACAGGATGCCCTGGACCAACGTTTGGATGCTTGCGCCAAGTTTACTGTTGGTCACTCATTCATGCAGCTTGGTTACACGGTTACACAATCACTTTGTGGTTCGAAACGCCATGACTGGATATGAACGGTCTTCTGGAAGGTTCAACAGTGGCAAAGTAGCTCTTTTTGGTGAGTGCGTTTTGGGTTTCTTACGTACCAGTTTGAAGGGTCGAGCACAATGGACCCACGGCATTTGGCTCTCCGAGACAGCCAACAATGACTGCCATATCATTGGCACAGCATCTGGAATTTTTGTGACGCGCAGTATCAGGAGACTCCCAGATACTTTCAAACTGGAAATGGGAATGTGGCTATGCCAATCTTGGACACAGGTTGGTGCATGATATGCAAAGCGTTCTTCATTGCTCATGGGTGTTGCAATTGGAAGTGAACTCAGTCTTGGTGACCTGGTGACAAAGATGCACTTGCTGTCAGGGACTACTACGCCCGTTCCCATCCTTTCGAAGATGTGGACTCTCAAGCTATTTCAGCCGAGGCTGGGGATGGTAATTTGAATGCCCCTGCTGACACAGAGCAGCCAACATCTTCTGGTGATGTTGCCTCGAACACTGGTGATTCTGGCATGGCTCATGGAGACACAGGTCCTGAAACTCCTGTAGAACATGGTGGAAAAACACGACACTGAGCATGAAGTCCAAGGTGGTGCGCCCAAGCACTCACATGTGGAAGGTCTTTCCTCTTCCTCGCATGGTGGTGTGATCCCTCAAACTCGAATTGCTGAAGCAGGTAGTGAACTCTTGGATGACATGCCATTTGAGCAAATGGCCTCTCCACAGAAATCTGGACGACATGGTGATGGCCCTACCCGCCCTACCATTGTCAACTTGTTGGGATGCATACGCAGTGTCGAGGCACTCGACATCGAGCTTGATGTTTCTCTGCAGTGTGATGACTTGGATACACTGATCCAACATGAACTGAACTTGGATGATGACCCATATGGATGTGGGTCAAAATGGAAGACCTAGGGGACCACAGATGTTAGTCTAGTTTAGTATTCACCATCCATAATTTTGGGGTACCTAATTTTGACCCATACCCATATGAAACTGGTTTGGATCTCAATGAGAGCCTCAAGGAGCTCAGTTTTCCATACTCTGCACAGGAACCCGACGTTTCTTCAGAGGAACTGCAAAGGCTTGATGCGATTGCAGATCAAGTGGAAGTCCAGCGTCTTTCAGGCCTTCAAGTGCTCAAAGAGGACAACTTGCCCTATGATGCCAAAAGCTTGAGCACAAGGTTTGTCAGAACGTGGAGAGAGAAGAAAGACGAGTCTGGGAATGCAATATGGTTGAGAAGGAGTCGTCTAGTGGCTCGTGAATACACGTGGCTGCAACCAGACAGAGAATCTTTGTTCTCACCTGCAACTTCCAATGTAGCTAGCAGGATCTTGCCAATCTGCTTTCTCAGTCTTTGAGAACACCAAGATGCGGTGATGGCCTCGATAGATGTCAAGGATGCTTTCCCGACAGTGCAGCAGGAGGTGCCCACACGTGTGACTTGCACCGCCGATGCTGCTGGCTCTTCAGTGAGCTATAATCTTGGCCGTGTCTTGCCGGGACAACGTGATGGAAGTCTTCTCTGGTACAAGGATCTTGCACCATTCGTGAGGGAATGTTCTCTGGAAATGGTGGAATTCAAACCCTATCCAAGCATTCTCAAGAGCAAGAATGGTGATTGCTTTCTCATGATCCATGTGGATGACCTCTTGGTGGTTGGAACTCGAAAAGCAGTGATGGAAGAGTTGATCCCTGCACTCAAGACCAAGTACAGCGTCTCCGTTGAGACGATGAGCAAAGGCGGGGACGAAGTCAGTTTCTTGAAGCGCTCTCACTGCTTGATAGATGATGGAAGGATGCTGATCAAGTACGTGTCACCACAAGCACTTGGGTCAGCTATGCAAGCTTCTTCACATGTCTCAGAAGCTTCAGTGCAAAAAGGCGCCAGGTCACTCTGAGATTGAGAATCCAGACGATAGCAAGGAACTCTCTGCACATGACGCTTCAGTCCTCAGGTCATGTGTGGGTATCTTGCTTTACCTCTCGGGTGACTTGCCACAGTGCCAGTACGTGATCAGGTATTTGTCCACTTTCTCTTCGAAGCCAGCTGAAAAGGCAATGGTTGTCTTGCGACATCTGGTTGGATACATGGCAGCTCATGCAGATCAATGTGTTTCTTTGAAGTGGAAAGGGATTCATTCCGGCGTCTTCAAAGACTACCAGATGGAAGATCCCATTTTAGAGATTTTCAGTAATGCAGCCTGGGTGGCAGACAGGCAAACACGCCGATCTGTTTCTGGAAGTGTCATTTTCTTTGGGACATGCATGGTCTACTCCTCTTCTCGAACTCAGAAGGTAGTATCCCTATCGAGCGCAGAGTCTGAAACATACTTTGCTGCTTCAGCCGTGATGGGTGCCACCCTCATTCAGAGCATCTTCGCATGGCTTCTTCAGTGTCACATGTTGATGTGTTTGTATTTGGATCCATTTGCAGCAAGGGGTATACTATCACGAAAAGGGGTAGGCAGACTGAGGCATCTGAGTTGTCGAGTACTATGGCTCCAAGATCTCGTTTCAGAGCGAAGATTGATGGTCAAGGCAGTTTTGGGTGCCGTGAACCCTGCTGACATTGCAACGAAACGACTCAGTGCAGCAAGGATTGGTTCGCTCAGCTAATTCCTCGGTCTTTGGTGTGGCTCAAGCTGCAGTTTAGTTGGTGCATGGGACACAGCCAAGATTTTTTTAGTCATGTGAACATCATTCCATCAAGACAGCTCGTCAGGTCATTGATGAGCACTCTCAGCGCCTTGGGCACATTGTCTCAGTTGACACAACTTCAAGGATGCACTGGCAGCAATCTCTTTTCGTTTTCAGCAGTGGATGTCGTGCCAGCTGAGTCGCAGTTTGCCATCAAAGTGGTGGTAATATGGCTGCTTTTGTTCGTTGGCTACTACGATGTCTACTTGAATGCCAGCCCTGGAAAGGCATCTGGAAATTTTGAGCCCATGGACGAAGACACTGATGAGCTGGACAGTATGGGTGGAATCACATGCATGGATGGAATGAGCAGCGTGGAGTCAAGCTCAGGTGACTTCGACAGTGATGAAGGTGGGGTTGAGATCGTTGAGGGTCACCCAGCCTTCTCACCTGAAGGTTTGCTCCACTTGCTGTACGGGAGGTCACACGTTGTGAACTTCTAGCAGCTTCCAATCAAGATCAAGCAAGAGTTGCAAAGTACCAGCAACGCAAATCTCTGTTGCAGGAGATGCTCACCTACCTGCACCACGCGAACTATGAAGAGTATGAGAATGCCAGCAGTATGCTGCATCTGGTGGATGTCTTGTCTTCAGATGAAGATTCTCCAAGTGGCCCTAATGGCCCACCAGGTGAACACGTCACAGGCATGATGGCTGCAGCTGCTGCTGTCGCCAATACAACGCTGGCTGGATGTGACAATGTGCCAGCTGGTGATGCGAGTGGCTTCACAGTGAGCGTGCCAACTTTGGTCCTCATCACATGGACCTTGCTTTGCATGCTCTATAGCTGGTGGATGCTCCGAGCCAGCCCGTGGCATGACATGAACTACGTGGAGTTCTGATTCCAGCTGAACTTTGCACAACAGAGGAGGTAGAACCAGTGGTAGAAGGTTTGGTGACTGTCACACTGAAGCGAGTCCATGGACGTCTGAAGAAAGCACAAGAAAGTTCAAACCATGGAAGAATCCTCAAGTACACGCAAGGGAAGAAATGGCTATGTACCATGCTGACACATCTTCCTGGCTCCAACTTTGAGAGGAACAGGGTGATGGAAAGTCTGGCTGGTGACAAGGTAGCAGTTAGACTTGTCTAAAAGCTGTTTATAAACTTGACCTTGCAGCCTTCTTGAAGGCGTCCCGAAAAAAATATGTATGAATTTTTAGACAGTTTGATTTGTCTTCTTTAAACCTGTTTGAGTGACAAACAACTGCACGTGTTTCAACACTCATCCTTGTGCTGTGTATAATATAAATATACACTACATACCATGCATGCATATGTATGTGTATATTCAATGCCTCATGCCGTGAAACAAACATTTCACAAACCTCGCTATGAATTATTTGTTCGTGTGGCATTTTACTTTGGAGGCCTATTTTTTTTTGGATTTTTTTTCTTTTACGTTTTTGGATTTTTTTTTGGGTTTCTTGTTTTATCTTGCTTTCTCCTTTTTTTGCGTTTTTGCTTTTGTGCTTTTTTGTTTTTTTTTGTTTTTTTGCTTGTTTGCTTTTTTTGCTTTTTTGCTTTTTTGCGTTTTTGCTTTTTTTTGCTTTTTTTGCTTTTTTGCTTTTTTGCTTGTTTGCTTTTTTGCTTGTTTGCTTTTGTGCTTTTTTGCTTTTTGCTTTTTTTGCTTTTTTGCGTTTTTGCTTTTTTGCTTTTTTTGCTTTTTGCTTGTTTGCTTTTGGCTTTTGGCTTGCTTTCCATGGCTTTTGGTGGTATTTTTAGTATGTCAAACTTGCACATTTTTCAATACACTAGTTTGAGCCGACTATATTCATATATATATATTTATGTTTAAATTAAAATCATAATATATATATATTTACATATATATATATGTATATTTATATATATATATTTATATGCATTTATATACACACTTGTATATTTATATCTAGATATATTTATATTATTTATATTTTCTACTTATATATATATATTTTATATATATATACATATTACTACTATTTATGTTCAAATTCAAATATATATATATTTACATATATATATACATATATATATACATATATATATATTTATATATATACATATATATATATTTACATATATATACATATATATGTAAATATATTTATATATATTTATGCATGTATATATACACTTAAATATATATTATATTGATATATTTATATTTACATATTCATATTGATATTTTATATATTTATATTTATATTTATATATTTATTTTTATATATTTATATTTACATATAAATATATATTTATGTACCTATATATATACATTCATATGTATATACATATAAATCATATAAATGTATATATATATATAAAGAAGTATGTATCTATAAGTATATGTACTGTATTCCACATGTTTCCAGGGTGCATGTCGTGTAGTCTATACACCTTGAGTATCACATTCAACCCAGCACCTTGCATGTAAAATAGGTGTTTCCAATCTGCTTTGGGGGGGAGGCGCTGCGCCCTCCCCCCCAATCCCACCCCCTCCCGCTTTTTTTAATTATTTAAATTCAAACTTGCACACTTTTCAATACACTTGTTTGATTCGACTATATTAATATTTTGTGAAAAATTATATATATATATATATCTAGACATATATATATATATAGACACACGTATACATATATATATATGTATATGTATATGTATATATTTGCATTTATATATACACTTATATTTATATATATTAATGTACTTATATAAATGTATATATATATATATACATACATACATATTAATATGTATATACATATCAATGTATATATATATATTTACATAAATATATAACTATAAATATATATATATATATATTATAAATACACATACATATTTACATATAGATATACAGACGTATACATATATATATATATGACATATTTGTGGTTGTTTTTATACACAACTTTGATCCCAACATATACAACAAATAATCATGTAATTATACCTAATTACATGTTGTATCCCTAAACCCTAAACCACACCCTGCATATACATACATGCATGCATGCATACATACCTACCTACCTACCTACCTACGTACATACATACATACATACACACATACATATATATATATAGATTGATTGATTGAAGAAAACCAAAGAAACCTTGCAGAAAACGATGGAAAATTGAAGAAAACCATGGAACAATTGAAGAACACTATGGAAAAATTGAAGAAAACCATGGAAAACTTGCAGAAAACCATTGGAAAACCATGGAAAAATTGAAGAAAACCCGGGAAAAATTGAAGAAACCAATGGAAAAATTGAAGAACACAATGGAAAACTTGCAGAAAACAATGGAAAATTGAAGAAAACCATGGAAAATTGAAGAAAACTATGGAACAATTGAGGAAAACTATGGAAACATTGAAGAAAACCATGGAAAAATTGAAGAAAACCATGGAAAAATTGAAGAGGCACGAACCCCAAAAAAAATTCCAAAACTGTAAAAAAAAATACCAAAAACAATTCTGCACCCTTTTACTTTTCAAGATGCAGGGTTGGGTAGGGAGGGTCGCCTGATGCATGGGTCGCCTGATGCATGGGTGAGAAATGCTAGCGATGTTGATGCAGGGACATGCGTTCCCAAATTTCAGTTCCAATGCTACGGAACCAACATGTGACACAATGCGAGGAATCCCATTTGAATTCCTTTGGAGATCACCCTTGTCCGCCAAAGAGAGGTGAACACAGAGTTTGCGTCAGCTGCCAGCTGTTCATTTTGCACGTTTTCGGAATGCACTATTTGATTTGAGTTGTTTTTGTTTAAGTTTGAGATGGTGTATGTTGTTCTCCCCATGCGTAGGATGCGAACGCGCTGCGAAGAATACATGCACCCGATGTATGACGATATATCGAATGTGTCTCCATATATATATATATGTATGGGTCTATGTTTGTGTCGATGCTTTGTAGGGACAAGGTCGTTTGTAACGAGCTGAGATCAGACGATGAGTCGCCATCGCACGGGCATCCCACCGAGG
Organism: Cladocopium goreaui; assembly: GCA_947184155.2. NCBI lineage: Eukaryota > Dinophyceae > Suessiales > Symbiodiniaceae > Cladocopium > Cladocopium goreaui. The sequence goes on along the minus strand of CAMXCT020000113.1, from coordinate 496,462 downwards.
TCATGGAGGAGCTGGTGAAAGCTTCTGCGATAGCCCATGGCCACCTCATGGCGCTGCTGGAGTACGACAAGTGGAAAGCATCATGTGACCTGCTTAGGTCGTTGGGTGAGGCCTTGCGCTCGCCGGAGCCGGCGCCAATGGACGAAGCTGGTGGAAGCGATGACAATGACGATGATGACAACATGGGAGGCCCAGATGAAACAGATAGCCAAAAGAGAAGGAGGTATATGAATGAGGAGATGTGCGAAGTCTCGGGCCCTGACCTTTGGACTGACATGCACTAGGGTCCAGCAGACAGAGCTGGAGATGGTCAGGAGGAATTCTGAGAGGCAATAGCACCAAGGAAATCAGTGGCTGCAACAGCAACAAAGGCTTTGCAACTGCTGTAGCGCAACTTTTCACAGCACAGAACTCCAATAGAATGCACGGCCTGGACTTGGAGGAGTCCTGAGGAATACATAGGAATGATATTAGGCAAAAACCTATATCAAGGCGGGGTGTTGTATATTTACGCATGTGCAAACCCTGCAGAAACAGTACAGTTGATGTCAGTCATTTGCATCGACAGCACGCATCGAGAAGTGTCACTCAGCGTGTATCGTCAGGCGCTTTTTGGTTCCAGCAAAATTTGCGCATTTCCGTTTGATGCTGATTTTTTTTTCAGGTCGAAACGTGGCCGTTGCACACCGAACTCTTGCTACAGTCTCGGGTTCTTCTTGTCGTCAATTCTTCCAGACCCATGCCCGGAACCGCGGAAACACAAACCTTGCCTTGACCCCAGGAACCACCATATCTGTGAAAACATAGGGAATCCCGCTTCCGCTTCCATGGTTTCACCCGCGTTGCACTCATGCGTTGTCATGCACTCATGAACTGTCATTGTCATGTACTTGTAGTATTCCCACCTGCGAAGTGCTGTTGCCATGTCTATGGTTACGAAAGAGTTGGAACAGTGCTCACATGTGGCATGGCAGTCATGGAAGCAAGGATGACACGCACAAAACGAGACGTGAGTGTAGGAATCCATTCCAGTTCACATAGACATGAAACCATGTCTGACTTTACATCGCCAGGCCCTTTTGGCACAAAACAGCGCGCGTTACGGCTGTTGTTTCACATGGTAGCGGAGCTGAAGACCGGCTCACGCCAATCCCTTTGATCCTGCCTTTTGGGGAGCTGCTGGAACTGGACAGATCCAAATACAATTGCAATACTGGCTTTGGGACTTCATACTGGGGATTTTGCGATCCAATACAGGTGTCTCTGAACAGGTGCGTTGATGGATCTATATACATTTCTGGCTGCAAACGTGAGAGAAACAATTTGGTTGCCACGTGATTTTCTTTGAGGTGGAATTTCAGTGAGTGGAATTTTCATTTGTGCTCAGTGCTGGAAGTAGATGGCAACTGCGCCTGATGGGAGCGCGGTGGCACAAGCTGCAGGAGATGGATCTCCACCAGCAGGTGGTTTCATGGATGTGAACGTTGCAATGCGTATGGTTGCAGCGGCAGAAGCGGCAGCTGAAGCTGCAAGGGCAGCTACCAATCTGGCTTCAAGGAGCACTTCAGAGGATCAGGGAAAATCTTGGTGGAAATTGCTTCCACGGCCTCCAGTATTTGACCACTCCTCAAGGGAGTCAGAGATAGCAGGTTGGAAAGAATGGAGTTGGATGTTTGAACAATATGTTGCATCTGTTGATACGAGATTTTCAGATGATGTCCAGCAGATACGGTCCAACTTGAACACAATGGTGGATCCAGTGGATTTTTCAGACAGTGAGAAGCAAAGGAATAGCTTTTTCTACAGCTTATTGTCTTCACTTTTGCGGCAGAGACCATTGCTGGTTGTTCGACAGGTTTCTGGCTCAAATGGCTTCGAGGCCTACAGGTTGCTGATTCAACAAAACGAACCTCTGTCAAAGAACCGCAGTATGGGCTTGTTGAACGTGATCATGAACTGGCCTACGTTTTCAGGTAAGATGTCATACATGCAGCAGACCCTAAAGCTGGAACATGCCTATGCAGAGTATGAGAAGTTGGGTACAAGGTTGAATGACGATCTGAAAACAGCTGTGTTGATGCGCAGCATTACAGGTCAGCTTAAAACATGGTTGCAGCTGCAGGTGTCAGAGACAACAACCTATGCAAAAGTGAGAGAGATGATAATGGCTTACGATGCTTCTACAACGAGATGGTCTGAACAGATGGTGCTGGGGATTGACAACAGTTCTCCAGGTACAGATGGCCCGGTCCCCATGGAGATCGATCGCATTGAGGGAAAGGGCAAAGGAAAACACAATGGCAAGGGCAAGTCCAAGGACAAAGGCTCTTCAAAGGGCAAAGCTGGAGGAAAACAAAAGGGAAAAGATGGAAAAGGCAAGAGTCAGAAAGGTGACCAAAAAGGATCAAAGGGAGGAGGAGCTGGAAAACAATCCAAGGGCAAAGGAAAAGGAGAGAAACAATGCTATGTTTGTGGCCATACAGGACACTATGCACGGGATTGCTGGCAACAGGTTCGAAATGTTTCCACAGATGGTGGACAAGGATCTACGGTGCAGGGATCTCCTGCGTCATCAGCAGGTGGCATGTCGAGCGTGTCACACTCTCAGCCTGTGTCTCAGCCAAGCAATTCTGCCCAGGCCACCCAACATCGTGTTGCAAGAATCTTGGAAACTGGTGATGATGTTAAGCATGATGAACTGGTTTTCGACCTACGTAGTTCAGGGTCTTCACATTTCAGTGGCAATGTCAACGCTTTGCATTACTTCATTGGTGATGGTGATGATGATTTTCAAAGCATGGGACATGTCAGAGCAGTCATTGATGAGATGAGTGACAGCGGTGAAGAGATGTTCAACATTTTGTTGGATTCAGGAGCTGATGCATCCATTTTCCCTGTGACCTTGCTTGGAAAAGGTAGACCGACAGAAGGTGTTGTTGGGAAGTTACATGATGCGCAGGGAGCTGAGATTCCAATCGATGCTGTCCAAGACATGGAAATCAGGTTGAAAGATGTGAGTGGAAGCACAGTGATTTTGCGTGAAAGGGTTGCGGTTTCAAAGCATGTTAGCCAACCAATTCTGAGCTTTGGTCGTCTTCTTGAAGGAGGCTGGTCAATTGATGGATGTCAACAAGCGCTCACCCACCATGCAGGGGCCAACATTCCAGTGGAGTTGCAAAACAAATCTCTGATGGTGCAAGGAACAATACGTGTTTTGCGTGAGTCATGTGATGTTGTTGACATGCATGTCAGGGCAATTCAAGCTGATGTCATGGACCATGTTGTTGAAGGACGTGTTGGATGGGATTTAGATGCCTATGGTCAAGGACTTGGAAGGCACTTCGACAACAAGTACCAGGACCCTAGTCTGGTCAAGCCTGATTTGCCTGGACGTTTCTGCAGAACCACGTTGATTGAGGGTGATGACAAGAAATGGTATGTTGTTGAATTGTGCGAGAGACTGGATGGTTTGATTCAGTATGATGCAGAGTTCTATGAGATGAGTGGCAAGCGCAACATTATTACCATTTTGACTGATGGTGAGAAAGATCCTCTTGTGATGGGATTCAAATTGATGGATGCAGAGCCCCAAGCGTTTCCAGTGCAAGCTGATGAAGGTGATGTGGAGATCTCAGAGGAGATTGAACCGGCTGATGAAATTGTAGGTGTTGAGATTCCAGAGGGACAGATTACAGTTCAGCCGTCTTCAGAAGAAGAAATCAATGTGAATGGAACTGTGTTGAAACCTGACAGTGGGCTTGCAGCACTGAGGGCAGGTTGTGCGTTTTATGGTCTTTCGAGCTCAGGTTCCAAACAACGTTGCTTTCAGAGGATGCTGGATCATCAAAAGAAACTGGAACTTGACATGGTGCTTGCTGCTTCACAGGATGCCTTGCAACAACTTGGTAGGCAGCCACGTGGACCGCCAGCTGCAGAGGTCCCTTCAGAAGCAGAGCAAGCAGCTCATCGATTGACCCATGTGCCTTTTGCAAGTTGGTGCCCCAGTTGCATTGCTCACAGAAGCAGGCCAGACAGGCATGAGAGGACAGGTGAGTCACATGCCAACGCAGTACCTACGATCAGTTTTGATTTCTTTTACACAAAAGCAGATGGAGAAGCGCCGGGTGAAGATGCTCCAGATACAATTTTGGCGCTCATCATGGTGTGCAGTCAAACCTCATATGTTGCATGCGTGCCTTTGCAAGGGAAGTCCCAGTTGGATTTGATGAACAGGGAACTGGTGCAGTTTGCACAGAGGCTGGGACATGGAGAAGTGATTTTTAGATGTGACAATGAGCCTGCAATTCTTCAACTGCAAAGGTTAGCAACCAAAACGAGACAAGCAATGGGATTGAAAACCAGAATGACGAGCTCAGTGGCCTATGACCATGGGAATGCCCTAGCTGAGAACGCAATTTCACGTGTGAGGTCTCTTGCGTGCTCACTGATGCATCATCTTCATGGACGATTGGGCATTCAGCTTTCAACAACAAGTGCGTTGTGGTCTTGGGCACTCAGACATGCTGCATTTCTGGTGAGTAGATTTTCAGTAATCAATGGAGCCACCCCATATGAGCTTGCGTATGGAAGACAATTTACTGGCACTTTGTGTGAATATGGTGAACCAGTTTTTGCTTTCATCCACCCTGGGACAAAAGCTACACCCAAGTGGAGACGTGCACTCTTTCTGGGCAAGTCAGAGGACCAGAACAGTTTTGTGTTGTTTGATGGGCAAGCAGTGGTGTTGTCAAAGAACGTCAGAAGGATTCAAACGACATGGAGAAGCCACATGGCTTACTATCTTCACTGCAAGTGCTACTCATGGCAATACAAATCTGGCTTTGGAGCAAGGGTGTTACCAACCATGAAAAGGGCGGTACCAAAAGCCGTCAGCTTTGAGGTTCCCATTGGACCTGTGGAAGGAAGCAAACTTCACGATGAAGAAGCTGAGGCAGTGATCAAGTATGCTGAACAGGAAAAACGTGCTGAAGAAGAACAGTTTGCGATGGGCCAGAATGACCCCTTGGCTTTGCAGTTTCAACAACAGCAAGAGCAACAACAAGTGGTGAATCCTACGGTTTTTGATGACCACATTCTCATTGATACATCAACTGCTCAGGTGATTGGTGAGGCAGGAGGAGCTAGTGCTGCTCCCAGTTCAGTTGCAGATCCTGGTTTGATGATTCCGGTCACACCTCCTCGTGACTATGTTGAGCTGGAAAGTCCCCGTGTTCCTGCATCTACAAGACCCAATGAGGGTGATGAGAATGAGTCTACAAAAAGGGCTCGAGTTGAAGATGCAAAGAAACAACGTATTAACCGTTTGAGACAGGAGTATGAAGACAGACTTTCTGCAGTGAAAATCGAGTACAAAGAGTACTTCACCATGGATGATTACTCAACCGACCTTGATGTTGAGCATGGTTTAGAGGAGGAGCAAGATGATTGGATTGGAGAGGATGAGATTCAACTGACTGGTATTCCAGAACAACTGTGGGCAGACTTTCCTGTTGAGTCTACACCGACAGAACCGCCAGCTGCTTGGATTGACGAGCTTGCTGACCAAACAGAAGTGAAAAGGCTGGTAGAAATGGGAGTGCTGGTGGTGGCAAACCAATTTGATGGTGCAGTAACTGGCAGTTTGAGTACAAAATTCGTGAGAGATTGGCGACTCAAGGACTATGTTGACAGCAATGGATGTGTTGTCAAGCGATGGATGCGCAGATCCCGTTATGTTGCCCGAGAGTTTGCTGCAAATGTGCGCAGATGGGACACATTCAGTCCAGCAACAGGAGCTCACACTTCGAACTTACTTCCTTTGAAGTATCTGTGGCAGAAACAGTTGGCTGCAGAAATGAGTGAGGGAAAAGCATATGAGGTGGTGCTTGGTTGTTTGGATGTGAAAGATGCGTTTTTGCAAGTGGCACAACAAGAGCCAATTCTTGTGACCATACATGGGGAGGAATATGTGATACAACGCAATCTTCCTGGTCAAAGATTAGGTGCTCGAGCCTGGTATGAATGTCTGCGTGATTTCCTCAGCAAGGAACTTGAGTTTGAGTTTTGCAAAGAACAACCGTGTCTTGCCAGGAACAAAAGCTGCACGATCATCATTCACGTGGATGACATCATGTTTGTTGGAAGCAGAACTTACTGGCAAGATGTTTTTCTGAAACGCATGAGTGAGAAGTTTTCCATTTCACACTCTCAGTTGGATGGAGTTGGAACAAGCGTGAGTTTCTTGAGACGCAAAGTGACAGATATGGGTGATTGGCTGATGCTGACTCCAGGCATCAGTGTCTCCAAAGTGGTGAAGGTTTTCGAAGAATCATTTGGTGTTGCACGAGCTCAGAAGATTCCATGCAGTGCTGAAATTCAGATGGAAGATGTTTCTCAAAAGCTGAACCCAAGAGACGCTACAGCATATCGATCAATTGTTGGATTGTGCCTGTACATTGGTCGAGAACGTCCTGACCTGATGTTCACGATTAAGGAGTTGGCTGGTGGAATGTCAAGCCCAACATTGACAGGACTTCAACGGCTTCGTAAGCTGGTGGGGTATATGAAGCATGTTGGTGACGTTGGTGTAAAACTTGTGATGCCTCTCCCAGGTCAAGGAAAGTTTTCCAATGATGGTGAACACTTTTGGGTTCTGGAAACATACAGTGATGCTGACTGGAGTGCAAATCGATCCCACAGGCGCAGCACATCGTGTGGTATGCATTTTCTTAACAATTCCTTCCTCTTCGGCAGCAGCAGAACTCAGAAAACAATTTCGTTGTCTTCCTGTGAAAGTGAACTTCATAGCCTAGTAAGCTCAATGTGCGATGGCCTTTTCATCATAGCATGTGCACAATTTATCCTGGGAGAATATATTCACCACGTTCAGTTCACAGACAGTAGCAGTGCCCGACAGCTGGCCAGTCGTCAAGGTGTTGGAAAAGTTCGACACTTGTCTGGAAAGGTTTTGTGGGTACAACAGATGGTGAACGATAAACTGGTGATACTCAGGCAGCTGCCTACAGCGGTGAATTTGGCTGACATTGGGACGAAGAGCTTGGCAAAACAAAGGCTTTCCTATTTGATGAATGAAAGTGGTTTAATCTATGTTGCAACTGGTGAAGAGGTTGGATGGGAAGAAGCGCAACAGCAAAAGGAGAAAAGCGCCAATAGCCAACAAATCAAGAGGATAGCCAAGACGATTTTCAACATGAGCGTTGCTATGGGCCTTGGGCCGGTGGTTGCAGATGCTCAGCAGTGTTCAGAGCCAAGCAGTGATACAAATGCTTGGTGGATGCTGGGAATTTTCCTGGTGATTTTTCTTGCGGCAATTTGCCGGTTTGTATGGCGCAAATGGATGCAGATGAGAAAAGACATGGAGAATGTTGAAACTCAATTGGCAGACCATTATGAGTATGCCGCATGGCTTTGTGAAAGGTTGGATAATATGACATGGATGAGAGATGCAATCCATGCCCTGGGTGAACGATTGGATCAGTTGGCAAATCGCATTGCAACCAATGCAGATGATACAAGAGATGCATTGACTGTTTTGGACGATGCAACTGACGTTGTGCGCTATGGGTTGATGGAGTTTGGAGGATTTGTGAGGAACCAAAGCCTCACAGGACAACAAAGGACCCATATGTTTACTCAGGAAAGGGCAAATTTTGTCCTATGGAACATGCAGAGGAATCGACCAGATGACACCGACCCTTTAGAAGATGCAGAGGAAGAGCGATTGACAGATGATGAGGTTGAACCTTCATCTACAGAAGGTATGAATAACCTGATGGAAGCAATGAGGAGAGAACAAAACATTGCATTGACGAGAGAAGCATGGGAGGACGCCTCAATGATCCAACAGGCACTGATTACAATTCTGGATGCAAGTTCTGGAACAAATCCTGTTGGGATGACTATGGGCGTGATTGAGAGAATCAGAAGTGTTTTTCAGAGACTGCACAGGTCAGCACGAAACCGTGGACACAATGACCGTGCAGGATCGTACCTACGGTATGTGGAGGACCTTCATGGAATTATGCGTGGATGAGAATTCAATGGTTTTTCAAAATGATGGCTTTTCAGAAAGAAGCGCTGGAGAGACTGTCATGGAGGCCAAGAAATTTACAAAAGAGGCAAGTCAAAGACTCAGCCTTTTTGAGGAGGAGTACGAAAGAGTTGGAACAGTGCTCGCATGTGGCATGGCAGTCATGGAAGCAAGGATGACACGCACAAAACGAGACGTGAGTGTAGGAATCCATTCCAGTTCGCATAGACATGAAACATCGCCAGGCCCTTTTGGCACAAAACAGCGCGCGTTACGGCTGTTGTTTCACAATGGTTGACAATGCGACAAGGCTCAGCATAGACATTTAGTCAGTCATTAGTCCGTAATTCGGAAGTTTTAGAACTAAAGTTCCGTCGGCAACATTTCTGAACACAATTTGGCGTCCTCAATGTTTTGCGACATTGTTTTCTAATTTCAATAAATTGTTGTGGGCGGTCGCATGAGTATACTGTAGCACTATGTTTTGCCGTCATCAAGACTATCCGCCTCTTTTTGCATTCGCATTGTGTTTTTGCAAACATTAGTTTTGAATACGGATTACTGAATCAGCATGGTTTTTCTGAATATACAGTCGCGTAGGTGTTGCTTGAATTTTTCGTTTTTTTTTTTTAACGGTTTGTTTTGCAATTTGTTTGACGAATTTTTGAATTTGTAAAGTGCGCAGACAAGGCAAATGTGAAACCAAAAACAACAACAAAAGTCGTAACGAACACAAATTATAATCATTATGTATAATTTTGGGACAATTTTTGCGTCAAAATTTGCCTTGCCAAACGAGGAATATTACGTATTGTAATCATTTGATGTAGGTTTGATCCGTATGTTTTGATGTGTGGTGAAAGAAAACAGGTTCAACCAATATTGCGCCAAATGTTATTTGTGTCAGGTGCTGGAAAATGCATTGCCACATTGGTTGTAGCTTTATCCGGTTGGATTTGGCTTTGAGGGTGCAACAAAAATTGTTTCGGGGCCTCGGGTGTGGAAGGCGCTGAGAATTGGTAAATTTCATCAGTGTGGTGTAATCACGAATTTGAAAACTGCCAACATTAAAAAAAATCCAGCTGTTAACACTGCACTTTGGCAGGCGGCTGGGTGAGCCCACCCCGCGCTGGCTGCGCAGCTGCGCGGGTTCCGCAACATGGATGTGCGGCCCCTAGTGCAAAAAAATAGCAATGGCAATAACAGTGACAGTAGCACTGACAATAATCAGAATTTCACCACGTGAAATTGTGGTACAGTGGTGGATTTGTTGAATTTGCTTCCCATACATACCGGCAGAGTTACCTTGTTTGGTAAGGTGAGATCGCAGGAACAGATCACCGGCACCCGGATGTCATGGAACATTTGGCCCAGCACGAGGCTTTTGGGTGGGAAAAGGTGCTTCGGATGTTTCAGGATGTTTGCAGCTGGCCGAATTTGGCAAGCTCGGGATGGGGCTGTGTGGGTGTCTCCGCCAATGATTCAAATGCCATTCCCAAGGTTTGAGACAAGTGACATGTTTACTCGTTGTTAATAAGACAATAAATCCATTATTTGTACGTAGTTGACTATTCAACAGGTGTTTGGAAGAAAATGACGAGGACAAATGCAATATGCAAACATAAAATGTATCCGTTTGCGCAAAAGACAATGTTGTCACGAACAACCCTTCTAGGAGCGGACATGTTCATCAAATATTGTTTTCCTTGAGTTTGCATGCATTGCAGTGTGCCCCTTGTACAGTGTAGTGGTGGCAACTGATAACGTTCTCCGTTGCAGATTGGATGCAACTCGCATCATCGTGCCCCTTGGGTGCTTGTACACCCCACTGAAGGACCGCCAGCATTGTGCACGTTTCCCTTGTTTCACCGACTTTGTGTCCTTTTTGCTGATTTTCCGTTGCATCAATCCTAAAGGGTTCGATTTGATGCAAAAAACTTAACCATGCTGAACCTGGATTCATGGTTTGGGAATCAAAGTAGGATGAGAGGGGAGAAGGCAAAACTCTTCAAGTCGCTCAAAGGAGACAGAGGGCCTCCAATTAGTGGAGTACGAACCCGTCATTTGCAAGGCAGGCCATGATGTTTGCGGTTAGGACACAACAGCTGCTGCTGATCCCATTTTTTTCATTTTTTCTGGAATTGAAGAGCTTTGGGTGACACGGAGTCACACGTTCTTAGTAGCAAAAATACCTCTCAAAAAAAATGTTGTTTTTTGTTTGCGTTAGTTTACATCGCTAAATTGATTTCATACATACTGTCCATTATATACATATATGTACAATGTACATGCACACACACACACATACACACACCGTATGTACACGCAATGCAGTGCAATGCAACGCAATGCAATGCAAGGCCGCGCAAGGCAACGCAACGAAACGAAAGGAAACGAAAGGAAAGGAAAAGGAAAGGAAAAGGAAAGGAAAAGGAAAGGAAAAGGAAAGGAAAAGGAAAGGAAAAGGAAAGGAAAAGGAAAGGAAAAGGAAAGGAAAAGGAAAGGAAAAGGAAAGGAAAAGGAAAGGAAAGGTCATGAAATGAAGTGGAAAGGAGTGCAAAGTGATGTTGTGTTATGGTATAGTTTGCATGGATGCAGGTATGTATGTATACATATACACATCCTGTGTATATAGAAATGATATGTGTGCACACGCGCAGAGTGATAGGTAGTTTTTTTTGGTTCACAAAAAAACGGAATGGCATGTCATTGGTCAAAATAGCAAAAAACCAGGGAAGAGATTGTGGAGCTGTGCTCAACCCTTTCTGCTACGTGGACTTCCACTCCAAGAGTTCTCCCCTCAGTTCTTGCTCGGAAGGTGTTGCAGTCCCTTTGAAGAATTGACCGCATATACTGTAACAGATTGTAACAGATGATTGGTTTCAGATGCCAAATTGCAAAGGTTGGACGTGCCCATTTTGCCACCAGCGCAATCGTTTTCCACAGTGCCTGCCTTGGTGTCGAATGCAGGCGTAGGCATGGGGCAGTCCTATCTATCATTGTTGAGGTGATTCTTGAAAGATTCACGATTTTTCTTTTCAATATCCTAAATGGTGGTATTTAAGACATATTTAAGACTTCAGCCGTTTCAGCCAGAATGAAACTGATGGCAGATCTGCCTTCAAACATCTGAGCACCCCAGGGTTCCATCTTTCTTGCTGGCCTCCGGCGGCAGTTGATCTTTTTGCTAGTTTAGGCACTATGCCGACCATATAACAGAGACCAACCTTCCCGCCGAGCTGCTGCAAATGCCACCGCCTTAGCTTGAGACTGTGACAGTGATGAAACTTGGATGGCTGGGGTCTCCAGCACAGTGGAAACATGTCGATTCTGCACGTTCTCTTGCAACTGTTTGCAACATGTGGCAATACCTGCCTGAGGTGCTCTACTATTGAGTACATCATTCCTCAAGTTGTTTGTCAGCCGTTTGACCCTCAAATTATCATCGCTACCGCTCGCATTTCTTGTTTCTCTTTCAGAATTAGAATTCTGCAACCTTGTGGTCCATGCCTATGACTCCAACAAGGGACTTTCCATCGTTTGCCTCGCAAAAAAACTTGTCAACTGTTGCTCCAACTTGTACAGTGGACCTGGGACCAGGTTTGCATAGGGCTCGCCGGGCTTTCCATTCTGAGTTTCTGGGTGTCGCAACCGTACCGCGGCCCAGGCCTGTTTTTTTACTTGTTTTGGACATCGCCCTCATTGAAGAAGAGCTGGATCAGGCGAAGGAGCTTGTCACTTCCGCTTGGTGGCAGAATTGCATACCTCTGAATTGAGAATCATCCGACAGGGGTTGGTGGTCATTTGCGAATAGAGAAAGGCAATGGATCCTTTTTTATTTAAGCCTTCACAGGAAAGGTTTTTCATCAATCAATCCCAGCCCCTTAAATACCTCTCAAATGGTTCCCCAATTTTTTTCACCCTTGCGAAGCTTCCATGTTGTTCCTTTCAGGACTCCTTGCAGCAGTCCTTGGCCATGATGCCGCAGAACGCCTTAGTAGGATTCATCACCTTCGGAGCAATGTGGTGAACCCAGAGATGGATCAGGAGCAGTTTTAAAGACCGGGCTGATGACTATGAAAGGATTAGAGCCACCGGGAGGATGGGAGGGATAGCATGGGGGGTTACCAGCCGCCAGCCGGGACCATATACACATCATATGTACGTACGTACATACAGACATGCATACACACATACATACATACATTACATACATTATATACATACATTACATACATACATACATACATACATAACATAACAAAACATAACATAACAAAACATAACATAACATAACATAACATACATAACATACATAACATACATAACATAAGTAACATACATTACATTACATTACATTACATTACATTACATTACATTACATACATTACATTACATACATTACATACATACATGCATACAACCATACAACCATACAACCATACTACCATACCATACCATAACATAACATAACATACATTACATACATTACATACACTACTACATACATTACATACATTGCATACATTACATACATTACATACATTACATACATTACATACATTGCATACATTACATACACTACATACACTACATACACTACATACATTACATACATTACATACATTACATACATTACATACATTACATACATTACATACATTACATACATTACATACATTACACATTACCTACATTACCTACATTACCTACATTACCTACATTACCTACATTACCTACATTACACATTACACATTACATTTACATTTATACATTACATACATTACATACATTACATACATTACATACATTACATACATTACATACATTACATACATTACATACATACATTATATCCATACATTGCATCCATACATTGCATCCATACATTGCATCCATACATTGCATCCATCCATCCATCCATCCATCCATCCATCCATGCATCCATGCATGCATGCATCCATGCATCCATCCATCCATCCATATATACATATGGTGATATCATGATGATCATAATGGCTATCATGATCAGTATTGATCAAATTTTGGAACTACAGGCTTGGTTTGACATGTCCCGTTATTTTGCATAACTCTACATATTTTGCTCTTTGACCGCATGAGAACATAGAACCAGATGTGGATCAGTGTTGTGCTACCTGATGGTGTTCGATGAGGTGCTATGTTCACGAGTTGGCCTCGACCACTCTGCCAAAGGTGCTATCGGTCCTGCCATGGACTGTTGTTTATTCTTCACTTCCATTTCTGGATGTAGTGCTGCTGGCTGTTTCAATACAAATCCTTAATTGATCATTTGGCTCAACTTCATGCCCAAAACTCGGCTGCTTGAGACCGATCGCTCTGGTTTGTGATCTTGACACTTTGTCAATAGGAATTTGCAATCATTCAATTTGGTACATCTTGGCCGATGTTCATTCCCCCTGGTGCTGAAAGTGGCTTGCCTCTTCCCTTGGCTCCAGGCCTATGCTTTTCGAGGTGGCAAGGAGTACACTGCTCAGCAGGCACGGTGGGGAGCACGCTGGGGATGGCTTGACTTGCCTGCCCAAGTTCAAATGGAACTGGTTTGTGCCAAAGCCCCAATGATGGCGGTTGATTGGGGTTGCGCTCCATTATATAGATCCATTCATTGTGGTGAAGTATTTCCAATGACCAAAGCTAGCTTGCTAGCTGGAGTTCGATTTGTTTTCGCATTTAATTGGGGGTAGACTGGATGCAGCCTCCATGATCTATCATATCGAACTGTTGGAAACATGACCCAGTCTTGGCAAGGAATGGAAGATTCATATCTTAAGATTCCCAAACATTTCTTGTTCGGTGGATGTATGTACCTGGGTTGTTTGTGTAGTGAACGGATTTGGTGCGACCTTTTTCCCAATTTTAAGTTCAAAAATTGAAACTAAAAAGTTCGCGCCACATACTCAATACACATCTCTCCTTGCCCAACTAGCTTTCGTCCCCTTCCCTTTGGCCCTTAGGCCTCAAGTTGGTGAGTAAGAAAGCCCATGCACCAAGCGGACTGCCTCAGACTGCCTCTACTGCATCCGGTGCCGCAGGTAGCCTATCAATTAGGCTTTGCCTTGAAGAATGACCCTAGGGGCACCATGGGTGCTCAAGCTGCGAGGACCTGCGAAGCATCATCATCATGATCATCATCATTCCCTGGTTTCATTTCTCTCGTGTATCTCTGATTTTGGAAGCTTCGGATTCCGTATCTGAGGCAAATTGACAAATAAAATAAAGGGTTCTAGAGATGTTTCTGGGGATGTTTCTGAGGATGTTTGGGGTCCCTTGGGTAGCTGGATCGGAGCTCAACCTCTTGGCAAGGAGGTTTTTGCTGCCAGTAGCCGAGTGTGAGCATGGACCTCACTCCTGAGGATCTGTCAGAGCTGTCAGAGTGAGAAGCCTTGTTACCGGGTACCGTCTCTCTCTGTTCAGTTTTTAGGGATGTGAATAGATGTGAACAGTAAAACATATAAAGCAACACGGTCCCAGGGTTCAACGAGGCAGAGCCGGGGGTGACGAACTGAACGTCCTGAATCGTCCTGAGATTTCGCTGTGAGATCTGTGAGGTTCACCTTGAACTCTCTGCTGGATGACCTCTCTCGCGACGCCTGGCCTCCAGGTGGCCATGATAGAAGACCCTTCAGGTGCGAACTGCCATGCAGTGCCACGATGCAGTGGATTTCCATGTTCCATCGGATTCCATCGATTTTCGCTCAGCTTGATCTGTTGGTTTTTCCATGTTTTTCCTTTGGACCTGGACACTGCGACTTCTTGCTTTCATTCTCCAACGCAGGTGGTGTTGTTTTTTTCGTTTGTCGCCAGGTGTACAGGTGCTGCATTGAGTGTGGCTTTGGGCTTGGTGGAAGCCACTTGCCCTCAGAGTAGCGTCGGGAGGCCCAAAGCATCAATGTTCGATAGATAACACTAACATACAGATGTAACATACAGATGTAACATACATGAACAAACATTAACGAACTAACTAGGTGACTGGGTGATAGATCTGGAATAAGGTTTTGAATTCGAGGGTTTGGGTGGCCAGAAAACACTTCAGCAGTCAGTTGTGCTGAGATGTAAAAAGCAATTCAAATGCACTACCATGCACTACCATGCGCTACCAATTTGTGTTTTTCTCAATTTCATCCGCACTGGTTCGAGCCAAACAGGGTTTGTCTGGTTGGGCCAGCTGAAAGACTGACAGCTTGGCCAAACTTTGCTGACGACGAGAGTGTTCGGCTCAGGAAATGGGGAGAAGCCTTGTGGGACCCACATCGACTTTTCAGAGCGAATACCGCTTGAAACAGACACCCGTACTGGAGCAACAATTCAAAGTTTTTCTCAGATGCCCAAAAATCCCAAAAGGAGGATTGGCCCGGCAGTGGATATCAGATCAAAAAGCATTCCAACATCCACAGATTGGTGGTGGGATTGACCTTCGGAGCATCCAAAGTATCAGCAGGGTCAGCTGGCGTCGCCATGGCGCTGCATTTGTTACGCAGAGTCACTCATGCAGGTGCGGCAAGTGTGAACCATGATCAAGAGAGGAGCTTCGCGCCTTTAAAGGTCTCAAACCTGAGCAGTTCAAAGGGCTTTTGAAGGCTCTGAAGAGGCTCTTGCTTTAAAGCGCGCTAATGAATTTCAAGTAGCCACATTTGGCGGTTGCCTAGGGCAATAGTGCAATGACGCAAGTGTCCGGCAGACTACAGAACAGGATGGTGCACCCAAAAAGCGTTCGATTGCCCGAAGAATTTAGTATGGCTCAAAATTATTGACCACCATTTTAGGATGGTTAAGTACAAGAAATGAACATCTTTGCTGGCTGATTAGTACAGCATTTCTGAGCCATACAAATTATAAACAAATTGTGAACTGCGGGAGCGTGTCAGGATTTTGTACAGCCCAGATGGAGCCTGTCTTGGACTGAAACTCTCCACCTGGATGAGGCATGGACGAGCTGGCCAATTGGACTGCCAAAACCTACAAGTTCTCCTTTCACAACGATTCCGGCGGAGCTGCTGGGGGCCACAGCGCTTTGGTTTGCCGAGGTGTTTCTGTTTTACTCTGTAGTTTGAAAACATCCACTGAACAGACTTAAGATTTTGACAGATGGTTGCGTCAGGTCCGCATCTTGGTAGAGGAAGATCCAGATGGTAACTCGGTATTGAGATCGTTCAGGAAAGGGTTGAAAGGGCTGGGTGCCACCTGGCCATGGATCAATACCTATAAATGCCATTTTTAGGGGAATGAACATCCATTTACAAGCTATTTTGATGTTTACCAGGGGTACAAGGTTTTGACCCATCCCCACCTCATGGTTGAGGATAACAAGCTCTGAAGGGCAGACACTTCTAAGACAATGATTTTTGAATGCAGATTTATCATGATTTAACGGCAGCTTGAAAATACATGCAAGAGTATTTACTGTAGTGGTTTTTGTTGTCTCCTGGATGAACAGTGTACAATAATGTACAATATTTACTCAATCGCAGACCCTTTTATCCAAAAGGGGCTTTCTCACGCATGCTACCGAGCTTACCACTCCCTCGAGACCTGCGCTGTGGCTGCTTTTTGCGGCGCCTGGCCAGGTATGGCAGAGTTGGAGGACTGGAAGCTTGGAGACGGCATTCCGACCGTGGGCAAGGCAGGGGAACGACATCGGCAAAAGCTGGTGGCTTTGAAGAAGTCCATCAACGCGTCGAAACCTTATCAGGTGGGGCTGGGGTGAGAGGCCTACCAAAAGGCAACGAAAACCCTGGGGGTCATGATTTAAAAGGGTGGGGTTACAAAAATCGCTCGTTCAATCAAGAACTCGCAGAGCTAGTGTAGTTGGTCGTAGTACTGCAATTCTTCATTGATAACAAATCCATGCAAGTCTGTGCTGCAGGAGTTTACCGTCATTCGTGACCAGACGAAGACGATTAACATGAGATCACCAGTGATCAAGTGTAGAGCCTTGGCTGCAAGGTTGGCTCAACGATGTCCTTTTCCCAGTGGTTGCTTGATTCATAGAGGGTTTAGTCTACTTCAAAACCAATGAACCAATATTCACATATATCATATAGTATCATATATTATATTGCTATAATTCTATTATTCACATATAGCAACAATAATATATATATATATATATTATTGCTATATATATATATTAAATAATAGGTATGAGTATATGAAATGTATATATATATATATATAGATAGATAGATATAAACCATGAGAGGTGTTCTAAGTTGTTTCTTCGATTCACCAAGGTGTGGCCCTGGCCGAATGGAATGGAGCCTTGAAGTCACCTGGCAGCCAGTCCCTTGGGGAAGTCGATTTCAACATGGATCCCAGCCCTCGGAATCCTTGGAATTCTTGGAGTTCTTGGTAGATTGATGTTTGAAATTCTTGGAATATCTGAGTGATGGAAGACTTTCATATCTTGGAAATGACGGCACAGTTTTTTTGTGGCAATGGCATGTGGCAACATGCCGTTGTGAAGGATCGTGGAGATCCAGCGGCGTTTGACGGAAGGGAAAACCTTCACCGTACACCGCGGTTACGATCGAAGTCCAGGTGCGACACGTCTTGGTTACTTTGTTCCGGTGTTCAGTAGCTGTTCAAGAGGAGATAAATAATAATTACTGTATATACAACTATATCATATTATAATCCCAAACCTCATCAAAGCAGATTTGTCCAAAAGTAAGACGTTTACAAGGGCCATTCGGCCAAGTACCTCAAATGCTTGGATGCACGGCACCATCCAAGCGCGCAAATCAGAGCAACTCAGAGCAAATCAGAAATCAGAATGCTGGGATGCTGGTGAAATCCTTCTGGCAGCACCATCACAGTGATTCTTTGCTAATCGACAATCGAAAATGATTTTAAAGGTCCCATCAGTCCTCTCATACTTTTCTGTCAGCTAGCTCAGCTAGCCTGTGAGGCATGTTTCAACACAGTTTAGATCCACCCTGTGATGTTCACCACTGGCAGGTATGGCCACTGTCAGGGCTGATTGTTTGGAGCATGCTTTGCTGGCGGCCGGAGTTCAGTGCCATGTCTTTGAGATGGTGAGCTTTATGATGACGGGCATTGATCGACATATCGGAAAAAAGGTGGTGTTGGATTATCCTGTTACGCTGTTGCACTATACTATGTTATTCTATGTTGCCTAATGATATAATGAATAACATATCATCAATAGGCAACGTCACATAGATCAATAGGATTTTCACATGTTCGCTGCGTTCGCTTCACCATTTCCTTAGTTTCCTTTGGATGTCCTTCAATTCAGCCTCTGCCGAGGCTGGGATTCGTCCTGGATGAAGCCGAGGGAACTGCCGCGCCGGCCGTGCCCGCGCCGGCTGCGCCAGCTGCGCCAGCTGCGCCCGTGCCGCGCGACGGGTCCGGGGCGCCTGCGGGGCCCAGAGGGGCAAAGCTCAGCCAGCAGCTCGTCATTGTTGAATGATGTTGATTGCGGAGTTGTTCACAAATGATGGGATTTACCCCAACATGGCAATTCTATGCAATTTTGTTGGGACAACTATGACCATGCGGCCCAAACATTTTGGTGACATGATGGATTTGGCACTGTTGCGAGCGTGTGGAATTCACAGATTGAGCTATTTTCCAGATGTGGATGCCATGCTTCTTTCGAATCGTGTTCAAGAGTCCTACTTTTTCTCTGTTTCAGCAACTCGCTGTCTTTCACAATGTCTGATCAAGTGCGTGCAAAGATATTCTAGCCCAAATGGATGCACTCTACGTCATGCTGACGTATCACATGTTCCAGACAAGTCGCCACAGCATGTATGTATGAAACATCATTGCATCGAATTCAAAGTAATATTGGACGGCAGGACGTATTGAAGGCTTTGAAGTGAATAGATTGAGATTCGACATCATTGAAACTTCCATCAGAAACAGGTTCTGAGAGAACATATTCCACATTATTTCCACATTATTTCACTGGTTTTCTGTTCTCAGGCGGCCAGTCCCTTCTGAGCCGCCCCCTCTCCCGCCCCCGGCAACCGCGCCGTTCCCGCTGCCGCACTCCGCTGCGCCGCAGCCCGTGGCGCCCGCCACGGCGCCGGCGCAGCCGCCTGCCCCACGTCCGCGGCCGACGAGCGCCGCTGGAAGCAGGGTGCCGAGGGGACAGGTCCACCAGGCCCACCAGGTCGCTTGGAGATCTTGGAGACCTTGGAGCAGGATGCAGATGGAGCGGTGTCAAGACATAGAGATATATATAGAGATCTTAGATGATATTAGAATATCCCCAACAATAGATGATACTTAGATGATCTTAGATGATATTGGAATATCCCCACCATGTGAATTTTCTGATGGATACTGATAATTTGATGGAATCGGGGGTGCCCCATTTGCAAACAAATCCAGATGGATGCAGGAAGTCGGGTGACAATATAATATCATTGATTAATGGGAGGGTTGAGACCTCAATATTTGGATATACGTGCAACTATGGACTGACAGTTGCTACAGTAAAAGGATGGAGGCTGGTGGGCCATGTTCCTTTTGGAGAACTGCTGATTGCGGGCCTTGGAAATTGAGCTGAAAGACTGTAAGACAGTGAGATGTACCTCTCACTACTCATTGAGACACGACTAGATTATTGGGGTATGGGCCAAAACTGAACCAAAGACTGGATAATGTGATACAGAGACAAGCAGTCCCGTGTGGGCCATACGGGGAGATTTCAAGTTTTGACAGACTGCCCTGGCCCCCCCATGACGGACATGAGGCCACTCCAGCTGAACCTGATACCACAGCCGGCAGTAAAGCAGGTGCCTCCAGCTGCTCAGAGGGGTTGGTTGATGGGACCAGACAGGCAGAGATGGTTTTTCTTTGGTTACTTTAAGTACATCTTCCGACTGCTTTGGCACAAATCCGTGCAGCCATGCCTCCGTAGTTTTGCACCTTGCAAATGGGAATGGAAGGGAATCCATACTTGGACCACTCTAGCTTTCCCAGTATTCCAGTAGAGTTGAGAGCAGTTCTACAGTTCATTTGCTTGCATGAGAGTTGTTGGAAACACATCCCAAGAGAGGGTCCAGCACCTTGGTGGCACGAGTTGCAACTCACACGAGAATGAGTAACTTTCGATCATTTTTGTACCATAGCATGAAGCATTGTGATGTGATATCAGGTTCATTCACTTCTCTGTTGCAATTCTCACCACAGTCAACATGGTGCTGGTAAAAACAAGGAGGAACTCGGCCATTGAAAAAGTAGAGCGGCTCGTAATACTCCCAGGATGCTGTCCCTGTCCCTCTGCCAGGTTTGCAGGGATTCCTCCCAATGACCGGCCAGATCCGGCTTCTTCATGGCGAAGAATGGGTGCCTGCCCATTTCGTGTCTCGTCATGCGGTCAAATAGGGCACTTCATTGATTTCAGTGGTTCGAAGTGCTGGGTCAGTTGGTTAAAACATGTTAAAACGATGCACCCAATGCATCCTCCGAAACCCTCCGAAACCCTCTGTCTCTCCCCGCCATCCAGTGCTCCCCAGGTCGGTTTGAGCCTGGGCGGCCTTGCTGCGGCGGTGGCTGGAGCTGTTTGCGTGGAGTATGCCGACCGTGCCGGGGCCGTGAGCCAGGAGGTGATTCTGCCGGAGCAGATTCCCAGACTCATTCAGAGTGGCTGAAGCTGCCACCGTTTGTGGCCTGTAAAAAATTCAGGACTGTTCCAGGTGGGCGACACCTGTCGAACAATCTTTCCATCTTTCTGTTTTCAAGCTGCCTGACCCAGCCTTTAAAAGGAGGGTAGGATGGCAAATATCTCAGAGCCGCAGGTGGAGTTGGCACTGACTGAAGACTTGCCATGCATCCTTTACATCCTCCAGCTTGCAAGCCCACTAGCACTGGATGCTGATGTGTCTTGAATTCTGATGTGTTCAGTCTCCAACCTGCTTGTGTTCTGCAGTTTCTAGTGAGGTTTTAACAGTCCGGCAGCTCCTTCCCTGCCAACAACGTCAACATGTTTGTGGACTTCCCAAAAATGGCCGTGATTAATGACAATCTGTCTTTGTCAGAGAAGTGAGAGAAGCGGAAAACTTATTCCTGGGCGGGGCCCCGAGGGCCCAAGCTTCAGGCCTTGACATATTTGTCAGTGAGGCTTCTAGCCCAAAAAGGGCAGCCACCACTGAAGCGACGCCCTGTTTGCAGATGCTAAGCCGAAAGGAAGAGGCGCTGGGATAGCTGGCAAAGTTTATCCCAAATAAGACAATGAAAAATCGAGCGAAGCAGCAAATCCAGAAATTCAACGCGGCAAGGATGGTTTGTTGCATACCATTCCCTTTCGAATGAGGGAGGAAGTCCCACTGATTCAACTGCAACTGAGCCGTGCATTTTATCTAAACATTTCACCTTTCCCAACATGTGTAATGTGTACTTTGTGCACGAAAAACACATCCAGAGCAAAAATTGTGGAAACTCAAAACTCTCGACAAATGTTGAGCCCATAAACTTTGGTCGGGTCTCAACTCCATGGTGTCTGTGGATTTGGAATTGGCAGAGATGTGAATTGACCATTGGTTCACATGAGGCATTCAGACCCTGTGATTCCAAGCTAAATTGATCGAACTGAGCCTTGACCATGGCCAAGATAGCCTTCTTGATGTTGCCTTTCTTAGATGCAGTAGAAAGGAGGCAAGCATGATGATATTGGATTGAAAGTGGCAAGGATGGTTCGTTGCATACCATTCCCTTTCGAATGAGGGAGGAAGTCCCACTGATTCAACTGCAACTGAGCCGTGCATTTTAAACATTTCACCTTTCCCAACATGTGTAATGTGTACTTTGTGCACGAAAAACACATCCAGAGCAAAAATTGTGGAAACCCAAAACTCTCGACAAATGCTTGAGCCCATAAGCTTTGGTCGGGTCTCAACTCCATGGTGTCTGTGGATTTGGAATTGGCAGAGATGTGAATTGACCATTGGTTCACATGAGGCATTCAGACCCTGTGATTCCAAGCTAAATTGATCGAACTGAGCCTTGACCATGGCCAAGATAGCGTTTCTGATGGTTGCTTGTGGACATGAGTCACGTAGTCTTCTTGATGTTGCCTTTCTTAGATGCAGTAGAAAGGAGGCAAGCATGATATTGGATTGAAAGTGGCAAGGATGGTTCGTTGCATACCATTCCCTTTCGAATGAGGGAGGAAGTCCCACTGATTCAACTGCAACTGAGCCGTGCATTTTATCTAAACATTTCACCTTTCCCAACATGTGTAATGTGTACTTTGTGCACGAAAAACACATCCAGAGCAAAAATTGTGGAAACTCAAAACTCTCGACAAATGTTGAGCCCATAAACTTTGGTCGGGTCTCAACTCCATGGTGTCTGTGGATTTGGAATTGGCAGAGATGTGAATTGACCATTGGTTCACATGAGGCATTCAGACCCTGTGATTCCAAGCTAAATTGATCGAACTGAGCCTTGACCATGGCCGAGATAGCGTTTCTGATGGTTGCTTGTGGACATGAGTCACGTAGTCTTCTTGATGTTGCCTTTCTTAGATGCAGTAGAAAGGAGGCAAGCATGATATTGGATTGAAAGTGGCAAGGATGGTTCGTTGCATACCATTCCCTTTCGAATGAGGGAGGAAGTCCCACTGATTCAACTGCAACTGAGCCGTGCATTTTATATAAACATTTCACCTTTCCCAACATGTGTAATGTGTACTTTGTGCACGAAAAACACATCCAGAGCAAAAATTGTGGAAACTCAAAACTCTCGACAAATGTTGAGCCCATAAACTTTGGTCGGGTCTCAACTCCATGGTGTCTGTGGATTTGGAATTGGCAGAGATGTGAATTGACCATTGGTTCACATGAGGCATTCAGACCCTGTGATTCCAAGCTAAATTGATCGAACTGAGCCTTGACCATGGCCGAGATAGCATTTCTGATGGTTGCTTGTGGACATGAGTCACGTAGTCTTCTTGATGTTGCCTTTCTTAGATGCAGTAGAAAGGAGGCAAGCATGATATTGGATTGAAAGTGGCAAGGATGGTTCGTTGCATACCATTCCCTTTCGAATGAGGGAGGAAGTCCCACTGATTCAACTGCAACTGAGCCGTGCATTCCGTCATTGAAGGTTATACTGTACTTCTTTGCCAGTTGAATCCCCGGACTAAGAGTAGGTAATGAAGCCCAATGCAGAGTTCATACATGCCCCCTCTCACCAATTGTGCACTGAAGGGGCGAATTGACCCCAAGGTTCGTGTCTCCCTGCTGGTGGGAGGGCCCTGCAACGTTGGCCCTGGCATGGTGGTTGGCGAGGACGGATGGGAGGTTTGTGGCGTGGGATAGCTGAATTTACTCGTAGGCTCAAACAGAAGGTTTGAAGATAGCAGCTTTGGAGAAGCAAGAAATGCATAGAAATGCTGAATTTTCCGGGATGGTTTCCATTTCTTCACAAAGACAAAGCTCGGGATGCTCAGGTCTCGTTTTTTCTCCGACAGATGACCACCAGACAGAAAAAATCCATCGGCCCCAAGGAGCTGGCCGAGACAATTCGATCTCATCTGGACCTCCAGAAGGAGACGCCAAATGCTGGGAAGCCTGGGACAAGCAGATTTTTCAAGAAAATTTCAATAATTTTTCAGGATAATCTGCTTGAAATATCAGATTTTTCAGGACTATTTCAAGATATTTCAAGTCTTGCAGGGATAAGCTTCGTGACGCCATAACATTTTGTGTGCCTGGGAGACCTAAGTCCCGGCCAGATGAATTGGCTGCACCAGTTTTCCTCTGAATCTCCTGTGTTGGTATGGCCAAGGCAAAGTATACGAAAAAAGCGCTGAAATTCTATGCCTCGCTGGCCTCAAGGGTCTGGGAGACCAAGCGGGGAAGGGTTCCTGTCTCCCAGCTCCCTCAGCTCATTGGAACCTTCTTAAGTTTGAATTTGCCAAATTTAATGCTTTGACTGCCATAACTTTGACCTTCGGATGTCCCTGAGGCCGTCGCTTGTGGCTTCGCAGTGGATATCTTCGCTTGCTCTTTGGACCAGGTCCGGGCACAATTTGTGGTGAGAGTCGGGCAATGACGTCCCATGGGATTTGTTTTTCCATGATTTGTGCTAGAACGTTAACTTTGGGTCTTAAAACTTAAAACCACTCAATTTTCTATCATTATAAAGTATAAATTATATATATATATACAGTTCTTATACAGTTTTACAGGATTATAAAGGGTTGCAATGGTATACATGCTGGGGAAACTAATCTGGTTTTGGAATCCTCAAGGGTGTTCCAGAAACATCCCAAGCCTATCACCAACTCTTAGCTGAGCACGGAGAAAGGTCGGTCTCTATGAGATGAAGGTCATCTCGGACAAGACCGGTGGGTTCATGGCTTGGGAGCCCAATGGGGTGCCCCAGCCCAGTCCCAGGCCAGAGCACCCTGAACTTAGCTTAGAGTCTAAGAGGTTGCAGATTTCTTGGCAGAGCTGGTCCTTGAGGTCATGAGCGATTCATTCAGTATGCATGTCTTCAAGGCATGGGTCAGGGATCGGCACAGGCTATTGGGTGCAAATCAGAAGACAGCACTTTGCACAGGTAGGAATGTGTCGAGGATGCAAACCATTCATTCCCCCAACCCCAGAGCGTTACACCGTGCCACCTTGAACCGTCAAAGGATGGGTCTCCAAGATTTCCAGACTCCGCATGTTGGCTAAGCCAGTCCTGCGATCAGGACTCTTTCAGAAAGGTTTTCGAGCCGGACGAGGTGCTGAGTTTCCCGGAACTTGAGCGACTCTTGGAACCTTCACAAGTGGTGAATCCCCCTGACAGCCCTGACATCTGAAATTTCTATGAACACCAAACACATGACACACATGGCGGATTGATGAACCTGGCCAGACCGGATACTTGAAGTTGGGCTTCAACGCCAAGATTGAGGCAGCCTGTTGGTGGTTTGTTATGGAGCAGATTGGAGCTGGACCGAGTTTGACAAACCAGATGGACGATGTGCAGATTGTATTGCCAATATTGATGGGGCCAACGCAGTACCGCAGTACTTCTGGGGCTAGATGAAACGTGGATCATAGAATTGGATGATGGGAAAATTTACAGTAAAGCCCTATATTTGATAGTAAAAACCATGGTTTCCTGTAGATTTTCCCTTAAACCAATCCATTGAGTGGAGGTTGAAGTTCGATGCTGAGCATGTTGCTTGCTTGCTGGGATTGGGATGCATCAAACCTGTCTCGGAGGTCTTCACCTCCAGGGAGTTCAAATGCTGCGGCGCAGTGGGCGGTTTGTCGTATGCACCTTGGGGTGGGTCATGGTATATGGGTCAGGTGGATTGGGGACTGATAGCACTAGTCATTGCTTTTCGGGTTTTGAGAAGCTGGATTTTCAAGATTTTCAAGACATCCTGTCCCCAGGTCCTTGGGCAAAAAGGGCCCCTGCGTGGCAGAGACAGAGATTGGCGAGGGAAACACTTGCCAATGGGTCTGGCTGCCCAGACTTCCGCCAGATTCGGACGCCTCGCATCGCATCGCATCGCATGGCAGAGTGGAAACAGTGGAAACACTCAGCGAATCGGCGAGGTCGTGGGATCCCTGGACCGGAACACAACCATCGGTTTCTATTTTGACATTGCCAACCAGCAGGTGCCGTGGAGTATCGTGGAGTCCTTTTTTGGTCCCCTAGCTGCGAGCTGTTCAGATTGAGTAATCCATTGAGGTATTTGAGATTGGAAGTTTAGCTGTGGTGTCCCTCAAGAATCACAGCGCCAGAAAAACCGGCCTCTAGCCACATCTAGCCACCAGTCGGAGGCCAATTCGGTCCCGCAGGGGAAGCAAGCCTTTTTGCAGCCGGAGGCCCAGTCGTAAGGTCTTGATAGGATGCAGCTTTCTTCACGATTCCAATCTGTACTCAAAAATCCATAAATTTGGGGTTGTCTCAATATATGGAACCCCATTCCGTCCCAGAAAATGATGGCCATACAACAGGATAAATCCGACCAACCCATCTAATTGGTTAATTATACAGGATGTCCCATGATCTCCATAGCATTGTCGGTTTTATACCATCATATTTTGTTGAAGTTGTTAGTGGCTAAACATGTTAAACGCCCAAAGTTGATGGTTGCACCGTTACACCCCATGTGTTGGTGAACCATATTGTGCTTTCACATAGCCATGGAATTTCCCGATTTGTAGATGAATTTCTGAATTTACCTACGAATATCTACGAATCATGGGCATTTTCCCATTGCTACCTTAGATTACCAGAGGGTATCCCTATCATCCATTGTCCATCCATGCTTCCAAGAGTCACCAGAGCCAGTTGCCACTGAGGTTTCAGACTTGCTACCTGCATCCATCTGGCAGGAAACGGCTGCGAGTGACCACGGTGCAGGGCCGCCAAGATGGAGGGTTCCCGTGGCCAAAAGCGGTATCCTTGGAGCACACCCAATGTAATAGATGGTGGAAGATGTCAATGTCCCTTCAGGAATGACAAAAATCAGAATATCACAGATGTCTCCATCTCCGGTGGCTTTCAATGGTGCAGCTATAGGACTCTCATGGCCATTGAGGTCCCATCGCTTTTCGGATGCTCAGATGACTGACATTCAGCCAGGTAGGTCATGGGGTCATGATGGCAGCCCTAGTGGTAGTGGCGGCTGCCATTCGTTGAGTAACTAGTCACTTTAGCCAGTCTGCTTTCATTTTCAGGAGTACGGTGACGATATAATTATATATAATTAATATTATGATACAACAATAATAAATAATATAATATGATATATGATGCATAGCTTCCAGACCTTGAAATCTGCAAGCCTTCAGTTTTTTTGGTTCATCTCAAGCAGTGGGCCTGAAGGCTTTGATCAGGAGGCCGCGGCTGTGCTCATGGCTCGCTACGCCGTCTTTAAGTGCGAGAACGAGGAGACGGAAGATCTTAAGTGGTCGATCTTCTGCCATCGGATGATTGGAGGTTTGGAGGTTTGGTCGAATGGCTTGGGTTTGAAGGACCCTTTGGACGTGCTTCGGTGGGTTGACCGGATGCTCATTCGATGCTTGGTTGATATGGGGGTACCCTGCATTTGAGGGCACAATTATTTAGGCTGGGTGGTTGCGAAAGCGATGATGCTTGGCGACGAGCCACCAAAAGTCAGATAGTCTTTCTCTCTCAGACATGCGAGGTTTGTACATGTTCATACGCCTTTAAGCATACCCCCTTGAAAGGGTGGGATCCATCCGCACACATTCTACAGTATTCAAAATTGTTGATCCCCTTCAAAGGTAGCAAGTATGGCCAAACTTACATAAACTTACTGTTCCGTTTCGAAGCGTATCAGGTGTGCCAGCGATGTTCTGCTTGCCGTGATCCAAGGTCTCGTTTCGAAGTTTGCCAACTTCCGAAAGGCCTTGGTGGAAGTGGGAGCTGGTCATCTGGGCCATGGAGATGGCGCAAAGGTTTACCATACCATGGCATATATTTGCTTCACCTTGAACCAAAACAGAATCACCAAGAGTCCCAGTCCCTTTGTGTCAGTTTGAGTACATCCCAACATTCCCAACAGCTTTGCCTGACGCTTGGCGGCTCAAGCATTCCCCGTTCTTCATGACTGCTGGTCAGAGCCTTTGGATGGTCGCCACGAGGGGTTCACATGGTGTGGTTTTAGCAGAGGGTGTGCTGTGGCTGTGGATAGAATAGGAATGACAAGTTGGTTGCACTCAAAAGTATTCAAACCCTGAATTGGATGAGTGTACTTACAAAGTGTGCGAAATGTACTGTAATATAAACACATCTCAACAATGACTAAACTTGTGGATCAATCTGGGTCACTGATCGCCAGTTTGCCCAGGTTTCAGAGCAAAACTGTTGTTCGCTTCGACCGAGAATCGAACGTTGGATCGTTGGATGTCCCAGTTGCGTTTTTTTTTTTTCCGGGTGGTTCTTCTGAAGGGTCTGGCCGAAAACACGGCAGGGGTCGGTACATGATGTCCAACTGTTGGGGATTGCGGACATCACTCTGTGCTTGTGACATGCCTTTTCTTGTCTTTGTACGTTTTCATGTGGCATTGAGTCAAGTTGAAATGGAATGGTGCACCATCCCGGGCATCCATGGCATCAACTTCTACCTGTTGATCTCAGTGACTGTTTGTATATCTACTGGCTGAGGCTGGAAAGGTGGGATGGTGATTCTTGAAGGACATCGCCAGCTACACGGATTCCTAGCATCTACTGATTCCTAAGATTTGCATCTGAGATGGTGAAAAAACCCCACTTTGAAGTGAGATGTATGGACAAATGGAGGGAATATGAACCCAAGTTCATTGGTCTATAGAGTCTATTAGTTTCTGCCGGGAGAGTCACTCACAAGATTGGAGAACCATGGAGACAAAGATGAGCCGCTTCCATCAGGTGATATAGGTGCTTGACTTTCTGCTGTCACCATGCAGTCCCAAACATCCAACATCATCCAACAAATATCCAACATATTCCAAAAGCCAGTGGCTGATGGTCCCCAACTGGTCCTGATGCTCCTGGTCCCATCCTTCAATGCTTTAAGAAATAGATGGTGATTGTTTTGTGTTGTTTTGTGTGTCTGGATCAGCCAGCCAGGATCCCATTTCGCTTCTCAGAAGGTGCAGTTGTAATGTGCTGAGGATCCCAGAGAGCTTGTTATAGATATACGTACAATATGTACAATATAGATACTGTATATATAGATGTAGCTATAGATGTAGCTATAGATTCTA
Source organism: Cladocopium goreaui (assembly GCA_947184155.2). Lineage (NCBI taxonomy): Eukaryota > Dinophyceae > Suessiales > Symbiodiniaceae > Cladocopium > Cladocopium goreaui. Next base: position 467,668 of record CAMXCT020000113.1, on the reverse strand, counting down.
GAAATTCTAGATATGTGATATAGTTTGATATAGTGCGGTCCAGGGCCACTGGACATGCTCGATACAAAGCAACACATCCAGTGGCCAGTGGGCCGATTGTGGGTCCAGTTGATCCAACTCTTGTGCCGACCCGATCATCCCCGTACCATGGATCATGGACGGTGTTCCTAATGTTTTGTTAGTTGTACATGGTTAAACGCATATTTTGGGTGCAAGACCTTAAAGTAAACCCCAAACAGATAGGACAGTCTTTCCATGATAGATAAGCTTCCCACTATCCTTTCCAAGTTTCCAACTGTTCTATCTCTTTGTGGGTTACCTGCCGTCGGCAGACCACCCGTCCTGGAAATCGCCGAGCTGCAATGCGTGCAACTCCCTCGGCCGGCGGCCCTGGATGATGGCCGCAAAAGGTGATCACTTTTTTAGTAAAACATCCATGGGGAATTGTCCATATAGAATCATAGTATACTATATGATACAATCATAGACTGTATCATGACTATATGTTTGCATTGAATTAAGTTACGCAAACGGCGCAAAGGGGGCAAACAAAATATGTTTGGCGTGAACTGGAGACGACCCTCCGGGAAGCTTAGGACAGTTCCGGCAAGCAGGACTGGCGGAGCCGGCGTCATGGGTTGCTGTGAATTGGGGCACCTTTTTATGATCTATCTATTTATGGGTTGATACAATCTATTGGGATAAAATGGGAATTTCACCTGTAATCACTAATCATCTATGTTGTGGTTGATGGCTGGTTGATGGTTTGGTGGGTTGGCTGAAATTCAAACCATGAGAGGCGGTATCCTGTCCAGGACTGGCTGGTGGCCCCAGTTGGAATCCCAGCTGACGGCGACGGGAAACCATATTCATCAGTGACAGCGAAACACCAAGGTATTGGACCTTGTAAGCAAAGGGAACATGGACGACGTTGAGACCTTCCTCAGTGAGGTGCGGAACTTGCCATCTTTGTTTCAATTCTCTCTCTTGTACTTTTCAGGATTGTTTCATGTGGTTCCTCAGTGGGTTCAGTCGGTTGTTTCTTTTCGTCTCCTTTGGACCGAGATACAGAGTGATGAATTTTCACTCTGTTCGATCTGGTGTAAGGGAAATCCCCTGATTCAAAGGTTGAGCCGTTGAGCCCTGGCTTTTCCAGGAGTCGAACAAGCAGCATGCCACCAAGGTGCAGAGCTGAAGTTGATGCTTAACCAGGGGTTCCTGAGTCCACAGAGAGCTTTCTCTTGGAACCTTCATCAGCCTTCATCCCCCAGAAATGGTGGATGTGAAAGGGGGAAGCTGGAACAAATGATGTTTTCAGTCTGCCTATCAGACAAAAGCCATGTTTTTTCCATACTTTTTTCGTTGCTTTTTCAAGCGCTCTCCCTGTGGTCACAGCCGTTTGGGTTCAACGATCTGCAATTTTGGAACCTGGAAGTTGGGCCATCTTAGCCGCGTCCCAGATGACTTCATTCGTGTCTTTCCCGAAGACGGCTACAGTGAGTAGCCTTGGCAATCAGCTGAAGCCCCTTGGCGGCTGGTGGCACTGGGATGAAAGTGGTTGCAATTGTGGAAAAGTCTGAGCGGAGAAGCCAACTCAATTCAACTCATATCTGGTAGTTGAGCTAGTAATCAGCTAGTAATGAAATATAATAAATGGGTTCACAATTTTCATGCCATATCTGTTCTTTTGAACAACTAGCTGCGCATTTGCCTCTGCAGGCTGCAGACCTGCCATGTCACTGGTCGTCAATGAAAGCCTTTACGCTGATGAACAAACGCCACAGTTGCTTTCCAATATCTCAGGATGTGAAAGCCGGTCCATTTAGGCCTCCCGCTATCTCAGTTTCCGGCCACCCAGAGAAGATTGAGCTGACCTCATTCCAGTGAGGTGCCCCCAAAGCGCTTCGCAGCCAGTGGGCGGTCGCTGCGGGTCAGCGCAGTCCGGCCTTGCACTACAGCTGGCGCTCGGTGCGCTTGCCGCAGGCCACCAAGCTGGGTGGGGGGATACTTGGGAATGCCTCGATGAACGAGATGATGGCAGGTGCTGATGTGCATGTCCGCCGATGATTGCGACTAATGCCACGACTGTGATGATAGCTTGCTTTTTGCGCGCTATCACACACACACACAAGAATGTCAACACCTTCTTCATATTATGTATATATATATTATTATATATATGTACGCATTTGATATGGCACTTCTGTCGAATTCTGCTCCCCTTCTTGAGCAGCGATGCTAGTTTTATGCTAATATGGGCAACAACTTTGAATTGGCAAATGGATGATTGGATGATTGGATGATTGGATGATGCTTAGATGACGATGACAGTAGGAATCTGAGGAAGTTCTCTCCCCAGGAGCTGCGTCCACCTTTGCACGGCGCCAAAGGAAGCGTGGCCGCGCTGCGAGTCCGGTCGCCTGTTGTGCCAACCCAGTGGCCACCTGTGAAACGAGCATGGGCACCTTCAAGGCCGAGAGAAATGACGAAAAGGGCTGCTTTCACCGAGGAGATAACATTAGTAACATTAGTAACATTAGTAACAGTAGTAACATCTAGTAACTAGATGTTACTAGATGTACAGTAACTAGATGTAACTAGTAACTGTCTAGTATAGATGGTCTAGATATTCTGGTGTATATTATTCTGCGATTCTGGTTTTGGGAAGCTCAGGATTATCGTCCACTTGAATCTTTGGCAAAATCCTTTGAGTGGGAGAATGTGACAAACAAATATGGTATGCCAGCTGTATTGGACACTTCCCAGAGATATTGCCAATCTTGGCCTGCTGCAGAGCCTCTTTACGTATCCTTATGATGCCTTCCAACATGATCGAAGAAGGCAATCAGACCGGATGCTATAAATAATTTTCGATTATTTGATTCCATCATCCCACAGTGTGTGTGTGTTTGTCAATCTGGCATTTCTCCTACGTATACGACGTATAGATCCCTGCTTTCAGACGCCAGCGAGACGCTGGCAGGTTGAGCTCTTTTTGGACCAGATGCCCTTGACAGCATCAAATTGGATCGATCTGGCGAAGACTGGCTTCTACGATGGTATTCATTTTCACCGGGTGATCCCAAACTTCATGTGCCAGTTTGGATGTCCGTCTTCCTTCCTTTGCTTGGCTCCTAATTTCATTTGTTTCCTCATTTTTTCGGTGATACCTACGGATACCTACGGACATCGACGGACACCTACGGATATCTTTTGATGCCGTGTCTGAAAAGAAGGGATGACCGTGACCTGGGCGCTGGAGGTATGCCAAGGACCCAAAAAGTCCACGTGCTGGAACCGGCGGTCCCACTGAAGGAAGCTTTGAGATCCTGGATGGTTCTCGGAAGGCCGGAAGGCGGCTGAGTACAGAGAAAGACTTTAGAAGGAACCTGTTATTATGCATTATATTTGTATGATTATATATGTATATATATATATATATGTATATATATATATGTATATATATATATGTATATATATGTATATATATATGTGTATATATATACATATACAGTATATATATATACAATGTAGGTCATCACTATTTTGTGACCCTAGTTTCGTAGCTAGCCAGCCTCCATTCTCCGTAGCTTCCGCATCGCCAGGCCTTCCGCGATGCAGGTGGCAACATCGAGGATGAGTTCACAGCGCAGTTGGGAAATGAGCCAGGCACTTTGTCCATGGCGAATACCGGGGCACCCAACTCTGGCGGCTCACAATTCTTCATCAATGTGAACAACAACAGCTTCCTGAACTGGTTCGATCGCAGTACCCCATCAGCACATCCAGTCTTTGGCAAGGTGGTGGAGGGATATGATTTGATCGAGAAGATCTCCAAAGTGCCCACTGACGCCAGGGACTGTCCTCAAGACCCGGTGAAGATGGTCAAGATCACCGTGGAGGGTGTATAGATTGAAATACCTGGGAGATGTCTCAAAATCCAAGGCGTTTCACATATTTCCATAAATGTTGCATTGTCTTGCATTGATCATTTTGAGACGTAGCCTCACAGTAGCATCATTTGAAGTAGCGTATGAGCTCCCCTTGCACTGACACAACTGAGATTCACGCAAGAGGTCGAGCAAAAGGACGCTGCTTGCGTATCAGGGCATGTGCAGTCTTCACACTTCCAGCATCTACAATTTCCGTTCTCATGTCCCCTGCTTCGTTGGTTACGTCACCTTTATTGCCATGTTCCAAGCTGGGTAATCCTAGGCGGACATCCTAGCCACCCTGCGAAGCCTGTGCAAGGCCTTCTACCATTGGATCATCCATGCCTGCCAAACCAAGTTGGAGAATCCCGAGGTGGGCGATCGGGGCGATCAGGGCAATCAGGGTAATGGTGTCCGCCGCTTCCGGCCAAGGCAGCGCGTTGGTTCGCCACTCGCATGGAGAAGTCTGGCCTGAAAGCCAATGCTGCGAAGCTGAGGATAGGGTGGTGGGGCAAGAGGGTTTAAAACAATTTTTCAAAACTACTTGAAGTAAATTGTTTTGGACTTTGGTCCGTTCGATTGGATGCCATTTCTATGCATGTCCGGCATCTTGGCGTTCCCCCCTCAGATATCCATCAGGCTTGTTGATTTTGTTGCGTCTCATGTTTCTCAGCTCCACCTATTATCAACATCACAACAGCCACCAGCAGAGCGAGCACCTGCACCAGCTAGCTAGACTATGTGTGAAGAGTTTACTTTTACATGGAAATCCATTGATGCTCACGCATTTTATTTGTGGAAGCACAACCTCGGGCAGATTGATAAATTCAGAACGCATATTACAGATTCAATGAAGTACAATCTGGTACAGATTCAATGACGTAGAGTCTGGTCACTGTGAATGTGAAAGACGTGAAAGACTATATTCTCAGACACAGCTTAAATGGTCAATGCTCAACACACTGAGCCTTTGCGATTGAGGTCGTGACTTTCAACTGCATGATTGGGTCGTGCTTTAAGAATGGTCCGTGCACCTGGGAACGTGTTTTGATTTGTCGTATAGCATCGTATAGCTATGTCATGGCTTGTTGCGGTATGTTCTGGGGAATGCATCCTTCATCTCTGAAGTCATGGAAAGATTGGAAAGGAATGCTCTGAGCGCTACTGTCGTTCTACGTTTTTTAGGTGATCTGGATCTTGCACGCTCATGGTCTGGGAGCTTGGAAGAAAAGCAGATGTGCTGTGAACTTCGAGCTGTTTTAGAGCTGTTGTTCCCCCCCGGAGAGAAAGTGGCCCCCCAATGAAGGCCTCATCCCTGACCGTGACCTCGTCTCAGGTGGGATGTGATGATGGCCAGTGGCATTAAACCAAATCGCATCACCTACAACATCCTCATCAGCTCATGCGCGAAGGTTCGGGAAATCGCTGCCAACTCCGAAGTTTGGAAGGGATCCCAGTGACCATCATTGAATCTACAGGGTCATAACATAACCACCCCCCATGGGCAGGTGAACATTTCAATTTCATTTGGTCAATTTGTGGTCTCCAGGGATGTTCAATGATGTTCATAAGGGTATCAGCATTGAATCGACAAAGAATGTCGCAGATGATCTGCGAAAAGTTGTGCAACTTGGCCAGATGCGCGATGCAGCTGGAGCAGAGAAGTGGATGTTGCAGATGATGGACCAAGGACCGGTACTGACCTGGTACTGATCAGATGAGAACAGAAACCATACACCATCATGAAATTTACTAATCGGTTGGAAACCCTTTAAAGGTTGGCAGCCACAAACGAGCAGCACTTGCTTCTATGGTTGGAGAACGTTTGTGGCACCTCTGCTGTGGCTAAAATTTCCAGTGCTTTCAAGAGTCAATGGTGCCTCAGACATCCTCCCGGACGCTCCCACCATCTGCACCACATACTTGGATGTGTATCCCAGTTTGCCAGTGGTTTTAAGCCATGTTGAAACGTAACTGGGTTCTATCGTTCTATCCCAATCCATCCCAACATATCCTAAGATATACTGTACCAAGCCACATCCAAACGACCCATCGATCCCATCGCCAGGGATTAAGCCTTGCACTGTGTCGTTCACCGCCGTCATCAGTGCTTTTGCCAAGATTGGCGTGCGCAGCCGAGATGGCGGTGGCGAGGTTCTGGCTGATGTTGGGGATGCACTTAGTGAATCCTATCGAAATATGATGACATAAAAATGACATCTGGATATTTCTCTCCGACTTCTCCTCAGAGAACGACGAACGTCCTAGTCCTTTCTCAAGCGTTGTTCAGCTGCAAGGGGGAAGTGTGGCTCAGGATTGGGACAACATCGGGACAATATGTTCCGTCAGGTTCTGCAAACGTAAAAGGCGAACAACTGCAGGGACCGGTCGGCGACACTCTGAGGATTTAGAAGATGCAGAAGCCTGGTTTCGCCGCATGGAGGATATCAATCAATTGTGGTCGCTGGTGGTCTTGGTGGCTTGAGTGAAGGGAGAGAACTGGTTCGGGTGAGTCATGGTGCCTTACACATTTTTCATACTTTTTTCACATGCTTATGCTGGTATCGATCTGGTTGAAGCCATCCCTTGGCTCCAGGAATCTAAAGAGGAGGCAGACTCTGTGGTCTACAACAGCATGATCAATGCCTGTCTCATCCTGAGACATTTTGGATGTGACTGCTGACCTGCTGATTTCTGTGAGGAGTTTATCTCTGGTCTAAGATATTCTAAATAGTGCTGGATGAATATACAAATCACCAACGATCTTATGGATACCATGGGATAGAACATGATAGAATGGTACCTCTAAAATCAACAATATGGGGTGGGTTAAAAAAAGGACCTAGGGATATGCAGATGAACAGGTTCATTTTGAGGATTCCAAATCCAACAGCCTGATCAGTTGCACCACTATATTAGTGGAAGAAACCATCCCATTAACCAACCGCATACGAGACCTCTAGTGGGGATGGTTTATCAATATTTACATTGAGGTTGCAAAACCAGCGGTATTTGAAATTCAAAAAAGCAGCCACTTGCAGCCACTTGCAGCCACTCGAGTGGCCGCAAGTGGCCGCAAGTGGCCGCTAGGGCAAGTGGCCGCAAGTGGCCGCAAGTGGCCGCTCCCAGCGAGTGGCCACAAAGCAGCGTCACGTGCATCATATGTAGCCACTTGCAACCACTTGCAGCCACTTGCAGCCACTTGCAACCACTTGCAGCCACTTGCAGCCACTTGCAGCCACTTGCAGCCACTTGCAGCCACTTGCAGCCACTTGCAGCCGCAAGTGGCCGCTGGGGCAAGTGGCCGCAAGTGGCCGCAAGTGGCCGCAAGTGGCTGCTTGGACGGCAAATACCAGCCCGAATGGCCCCACCCTTGAAAACTTGAAAAAAAATGCTTTTCTCGCGAACTGGATTTTTTTCAAGTTTTCTTTGAAACGTGAGGTGGGAGTTGAAACGAAAGGAAAGAAATAACAAATAGGAAGGAAGAGTTTAAACGAAAGGATGGATGCAACAAAATGGACGAATTGAAAGGAAAGGAAGAGCTAAACGAGCAAGACAAAAGAGTTGATACGAAGGCACAAACGCAACGAATAGAAAGGAAGAGTTGAAACGGAAGGGAACACTGAACGATCAGGACATAAGAGTTTATGCGAAAGAAAGGAAGTAACAAATGGAAGGGAAGAATTGAAACGAAAGAAAGACGTAGGCGCAGACGCAACGAATAGAAAGGAAGAGAGAGCTAAACGAGCAAGACAAAAGAGTTGATACGAAGGCACAGACGCAACAAATAGAAAGGAAGAGTTGAAACGGAAGGAAACACTGAACGATCAGGACATAAGAGTTTATGCGAAAGAAAGGAAGTAATAAATGGAAGGGAAGAATTGAAACGAAAGAAAGACGTAGGCGCAGACGCAACGAATAGAAAGGAAGAGAGAGCTAAACGAGCAAGACACCGCAAGTGGCCGCAAGTGGCCGCTCCCAGCGAGTGGCCACAAAGCAGCGTCACGTGCATCATTTGTAGCCACTTGCAACCACTTGCAGCCACTTGCAGCCACTTGCAACCACTTGCAGCCACTTGCAGCCACTTGCAGCCACTTGCAGCCACTTGCAGCCACTTGCAGCCACTCGAGTGGCCGCAAGTGGCCGCAAGTGGCCGCAAGTGGCCGCAAGTGGCCGCAAGTGGCCGCAAGTGGCCGCAAGTGGCCGCAAGTGGCCGCTGGGGCAAGTGGCCGCAAGTGGCCGCAAGTGGCCGCAAGTGGCTGCTTGGACGGCAAATACCAGCCCGAATGGCCCCACCCTTGAAAACTTGAAAAAAAATGCTTTTCTCGCGAACTGGATTTTTTCAAGTTTTCTTTGAAACGTGAGGTGGGAGTTGAAACGAAAGGAAAGAAATAACAAATAGGAAGGAAGAGTTTAAACGAAAGGATGGATGCAACGAAATGGACGAATTGAAAGGAAAGGAAGAGCTAAACGAGCAAGACAAAAGAGTTGATACGAAGGCACAAACGCAACGAATAGAAAGGAAGAGTTGAAACGGAAGGAAACACTGAACGATCAGGACATAAGAGTTTATGCGAAAGAAAGGAAGTAACAAATGGAAGGGAAGAATTGAAACGAAAGAAAGACGTAGGCGCAGACGCAACGAATAGAAAGGAAGAGAGAGCTAAACGAGCAAGACAAAAGAGTTGATACGAAGGCACAGACGCAACAAATAGAAAGGAAGAGTTGAAACGGAAGGAAACACTGAACGATCAGGACATAAGAGTTTATGCGAAAGAAAGGAAGTAATAAATGGAAGGGAAGAATTGAAACGAAAGAAAGACGTAGGCGCAGACGCAACGAATAGAAAGGAAGAGAGAGCTAAACGAGCAAGACAAAGAGTTGATACGAAGGCACAGACGCAACAAATAGAAAGGAAGCGTTGAAACGGAAGGAAACACTGAACGATCAGGACATAAGAGTTTATGCGAAAGAAAGGAAGTAACAAATGGAAGAGAAGAAAAAAAGGAGCGCGGCCACGACACGCCACGACACGCTATGACACGCGCTTTGGGGGTCCCATGTGTCCTTTGACACGCTACGACACGCTTTGACACGCGCACTTCCGGGCGCATTTTTTTTTGAAAAATAATCGCGCCTGCGATATGACACGCCGCATGACGACAAGCAATGCCCCGGTGAGTCTAAATATCGCCCGCGACTTCCCACAGATGGGTATATACTTGGGGTGAACTACTTTCCTACAGCCGAAACTACAAAATAACACGGCACTGCAACGCTAAATTCTCCCTCTTATAATTAAACATAATTAAGAGCTGACACCCTTAGCTGGATTGATGCGTAATCATGCGTCCCTGCTTTTTTTTGGTCAATCCATCCCCTGCCGAGATATACCCCAAGAATTCTAAGAAATATTTGGTGCATGCGTCCTTGCACGACGCGGCATGCCGTACATTAAAAAACCCTGTGCAGCTATAGTGCTGCAACATGCCAATTCGTGTCGCAGAATGTCGTGTCGTGGCGTGTCGTGGCGTGTCGTGGCGTGTCCTGGCGTGTCGTGGCGTGTCGCGCCGGCGTGTCGTCGCGTGTCCCGCCGGCGTGTCGTGGCGTGTCGCAGCGTGTCGTGGCGTGTCGCGCCGGCGTGTCGTGGCGGGTCGTGGCGTGTCGCGCCGGCGTGTCGTGGCGTGTTGTGGCGTGTCGTGCGTGTCGTGCGTGTCGTGGCGTGTCGTGTCGTGCGTGTCGTGGCGTGTCGCAGCGTGTCGTGGCATGTCGTGGCGTGTCGTGCGTGTCGTGGCGTGTCGTGGCATGTCGTGTCATGGCACGTCATGGCGCGGCATGTCGTGGCGTGTTATACCGCCGTGTTTTGACGCATCGCGGAGATGACTATTTTAACGTAAGGACCTAGAAGCGCCCTGCAGGAAGACAAAGGCCAAGGCTAACAACCTGAATTTGCTCATTGCCCGCCGATTGAAATAACTTTTAGATCTGACAACAATAAGCGCGAAATCAAATTTGCACTTAGGCCATGTCTTATTGTTCCCAAAACATCAAAGAGGAGCAAGGAAGCGACCGCATGGCTTCTTTTCCCCTCGGTCAAGGGTCCCCCCTGCCAAGTCAAGTAGCACAAGTTTTTGTTGGCTATATCAACATATATGTATATGTTGAGACACAAAACCTTCGGACGAAACGCGCTCCTAATCAATACAAATTGCGAACGGCATGTTCGTTGCTGAGCTTTGCGTTTGCAACGGGCTTTGAGACGATTCAAATGATATACTATATGCTCGCTGAAGTCAGAAAAACCGGGGCAAAGCAAGATTAAAAGCACGGGAATTATCCAAAGGCGCCAACTTTGCCTAATCCTCGTTTTCCCTGCTTTAATATGTTTGCACAGTAGCATTTCTCCGCGGTCATGCATGGTATAGATGTGTTTGCTGATGGATTATTGGGTTTCCACATTGTTTTTTGAAAGGATCTTGGGGGATGCAGGGTGGCATGGTTGACCGTGGGTACGAAATATGATGCATAGCTAAACCAGGTGATACCTCAACCAAGCCAAGGGTCCTATGTGGCCGCTTGGGGGTCCTAAGCGACACTTTGGGTTTGGGGTCCTATGAGGCCTCTCAACCTAAGCTGGTTGGAGCTGCAGTTTCCGACGCCGTTGCGCGTAGTTCTATTGTGTTTTGCAACTGAGTCACTGTAGATCGCATTGTAATGGCTGCGTCAAGGTTGCTTCGTGCTGTGCGTAATACTATTGTCTTTTGCAGCTGGATCTCGTAAATCGTATTGGAGTGGCTGCATGAAGGCTGCGAAATGGATTTGTTAGCAGATTTTCGCCATTTTGGCGCTAGTGATTTTCCTTTTAAAAATCCTTTTAAAAAGTGCTTCAAAATCGTCCTTTTTTCGCTTTGGCGTCGAGATCCGGTTTTGGAGCTGCAGTTTCCGACGTCGTTGCGCGTAGTTCTATTGTGTTTTGCAGCTCAGTCATTGTAGATCGCATTGGAATGGCTGCGTCAAGGTTGCTTCGTGCTGTGGCTGCATGCGTAATACTATTGTCTTTTGCAGCTGGATCTCGTAAATCGTATTGGAGTGGCTGCATGAAGGCTGCGAAATGGATTTGTTAATTTGTTAGCAAATTTTCTCTATTTTCTCTATGAGAAGAGATGAGCTGGAATAAGGTGAGAAGAGATGAGCTGGGATAAGATGAAGTGTGGAGTGTGAAGAGTGCAGTGTGAAGTGTGGGGCGTGAAGAGTGCAGTGTGAAGTGTGAAGTTTGGAGTGTGAAGGAAGCAGTGAGAAGTGAGAAGTGAGAAGTGTGGACCTTGAAGTGTGAAGTGTGAAGTGTGAAGTTTGCAGTGCGAAGAGTGCAGTGTGAAGTGTGAAGTGTGGAGTGTGAAGTGTGAAATTTGGAGTGTGAAGGAAGCAGTGAGAAGTGAGAAGTGTGAAGTGTGGACTGTGAAGTGTGGAGTGTGGAGTGTGAAGTGTTGACTGCCAAGGGTGCAGTGTGAAGAGTGCAGTGTGTAGTGTGAAGACTGCAGTGAGAAGTGTGAAGTGCGAAGTGGAGCTTCAAATGTGACATGTGCAACAGGACACCACTTTCGCAGAGTGCGCACGGGCTTGGCTGGCGCACGGCGCATGCAAGTTCTATAGATGAGAAAGGTCTGATATATATCTTTAAGGCAACTTCCGCCCCGCCTCGTGCGGGTACTACTGGGATAATCCTTCAAGGAAATTCTTACTGCCAACTGTGCCAACTTCTCAATCGTGTACAATAAGTAATTGCTACACAGCATGTATCGGAATGTGGACACAAAGATATTCGCTTTAGCTGCAGCCTAAAAAGTCTTTCTTCCCAAAATGCATTCGGACTCTAGCAACGCAGCACGAAAGCTGTGATAGACGTTCCAACCAGGGGTTCGGATGTTTGAGTTGAGTTTTAGATGAAGGCTTGGCAGATTGAATGACTCATAGACCGCAGACTGACTGCCGAACTCACTGGCCGACTGACAAGTGAACTAACTGATTGAACGGATCGCTGCCTAGTTAGGTGACAGACTAACTGGCTAACTGACTGATTGCTTGCTCACTCATTCCTGGCAGCTGAGGGTGCGCTCACGAAGAGACCCCTGTGGGCAGCCTCTTAGATGTTGGCAAGTTGGCAGTAGCTCTTTCAAGAGCTGGCCAAGAGTTGCATCTGGTGAACGGGTTTCCTCGCCCCCCCACCATCAGCGCTGAGTGGCGGCATCTGATGAATGAGTTGCCAAGAGCTGAACCTTGGCCGCATGTCGAATACTTCGTTGAAATACGAACTCCATCCAGATGCCTGCATGATCCAGACACCATGCCTCTTTGATCAAGACACCATGCTTTACACATTACCTCATCCAGACACCATGCCTTACACAGACCCTTGGAGACAATGGTTGTCTTTTAAGGCAAGGTGTCATGAAAAAACGTGGTGTCTGACCCAGGAGCTGTGGCAAGGAAGCGGGCTCACGGACACCGGGCTCCAAGCGTATTCCGACATGATAGCCAACGTGACGAAGGAGGATGACAAGCTGGTTGCTGTCGCTGAATTCTTCAGCAACGAAGCACACTGGACCGACATGCTCGCGCAGAGAACGGCAGATGGTCAATCTCGAAACCTAGCTAAACATAAGCTACAAACATGATTGCGCCCAGACAATTGTCAGTCATGAATCAGCCCTCTTCTTAGCCATGCTGTACCTATTTGTCAAGAGAATCCAATAGAGAGGAAAACACCAAAACCAAAACCACAGTTGCATCATTTTTTTCAAGAAAAGCTCTAAAAGAAGACCTTCTATAAGGTCTTTGTAAAAGATCTCTGGAGGAATCCAACATCAAAGCTCTCTAGAAAAGTCTCGGTGACAGCTCCTCTTTTGATCTCCTCCGAAAGGCCATATGATAAAATCAAAGGCTTCATGTGAAAGCACACATGTGACAGTGTGATCCTGTGAAAGCGCACCAAACCATTTGTTTGTACAGTACGTTCATCGCCATGTATGCTACAAAAAAAACGGACCAGTCTTGAATGAGTGACACTGACTTTTACCAACCAACCGCACCTGCAATAAAAACATTGTGTACCCAGGAGATCGGCGACCGCCTCCACCGCCACCTGATGTTCACTTTCCTGACCTTGTGTGGGCGCAGCAACCGCTGGTGGATGCAGTGACCTTATCAGGAACGGTGCTCGGAATACCCGTGGTGGCAACGCATGACAACCCAAACTGGAGGCAGAGCTTTGGGGTTTACCGTTGCCACCGTCCTTTCTAGATTCACTGCAAGTGCTGCATCACTCTTAGTGCCTAGCTCCTTCCAAACACAGATAGATTTGCCGCGACTCATGATGAAATGCTGATTAGTAGGTACACCCAACCTAATCCAGACACACATTTTGAACAGACCGTTGCGAATGACATGGACCTGCAAGTTTGCCTGCACTTCTTGATTGAAAAACAAGTGTTTGATTCATGCTCACATGCTATTCAGTCAAGTTTGCACTGGAAAAAATGAAAGGTCAACGCCGAGGAAAAAGATCGAGGAAGGAAGTCGGAGAAGAATGGTTACAGGAAAATGAAGAAGAAAACGAAACGGGTCTCACAAGACGAGTGAAAACAAAATTATTCCACATTGAAACAAACAGCATTACTCACCCACTGTAAGCCTCCTCAGCTCCGTAGGCAAGCGCCAATGGCGCTAGCCATGCTAGTCGCCCGACGTTTCGGAGACGGCGAGGCCACCACTGTGTGGGCCCTCCACAAGACAGAAGTCACCATCTTGGAGGGGCAACAGTTTTCGAGCCAACGCTGCAGAAGCTGGAGATTTGCAGCAGACATCTACATCCGTCAGTCGAAGCAATTGCATATTTACATCCCTGTGTACATTTCCACTATGAAATGGCTTGACCCATGTTTCATTCCAGGGGCATTTTTCTAACAAACGGAGGCATTTTGTAAGGACATTTTTCTGGTCAACCATGCCATTTTGTAAAAAGCGTGTTTTTTGTTGGGCGAATCATTTTGTAAGAGCCAACATTCTTTACAAAATGACGTCGGGACCAATCATTTCATAAAGCTATTTTGGGTTCATTTCAGGCAGTGCAAAGGAGGGTATTGAAATCTTGGCCATGCCCAGGAACTAGGGTTTCTTCTCTAAAACTTTTAGGAAGGAAGGAAGGAAGGAAGCCTCGTGAAGATGGGTGCTGCCGAAGCTTCGGGGACTGGTGGGAAAAAAGATTGCGGGGTTTCCTGGGGAAAGTTGGACATGTACAAGTAAGACATATTTCCAAACAAACAATTTTTCAAGACACAAGCTTATAAGATGATTGGGTTTGGGGCCTGGAAACCAACTTGGGGCAACCATTTTGTAAGGCGCCGATTTTTTGTTTTTTTTGGGTTCACCGCTGTTTGCTGGGGAATCACACCAAGCCTCGTGCCCAACCCATTTTGTAAACCCCTAACCATGGATGTTTGTAAGGTTAACTGCTGGGTCCCTTACAAAATGGTTGCCCTGACGTGACCTGGTAAATGTGCAGGGGGATATATTTACTGGGCAATGGGTGTGACACGCCAAAGTCACCACCTACATTCCATTGTATGTGCGGCCACCACTTGCCGTCACTCGCTGGGAGCGGCCACTTGCAGCCACTTGCAGCCACCTGCAGCCACTTGCAGCCACCTGCAGCCACTTGCAGCCACTTGCAGCCACTCGAGTGGCCGCAAGTGGCCGCAAGTGGCCGCTAGGGCAAGTGGCCGCAAGTGGCCGCAAGTGGCCGCTCCCAGCAAGTGGCCGCGAGTGGCCGCAAGAGGCCGCAAGTGGCCGCTCCCAGCGAGTGACGGCAAGTGGCCGCAAGTGGCCGCTCCCAGCGAGTGGCCGCAAGTGGCCGCAAGTGGCCGCTTTCGGCGATTTCAAAAACCACATTCAAAGCAACCTCTCTGAATATTTATGTAAGAGACCTGTATTGGGGATGGTTTATCAGTGGGTTGTAACTAACATTCCAAGACGTCCAAGAGATATGAGCTTGAAAAAAACTGAGGCGCCAAAGCTGGTGACATCGATCGTGCAGACCACTGGCTGGAACGTATGCTTCAGGTGGCTTGACGAAAGAGAAAGGTGCACGTCGTACACAGTTTTTTCCGGCAGATTAGCTTCTAAAAATCAAACATAAATCAAACATGGCAATGGGAAATGCCCTATAATTATATATTAGATTTCATGCAACTCATTTTCAAACGGGGAATGTTCCACTGCCAGGTTTGATTGCCAGAGAGTAGCCCCAAAATGAAGCTCGACTCAAGTCCATGGTTCTCCCGCAATGTCTCAACTTTACCCGCCAGGCTGGGGTGAAGCCAGATGACAAGACTTACAACAGCTGGAGCACCTAGTCCGACGCACACACCACGTGAGAGAATTTCTGGGGCTCAGAGCCTCATTGCTTGCCTGAATCCAACGGTCTCACAAAAAAACACCCCCTTAACCAGGCATTCTTGCCGTGAAACCATCCGCTGACATCCAACCCGTCCTGGGTGCTGTGATACCAAAAAAGTGGCTGCACCCCCATCACTGGGGGTTCATCCCCATCGATGGCTTGAGTCAGGCCTGATGCATGCTTGCGGGCGCAATGGGCATCCGCAACGTGCCGAGCTCTGGTATGCGCTCCTCGGCAAAAATGCTGGATGTAGGATCCTACAGTTTTGATTTTTTAGTTTGATGTTCTTTGATCGGGTTGACCAACACAGCTAGTTGACAATCCAACACCTCCATGCAATGACTGACCTTTCCCCCTTGAACCCCAAGGCAGATGACTTCTATGGGCTTCCGCCCGGCACAGGGGCTTAGCGGCTTCAACTACTGATTTTTCAACACACATTGGGAACAGCAGGATATCATGATGCGGACTGCCTAGGACCGAATCACTTTCAGTACCATTATCAATTCCTGTGCTAAAGCTGGATCGGTCGAGAAGGCGAGAGTGGCAGCATTGTGGTGCCTGCACCTGCCATTGGACGTTTACATTGCACCATGGTGCTATCCTCTCCTTTCCTGCAGGCTGCCTACTGGATCCAGGACACGGTACCTGATGAGAATCTGCCGGTTGACTGTTTGAGTACACCATTGTGACCAGGAGATGGCAAATCATGGTTTCGCACCAAACCTCATGTGCTACAATTGTCGCCTGGAAGAAACTGCTGAGAGCAAGGGGCTTTTGAAATGTCTTTCGACAAGTTCGTAGTCGAAGGATTGCCCTTTCTCGAATTTTTTATCCATGAAATTACAGCAATTTGTTGAACAAGTCCCAGGAATCATCCGACTGTCTCAACCGAGGTTTGCTCCGCGCATGTGCTGTTCGTGGGGATGTGAATGCCGCGAAGTCCTGGTTCTCCGCACTGTTGTCCAATGGCTGCTGGGCTTAATTCAATTTGCAGTTGGTGTCATGGTCATGGAACATAAAGTGATTACAGTAATCTTGATCACAAACAGCGATGAACATACACAAGGAGAGTGCAAGGCATTTTCTCGGTGGGTAGGACCATGCAGTCTTTAGCGGTCCAGGGTTGCGTTCCTTTTTGGAGATGGTGGAGGCCGTTCCAGTGTGAGGGGGCTCCAAGAAAACCTGTTCTGAGGTCATACTCCAAGCACCATCACCTACAACTGCATGGCAAGTGCATTTTTGCGCGCAGGTATTTCCGACACGTTGAAAACCATGTCGGATATGTCGGGCGTTCGATTTAGGGGTGCCTTTGACAGTGACCTTTTCATGGGTAAAACATAGTGAAACATGGTAAAACATGGTAAAACCCCAATGATCAAACCCTGAGTATGTGATCATCATCATTCTCCACATTCTCCACATTCTCCACATTCTCCACATTCTCGACATTCTCCACATTCTCCAATCCATATAGGGTGACATATAGTGACTAAAGTGGGTCATGGTTTTCTACATGTTTTCCACAAGAGGGATCCCCAGGTTCGGTTCACCAGGCTTTGGCGTCTCGGCTTTACTAAGGGTTATTCACCAAGTGGTGAAGGAAGTTTAATGAGGAATGCTGTGATTGCTTGCCATAAATTGGATACACATATAACTTATATAACTATATATTATATATACAACTATATATTATATAGAACTATATATTATATATAATTATATATTATATATTATATAACTATATATTGTATATATAACATTATATAACTATATATTATATATAAAACTATATATTATATATAAAGCTATATATTATATATAACTATATATAATATATGCAACTATATATTATATATATAATTATATTATATATATAATTATATTATATATATATAACTATATAAATATATTATATATAATTATATTATATATAACTATATAACTATATAACTATATAACTATATAACTATATAATATATAACTATATTATATATATAACTATATATTATATATTATATATATAACTATATTATATATAACTATTAAATATAACTATATTATTATACATATAACTATATTATATATATATACATACAGTATGTCTCTCTCTCTGTATATATATATATGTATATAATAAAATATACATCAAATACGTATTATATATCCGTTATGTGTATAATATAATGTAATGTGATGTCCAGCCTAGCCACCATTTATGATTCTCGCAAGGTACCTCAGATTTGCAATGTTTATGATCTAATGGGCCAAAGGGCAGTGATCTTGTGCTGAGGATTGGCTGGTGAGAATGTTGAAAGAGAATTGCCAGCCTGATGCAGCAACTTGGCTGGATCGACGATGAAAAGGTATGTGCCACTGTTTCCAGATTGAATAGAAACTGAAGCAAAGTTGGAGAGGACAACTTTTGCACAGGCTGACGCGGATCTAGAGTTTAATCAGAGGTTTATGCGGACAGGGGACCATCATTTGCAGCATGGCACCTTCACAAGCCAAGCTCTGGGGTGTTGGCGACTGGCACTCCAGCCCTTTTGTTTTTTTTGGTAAATCACCACCCAAGCATCCCAACCGTCAGAACCGTCAGAGGTGACGCAAGCCATTCTTCAGGGCGACGACCCCGAAACTGGGCTTGGGGCTCGGCTATCAACCACTCCCCAACCTCCGGCCACAGATCCCATCAGCAGGTCGTTGATTTTTGTGTTCCATGGGCTTTTCCATTGGTTTTTCTATGGGGTTTTCCCGGTTTTCCCTCTGTTTTTCAATTCGTCCTATGTTTTGTCAAATTCTTTGGGTCGCGTGGCCTGCACCAGGGCATCGCTGTCTGCGTCCATGTGTTTGCTGATCTTGAAGGGCCTGCCGGTGCCGCTGGAGGATGTTGGGCATAGCACCACAGCGGTTGTGCTGGTTGACACAGGCTTTTAAACATGGGGAGACACATAAGTGGGGATGGGTCAGAACCTAATTACTTTACCACATCTTGGGAAGATGAAGCTGTTTTCATGCTGACCACAGGTGTTGATCCATAAGCAATGTCCCTTTCCGAATCAATGCCCCTTTCCGACTGGTTGGATGATCAATAGACGGCAAAGCTAGAAAAAGATCCAGTTTTTTTTCCTGACATTGACCACTTAGATGGTGCTAATAGGGCTCACACTTTTGACCGACACATTTAAGGGTTTTTGGCAGCGAGGATTACGTGAAGGTAATGGAGCTCTTTCAAGCGCCCATTCCTGACAAGGCTGGGGCATGGTCACACGGTCGTAACGGTGTACTTTGGGAAATCTCATGGTTTGAAGGTCCTAAATTTTCTGACCCCATCCGCCCCATCCTATGCCCTGTATGCTGTGACATGCAGAGTTCGCTATCTTCAGCTGGCAGGTCACCAATGTAATTAAACTGCAAATGGAGGCGGCGAGCCTCAAGGCTGCTGCTTGCTTTCCCCTTCCACCTATCCCTGAAACAATCGACAGATCATTTTGGGAAAGATCTCAGTATATGGGTAGTACGGTAGGAGTCATTATTGATATTATTGGTACTTTACCAATCGGATCATCAGCTGGAAACTTTCAAAGCCAGGCACAAAACATAAAGGCTGCTCGACCTCCTCCTGCCAGGGGCTAAGCTACTCAGAAGGCATGGATAGGTGTCATGTCACCAGCTGATGGGCGGTTTGTAATGCCTCATGGGGTTCAAACGGAGAAATCTTGGCAGTTTGGGGCTGGTGAGCCCTAGCTGGCTGCTTGTTTGAAAGAGTTTCATGGAATTTCAGGGTGGGCACTCTTGGGGTTCAATCCATTTACATTCATTGGAAGTATGGTTGGTTTTTGTTGTGAAGCTCTTCACCATTTTGCGATCCTGATTTCGAAAAACATTCGCACCAGAGGGCCTTTTGGCCTTTTGAACCACAACGCATGCAAGATGGCCAACCAGTGTTCGGATCCTGTCCCTTTGTGGCTCAGGGTTTGCCGCCAGACAATTTCTTGGTCTTCAGCCTCTAAAGGTCCTATTGCGGGCAGGTGTGGAACCGGAGCAATCTGTTTGGCCGTGGGTGTTCAACTTCCAATTTTGGCATCCCAACGGGGAGAAAACAAGGGGAGAGGCATATTGTAGTATGTATATTTGCCGCGCAGCCCTATTTTGCACACAGGGGAGTTGAGGGGTATGTGTTTTTTGTATTTGTTTGTTATTTTTGTTTTCCAGTCTCGTTTCTTGGCTTATGTGGCTTTTCTTGCCCTTTGTGGTTTCTTAGCTTTTTTCTTGGGCGGGTTTCTTGTTTTTTTGGCTTTTGTGTTTCTTGGCAGTATGCTGCAACTATCGCGCAGCAACAAGTAAAACATCAATTAAAAGAACAAAAGGACAATGACAATGTTCTTTAAGACAGGCAAGATCCAAAAAAGTAATTTATAGAAACACTTTGACAACGATCCAGCGAAACTATTTATACCCAACACGGTTCTGCCTCAACCTGCTTTCTATATGTTCACAAGATGCATGTTGTGCATCAAAGACCACCTGAGTACAGGTATTGTCATTCTGCCTTGGGGAGCTGCACCCTCCCCCAATCCCGCCCTCTCCATTTTTTTTTGAATCCAAGCTTGCACACTTGTACATACACTACCCTACACGCACACACACACACATATATATGTATATATATACATATATATATGTATATATATATATGTATATATATATGATATGTATAGAATGTATAGATATTGATATAGTGATATATATATATATATACTATGTATGTATGTATGTATGTATGGATGGATGGATGGATGGATGGATGGATGGATGGTATGTATGTATGTATGTATGTATTTATGTTATGTATGTATGTATGTATGTATGTATGTATATATATATATTGGGTAAAGGCTGGGAGTTCCCCGGAAACCAATTGCATTTTATTTGTATGGATATGGAAAATGTTGATTTTATACTGTGTTTTACAGTGTTTTATGCTCTTCTCTCACATTGTTCGATCAGTAAAAGTTGCAATGTCGGCGCGGATAAACTTGACGTTTGTCCGCGCAGAAGAGTGATAAATTCACATCTTCCATCCATGGATGGCCAAACATGTGTGCAACATCGAAACCATTGGAATTGCGGTTTCATGCATTTTTGGTCGTTTTGTTGACAACTAGAAAATGTCATAATTCACTGGAGAACCATGGACGAAATGAACATTACACCTTTTTCATCTTCACGTCCACATGACGTTATTACACCCCCCTCTGCAAACAACAACGATACTTGCAACGTAACAACATCTTCAACGAAGCAACATCCTCAAGGTTTCAACAGGTCTCAATCCAACGCAGTCCACATGACGTTTTTACACCCCCCCACCCCCCCTTCTGTAAACAACAACGATACTTGCAACGTAACAACATCTTCAACGAAGCAACATCCTCAAGGTTTCAACAGGTCTCAACCCAACGCAGTCCGCATGATGTTATTACACCCCACCCCCCTTCTGTAAACAACAACGACACTTGCAACGTAACAACATCTTCAACGAAGCAACATCCTCAAGGTTTCAACAAGTCTCAATCCAACGCAGTGCACATGACGTTTTTACACCCCCCCCCCCCCCCTTCTGTAAACAACAACGATACTTGCAATGTAACAACATCTTCAACGAAGCAACATCCTCAAGGTGCCAACAAGTCTCAATCCAACGCAGTCCACATGACGTTATTACACCCTCCCCACCCCCACACCCCTCATCTCTATACCATAACGACGTTTATAGTACATGACAAGACTGAGGGTTCCTGGAAGCTCCGGGGAACCCCCAGCCTTGACCCTATATATTTATACGCGATCAAATAAATAAATATACATATTTATACAAAATCAAGTAAATCAATAAACAGATAAATAAATAAATACATACACATATATTACAGATAATATACATCACATATATATATATATATGCATGTCTATATTTATTTATATGCACATCTCGTTTTCCCTAAATAACCACTGATCCATCCAAACAAACCCTAAACAAACCCTGATCAAACCCCAAACTAACCCTAAACAATTTTCCAGACCCGACCCTAAATAGACCCCAAATAAACCCCAAATAATTAGACCCTAAACCAACCCTAAATGAACCCTAAGCCAACCCTAAATGAACCCTAAACCGAAATAACATGCAACCCACACCCTAAATCAACACTATGACAACACCCAATGAAATTGTTTGCGCCCAACACGGTTGTGCCACTGTGCCCCAAGTAAATGAGCACTAAACCAACCCTAAAGAAATCGCAAAAATAGGCAATGTGCTGCTGCTATTGTGCTATCATCAAGGTTGAAAACAACTAAATAACACAAGGATAACATGTTTCGATATGTTTCGTTTGTCAACATGTAGCAATGGCAAATACCATGCGAATTGCAGATCGTTGCGCCAAAATGTTACAAATGCCATGCAAATGTATAAGAGGCTTCTGATTCCGCTAAACATGACTAACAAACTGAATGCAGGAAGTTCTTGAGAGGTCCAGGGGGGAAATCTGGATGACGAGAAATGTTGATATTGAAACAAAATGCATGCCAGAAACTGCTGAGAGACTAGGGGGGAAGTCTAGTCTAGATACTGAAACCAAATGAATGCAGGACGTTGTTGAGAGACGAGGTGAGAGGTTTAGATATTGAGACCAAATGAATGCAGGAAGCTGTTGAGAGGCCCGGGGGGAAATTTAGATATTCAAGCAAGACGAATGCTCCCAAGTGGGGCCAAATTCACCCAGGTTGACCCCAAATTGAGCCCCCGCTTAACTGAGAAAGGCTAGAAGGGGCGTGAAGAGTAGAGATTGAGAAGAGGGCAGAATCCGAAAGAGGTGGAAAACTCCAAGGTGTCACAAGGTCAGAAGGCGGTAGTGGGGGCGGCAACTTTGCGTGCAAGTTATTTTGCATGTTTGGGGGCGTGCGGAGGTTGGGCAAGTCCAAAAAAACAGGTAATCATCTCCAAAAGAATTGTGGAGGGTCCAAGTTCCCCGAAAAATGGAAGGAATGAGGCCCAAAGTGTTACCCTCTTTGAGTGTTTGTGCGCGCGGCGACCTGAACAACCTGCTGGTTTAAATCTACTCTTCAAACTTTGTTTGTTCCACGTGTTTTTTTCCTTTTCAAGACTGCGCTCCCATCAAAGGTCTCTCCCTGGTCCTTGTCCTCTACATCATTTTGCACATGACCATTTTCCTCAACAACAGGGTATCCATGATTTATGGCGTGTGACTCCAGGTAACCCGGTGTCTCCAGTCTATCACTGGGTTTACGTGTCACGTCGAATCCTGATGCAGATCGCCAAGGACCCAGGCAGGATGGGCGTTATGATATTCAACTCACTATCAACAGCCAGTCGAACCAATCCACAGGTTTGGTGGGCGGTTAGATTCGGTTAGATCTTGCGCCCCATCTTCAAATCAGGGTCCCTTCATATGGGGTCATCTTGTGCGGCGCAGGCGACCTCAGCTTAACGGTTCAGCAGTTTCTTCTCACAAAGTTTCAAGTCCGGGTTGGCACTACACTGAGTTTCTCAAACTTCTATGTCGGGTGGTTGGACTCCTGTGGGGTCGAATTCATTTCGAATTCAGAACAAAACATTCGCCAAGCTTCGCAGATCAACTTGCCACGGAGTCTGTTTGTTTTGAGACGACTCTCTGAGCAACTCTGTACGCTAGTTGCCAAACCCGCCACCTCCGCTGGTCCGACGCCAGTGGAATCAAGTCCATCGGCAACATTCCAATAACCTTCAGGCTTGCAGTGGTGATCCGTTTCGGGGACAGCCTGCTGGCCTAGTATTCAGAGGCACTCACCCAATCGAACTCTTGACGCTTCCAACAAGAATCTTGTTAAACTGATTCTTAGAGGGTCGCAGGCCTGCAAAAAGCTTGAAGGGTATTGAGAGGACTGCCAGATTTATGAATCTTTGGATGATTAATCATCCGTTAATCCTTTGGGCAACTCCCAGCTTGAGCTGCTGAACCTAGTGCAGGACTACAAGATCATAAGATGCAAAAAGCATTCAAAAGCCGCTTCAGCAGATTTCTACTTCCTGAAAAGCACAACTTTCGGACATTTCAAGGAAGGTTCAGCTGCCGAGCTTTGGACTAACCATACATCAACCGCCGGCAGCATTTGGGCCGCAAGTAGCTGGCCTCTGCTTTTGGCCTCTTATGCGATGTTGATTCAAATTGATTTCCCACTTCCGATGACCTTCCGTGAGAGTCCGAGTGAGGTACCTCTAGAAACTGATCAAGGGAGCAATCACACCCGAATGAATGGATGGAAAGTCATAGAAAATAACTGGCATTTTAAGGCATAAAGAGAGTCTGGGAAACTTCAGGGCATGTTAGCCTTTGTTTGCTGTGGCTTGTTTCCTGGTCCTGATGCTACCAGAGGCTACCTCAGGAACTCGAGCGCGTTTAAGTCATCATATTCCTCGAGTACAGGCTCTTCTTGGCGTTTCCCCTATGTTTTTGGCCACAGAAACAGCTGAGACGGGTCCGATTGCCTGAGACTTGTCCCATTTGCGACAAGCTTTTTTTTGCACACGGAGCCCGCAAGATCCAGTTGGGTGGATTTATTCAGGGACACAGGACATATGAGAATGTGATAAGGTGGTAAGATCAAGAACAAAAGAATCCTCAAATTTGCCAGAAATGGATGGTACAAACCACCATCTCCAACTGGAGTTCTATTCTTTGGTTCAGCACCTAGAGCAATTCTCCCTTCTGAAGAAGTAACTAATTTGCTTAGATAACCTTGTATATCATGGTATACTCAGTGCTGCGACCTGTTTTCTGGTTTCACTTTTCCTAGTTGCCCCAGTCTTGCCCTTTTGCATTTTCTTGGTCCAGCTGAAAAAAGATGACCTAACGGCGAAACGTCAAGGCAAAATCCAAGGATCCTTTGACCTTCAGATGACCCCCTTGGTTTTCTAAATCCTTCCACCACGCAGTACCCCAAAAGAGGTGGATGTTGAGCAAATCACATCGTTAGGACTTCACTCCGCCCATGGTGTGCTACGCTTCGCTAAGAATGCGGCAGACCGGGATGGATCCTGGAACTCACACCAGCTCTGAATGACAAGACCTGGATGACAACTGTGGCAGACATTTTACCAGTAGTACCGCGCAAGGTGGTGGCGGAAGTTTCAAAAATCGGAAACCTATAGGAGAGGTTGGTTCTTGTGAATCACAGATGGCAGAGCGAATCCACTGATGGACCGAAGGGTGGTTGAAGTTGTGTTTTTTGGAGTGGTTGCAGTGGTTGCAGTGGTTGCAGTGGTCACCTCACCCACAACTGCTGGATGAAGTGTGGTGTAGTGCAGTTGTAGTTGTAGTTGTAGGGTGTGGTGTAGTGGAGTTGTAGTTGTAATGTGTAATAAGTGTAGTGTAGTTGCAGCTGCAGTTGCAGTTGTAGTTGTGGTGTGGTGTAATTAGTGTAGTGTATTGTAGTGTACTGTATCGTAGTGTGCTGTAGTGTTGTGTACTGTAGTGTGGTATAGTGTAGTGTAGGCTAGTGTAGTGTAATGTAGTGTAGTTGTAGTTGTAGTGTGGTGTTGTGTAACTGGTGTAGTGTAGTTACAATTGTAGTTGCAGTTGCAGTTGTAGTTGTAGCGCAATGTAGTGTAATTAGTGTAGCGTAGTGGTGTTGTGCAATGTAGTAGTTGCATCTGTATTTGTAGTTGTAGTGTGCTGCAGTGTATTTAGTGCAGTGTAGTGTAATGTGGTGTAGTTGATATTGTTGTTGTAACTGTGCTAGTAGTAGTTGTTGTAGTTGTAGTGTAATTAGTGTAGTGTAGTGTAATTAGATGTAATTAGTGTAGTGTATCGTAGTATAGTGTAATTAGTGTAGTGTAATGTAGCATAGTTTATTTGAATTAGTAGCTGTAGTAGTAGTGTAGTGGTAGTGGTAGTGGTTGTTGTAGTTGTAGTTGTCAAAAACGAATAACAATTCTGCGAGGCTTCCTCAATTTTTGAACGTGGCAACGTCAACAACAAGACAATTCTGGAAAGTTGAGTGCAGAGCTGACGGCCTCGTACCGGCGTTTTGCGGTTTTTCCACTCCATCTGTTTAAAGTGCTGCGCCTGCCACGAAAAAGTGATGCCAGGTCATATGAAGTGCTGAACCTGTCACGCAAAATCATCTTCCCAAAACTGAAGATCTGATGCTCCAAAATGCAACGCTTCTCAGGAAATCAGCGCCCGGACCTCCTAACAGCTCTGACGAAAATGTCTCTTGTATTGCGCCTGCCACGCGAAATGCATCTTTGCAGATCCTCTGCATATGTCCCACGCCTGCCGTCGTTTTTGAAACTGCTACAAAATCCTCACGTTAGCTCACTTTTGACAAGGTGCACAATCCCTTGCGCCTGCCACGCGAAACGACATCTGAACGTCCAAAAGTGCTCCGTCCCCCTCAGTTTTTTGCACTGTTGACTTCGAATGTGCTTCGTGCCACAACGGCGTTCACTTTTCCGACATCTCAACTTCCAAAAGTGGTCCGAGCATGGTGTGTTTTGTACATTTTGACTTCGAAATCTGCTTCGCGCCACAGCGGCGTGCACTTTTTCGACATCTGAACGTCCAAAGTGCTCTGAACCCGTCAGTTATTAACACTTTTGACTTGGAAACGCGCTTCTCGCCACAACGGCGTGAAATTTTTCATCTCTCATCTAGCCAGCTGGCTCCGCATCCTCCGCTTTAGCGAGCCTACTTTTCGGCCTCCAGAGCCACAAAGCACTGGAAAAACACAGTGCTTTGCGACTTTCCTACCTTTCCGCACACCTGGATCTTCTTTCTTCGGAGACTTTCTCTTTTTGATATCCTTTCTTCTTCTCTTCTCTTCTCTTCTCTTCTCTTCTCGTCTCGTCTCGTCTCGTCTCGTCTCTTCTCTTCTCTTCTCTTCTCCTCTCCTCTCTTCTCCTCTCCGCTTCTCTTCTCTTCTCCTCTCCTCTCGTCTCTTCTCTTCTCCTCTCCTCTCCTCTCGTCTCTTCTCTTCTCTTCTCTTCTCTTTTCTTTCTTCTTCTCTTCTCTTCTCTTCTCTTCTCTTTTCTTTCTTCTTCTCTTCTCTTTTCTTTCTTCTTCTCTTCTCTTTTCTTTCTTCTTCTCTTCTCTTTTCTTTCTTCTTCTCTTCTCTTTTCTTTCTTCTTCTCTTTTCTTTTCTTTCTTCTTCTCTTCTCTTTCTTCTTCTCTTTCTTCTTCTCTTTCTTTCTTCTTCTCTTTCTTTCTTCTTCTCTTCTCTTTCTTCTTCTCTTTCTTCTTCTCTTTCTTCTTCTCTTTCTTCTTCTCTTTCTTCTTCTCTTTCTTCTTCTCTTTCTTCTTCTCTTTCTTTCTTCTTCTCTTTCTTCTTCTCTTTCTTCTTCTCTTTCTTCTTCTCTTTCTTCTTCTCTTTCTTCTTCTCTTTCTTCTTCTCTTTCTTCTTCTCTTTCTTCTTCTCTTTCTTCTTCTCTTCCTTCTTCTCTTCCTTCTTCTCTTCTCTTCTCTTCTCTGACTCTTCCCATCTCTGTTTTTCCTCTGTCCATATTGTCGGAAGTTTGACTTCTAAACTTCCTCCGGGCATTTTAGACTTTTTGGATCTCTTTGGAGATCTCTTTGGAGATCTCTTTGGAGATCTCTTTGGCTATTTTCAGAGCTGGTGTAAATACAACATGTGTTGTGTGTGAATCCATAATTACAGAGATTGGGCACTGCGCGCATGTGGCAAGTTGGTGTTCTCATGAGAGAAATCTTGGTCGGCAACCTAATTGGCATTGAAACCGTTGAAGGACAAATTGTGCATCAATTTCTTTCACCCAAAAACTTTGCCATGATAAAGCGCGCCGGAAGTTTTGGATACAGAAACTCAGCCCTGCTACTATTTTCCTCTTGCTGAGTTCTTCGGAGGTGAGTGTGAAATCCAATGTCTCCTCCTAATCTCGTTCAACGCCATTCCAAGTCATGTTCTCTTTGGAACTTAAAAAACACTTGAAACTTGAAACTTTGACTTTTGGGTTTGTGGTTTTGCGAAGCACCGGATTCTTTGATGCTGCAAGGGATTTACAGAACTCAAAGTAATTCTGGTGTTGGAGACAGGACAAATCCCTGTGAGAAAGGTGGAGAGTTGGTCAGTTGCGAATTTCACAATGTTGTGCGAGCTGAGCAAAGTGTGCCATGGGGAGCGACCTGCCTTGTTTGGGAATGGACCTTGATGCACCTTGATTCCTTGATGTGGATGTAGGCATGTGTGTGGGTTTTCCTGAGTTTTCCTCCGTGGTACAGGTGTTATGCTTCAAAACTCCGACTGAGAAATTTAAATCTCCGAACATCTAGTGTTTGATTTGGTTGCACCAAGCAACTTGTTGCCCTTCATGTGTTTGTAGGGTTGGAGTTTCCACCAGATTTCATCCGGGCCTTCCAAAGCTCTGTGAAAACTCTGGGCCTGGCAGGATGACCCATCCAGTTTCCACCTGGGCCCAGAGATGACCATCTTCCCTCAGTTCATGTGCCAAGGGTCCAGAGGGCTCCAGGGGGCTCCAGGGGGCTCCAGGGCTGGTGACTAAGGGAGCGAAGGGAGCAACCAGAATTAAACTAGAACTAAAGATTTAGTAGATTTAGTCAGTATCACACATATCAGCTTAGGATACCTTAAGTTCCTTAAGGATCTTTGAAATAAATGGACATGTTGGTTTGATGCAGCCTTAATGCTGGAAGCGTCTCTTGACTCTCTTGGATTCTTTCGGCCAGTTCGGAGCCTGTTGCAGATGAATTTGTCAATCAGCATTGAACCAACATGTCACTGTCCTGAGCTACACCCATGTAGCAGCGAGGTATCACTTGCGGCGCAGCAATTTTTTGCAAACTTTCAACGCGAGCCCGGATGAGACGGCCTACTATCGAATGCCGTAGCCCAAGTCAAGCAGATTGGATGCGGTCGCTTTTTTGCGCGCCACTTGAGGCTTATCCTGCGTGAGAACACCATGAACTCACTGGTTATGATCCAGCCCGCTCTTTTGCCAGGGCCTTGGGGAGCTGAAGGCATGGCTAGAGTTTCCTGATGGAACAAGCCATTCATTTTTGATAAATGAGCATTTCCGATACCATCTAGTCGCTGTGGCATATGGCAGATTTCTCCGGAATGTCTTTTCCTCTTAGCCTCCAACTGATACAGTCCTATTTTTTCCGATTCTTACTGATGCACCTTGTCATTTTTGGTTCGTTTTTCCCCACCAGGGTTCCCCCTGCCCGGTTTGATCCAAAAACTTCGAGCCGCCGAGGCAATACTCATTCGAGGAGGGGCCGCCTCAACCTGTGCTGTTGGATGCCACCTCCCTGAAGTGCGGGACCACGGTGGGCCGCGGTGGAGCCATCCGGGCCTTGCGGTTGGATAGCCATGTTGCCTTGGGTGCCGATGCAGCTTGCTGAAGCCGAGCACATTTGAAATCAGCAAAATTTCAATCGTATTTAGATGTATTTAGTACTATTGGAGGACATCATAACAGTCATAACATCACCAAGCATCACCATTGGTGGCACCCATGGCATCACCAGGACCTGTAGGTTGGCTTTGCTAACAGCTGCCGTTCACCCATCAACTGCTTCCTCCACGCCATGGCAAAGTGCTTCGCTCGCGTGGTTGCCCTGGTGCTGTGGTTGGGAATTCTACAGGAGCTCCTCACTCGGTCTTTGAATTCTTTTTATCAAGCATTACGAGGAGGTTTAAAAAGGAGCATTTTTTAAAATAGGTTTTCTATCCATTTGGCAATGGCGCGTCCCTTTTCCTGATGCAGGATACATAATTTTAGCATGTTTGAGCCCTTCGCCTGCACATGTCAGGAGCAGTCAGTGAGCTTCATATTACAAGCAGCTAGCAAGGTTCGGCTCGAAAGAGTGAGGCGTGGTGCAAAGCGCAGTGTCATTGATGGACAACATGAAACTCACAAAACCTGGGGACAGCCTACTTTGGCCGTTGGCAACCCTGCATGGTTTGCGCGTGCAAGGTTGGCCAATATGGGTCACAGTATCAACTAGCACCTGCACAGGCTGAAAGCGATGGGCTATGAGTCTCTAACAGTCAAAGATCTGAAGGACCGAAGGGACTGAAGGGACCCAAGGGGTCATAGTGAGTCATAGTCATAGGTTTTTAAAAGTTGGTTACAAACATTTTTGGATCCCCGAAATCCCGTGGTTCTTGTGGTTTGCTTTGGGGAAGTGAATATCTGCAAGACCCTCCCATTCTTGTGACAAACTCGTGCAGGAACAGTTAAAGAGCCGTGGCCTCTCAGTGACAGGTCGCAAGGCGCCAGTGATGCCCAGGGCGGAGAAATAGGGAGTGGAACACAGTGGAAGTGATGATTTTATCCGCTAGAAGGAAACCTTCAACTGTTTGCCACATAGGATCCATTTTTTCCAAGATTTTTAGGATCCATGATAGCTCTGGAGAGTCAATGACAGTAGTGGCCGCGTGAAATGCATCCAAGAAAGAGTAGAGATTGCAGTGGCCGGGCTTTGCATACACATCACAGACTCCCTGCCTTTTCTCCACTTGGGAGGCTGTGCTGATTCAACGTCTTGAGGAAGATGATGCCACTTGGCGTGGTGAGATGGGGGCACAAGCTTTGGGTGAATGGGTTTTGTTGCGGCTCTGCCTGTTGTCAAAGCACAAGACGCTGGAGCTGCTGGAGCTTCGCAGCTGCAGCCGGGTGGCTAAGGAGGAAGAGCCAGATGTGGATTCTGGGGACGAGGACCCTTGTGGGTCCTTTGGACGCAATCAACCATTGAATCGACGTTACTAAAGGTTGACACCTGGACCGCTCTCAAAGCAAATCTTGGAGCGACAAAAGCACATGACTCTGGCTGCAACACCATTATTGCCATGAACAGTTTGCCTATTTGGGACTGGCTACCCAATCATCTGAGCCACTCTCAAAATCTGATCTTCAAAATCCGCTGATGATTTGAATGTTTTTTTTCTTGGACCGCCCAAAATAATCCAACATGAAATCACCACCAGATCGAGTTTTCCTCTTTCCTCAGGCCCTACCTCGATGATCAGGGGCTTCTTCCCAACGGCAGCTACATGTGTTTGGATGGCGTGGCGCGTACGGGCAACTGGGAGGAAGCCAAGCGCCGAGATCCCACGGATTTGACCTGGCTCACCGAGTGGGTGGTGGCAGCCAGGACGGGACAACTGGAGAAAAAGTAGGCAAAAACTCAGGTGCCTTGGCTTACCATGGCTTACCGGCCTCATGGGCTGGGGGGATATGCCGCTCAATATCAATTTTCAGGGAAAGCGATAATCAAACAGATCAAACATAAGATTTTTAATTTCCAAATCTTGAGATATCACTATATTTGATGCGGGTCAATATCATATCATCATCAAACTGGGATCTCGTTCACATCTCAACTGAAACATCGTTTTTCGGAGGTGAAGTACAGAAGTAAAGACTTTTATTCCACAACAAGATTATATGACGACGGGGTGTAATAGGGAAATAAATGTTGTAGGACAGGTCTTGTAAATCTTGGAACCCCGATTCCAATCTGGAGTGATTTGGCAAGCCCAAAGAATAGACCCCAACTGGGTATGGTTTGTGAATATTATATAACGTAATCCAAGATGGCTAACAAAAACTATAGTTCACAATTGGTTTGTCTTGGGTTGTCCCCCACGATGCCACTGTATGGTGATTTCCTGAATCTTGGGCCACTCGATGTGATGATTTTTGTACTGTTGATCACAGTTCGGCAACTCCCCAAGGTTTCACTGAGTTGAGATCAAGTCCAAAAGAAAGGTCCGAAGAACGATGACTGGTGGGACTGGTGGGTAGGGAGACAACCCACGGGTTGCTTCGACATCCATTGATTTCTGGTTGCTCGGGCCAAGGTCTTTGCGCGCCGGCCGCTCTTTGGGAGCCTTGAACATCGGGGCGGCCAAAGGAGCCGAGACGCAGGCGGTTGGAAAAAGAGGTCTTAGCGTTGATTTTTTTGAGCGGTTTGGTCGTTTTTGATTATTTTTGCTTGGTTGGTTGATAGAATATTGGCTTGTTTGGTTGATTGGTGTCTTGGTGCCTTACTGTAATTTGATGGTTGGTCCATTGGCTTTTGCTGCTGGAGGTTCCCCCCCTCACCTGACTGGAATGCTGATCCCAAGGCCCAATGTGATTTTGCTCTTGGATTCCTTCTTCCACGTTGTGATTTGGCGTGGCCACGTGGCGCAAAATGAGCATGGTTGGTGGGAGGTCAGTCTGGATGGCATTCAGCAAACGCAGAGACTCGAGGCTGGATTTCAGTTTGAGGGCCTGAGGCTTGTAAATCTGAGTGTCCAAAGTGAGCCACTGAGGTGAGATGATTCAGGCATGGTATGATGCGGGCTATCAGGCGGGTGGGTCGGTCAGGGTTTTTGTATAAACGATGCCATCATGTCAATGTCGAGCTGTTTATCTCTTAGATAAGTGACTTTGCAACCCAAGTGGAGTACCAAGGCTTGTTGGGCCGTTGGGGTTTGAGTGGAAACGCGACCAAGCGACCAAGGAGAAGGAGGAGTATGCCAACTTCAAGGCTGGAGGGGACCCTTTTTTTGCCTCGAAATCCACTACAAAACGCTTCGTTCGAAATGGGGTACTCAAAGTTCCAATGGTTAATCTGTAAAATTGCACAATCAAATTGAATTTGTAATCTACGGTACATTAATAAGTGTACTGTATATATATATAATATAATATATATATATAATATAATATATATATATATACACATTATGTGTATATATATATATATTATACATATTATATATATATATTTAATAATATGTACATATTTCATATTTCTCACCCATTTTCAGACATCCAACTGGTATGGCATCCCCATTCGGAACTCAACCCATCATATGCCCAAGCACTGCCCGACTGGCCACACTACCAGGCCCTACTGACGGCGCCTGCAGAGGATGCCAAGCACATCCTGGCAGATCGCTTCCCAGCAGGGATGCCAATGGGGGTCTCAAACCATCACCAAATGGGAGGCCATAGTTTGGAGCCGTACCCGAGCGCCTTAGTGTTTTTGATGTTTGCGTTCCCTCGTTTTGGTGCTCAGAAGGAATGAGATGAAGAGATGAAATGAGGATCCTTTGGCCTTGAGAGTGCAAAACATGGGTACACGAACGCTTACAAAACCCAACTCTGGGAGAGGGCGATGAGCCCACTAGTTGCCAGTGGACGGAGAGTTGTTGGACAGCTCGCAGGGGCCAGTCAGAACATTGAATTGGGTGTTCACCTTGCATGTAGCGTGAGGGTCAAACAAGAAGTCATCCAACACTTTTAAACAGGAAACTCCACAGAAGCGCCGGGCCAATGGCTAGTGTCAGGTGCCAAAATTCATCCAAACCAACGCTGGTGGGTCGCAAGCGCGATTCCTGACGTCTAAGGCAAGGGGTATTGAAGGATTTTCCCACAAAGAATAGGGTTTGAGGATGAGGGGGGCGAGACTTGTTTAATGTGTTTTTGCGGCAAGCTCAGTGCTGATAAAGCTGGAACAAATCCTGGGAAAATGGAGGTGGGAGTATCTTTGCGTGCTGTTTTCTAACCAAACTTATCTGAACATCGTCTATATATATAAATAATTATATATAATTATATATATATATGTACACATGCACCAAGAGATTTCAATATGGACAGCGTTCCATGGAGCAAATCCTAGAATGCATTTAATGTTTTGCATCATCAGGATTTGCAGCATGTAGTGGTGTTGACAGGGCTCCTGGGTCAGCGAGAAAATGAGCAGTGCTTGAACCCCCGTATTGGTTGATGGTTTGTCGTAGGAAGTTAACCCAAAAGGGCTTCAAGTCAGTAACTACCGATATATATATATACACAATATAATTATAGGACTCGGTAATATCTGCTTCCCCAACTGCTTGAAATGGATATATGTATATTTATATAGTAATATGCATATATAATGTATCTGTATAATACATATAATCATATATATATATAAATATTTATATTTATAGATACATAGATATATGGATAACCCTCAGGTTCCCCAACTCCTTCCCTCCACGGAAGCCGGGAGCCACCAGGTGAATCCCTCACAGACGCACAACACGGGCGGTGCAGGTGGTCCGTATCAGGGTCAATCCGACTCCTCGGCAGCCTGGCAGCATAGACAGACGCACATATATATATATACAGTATACATATATATATAGTATATAGTATATATATACAGTATATAGTATATATATACACTACACTGTTTGTATACATATATATATACACATAATATGCCAACATTTGATTTCATTCATACTTGGGGGTTGTAGGAATTATTCATTAATGTCATTGTGAACCGGTTCATATGAATGGTCAATCATCATATTTTGCATTCGACAATTACAAGAAGTGGGGTATTTTCCCCTATGGCTTGAGACAACATTCCCCTATGGCGTCAATTTTGGAACTTGAATTCAGTGGCCATTTCAGGAACCTAAATTGGAGGTACCTACCATATATAAGGTCTACTATGTAAGGGGATATACCCACCAAATGGCCTCTTGTGAATCCTTTAGATTTCTTCTCACTGCCAGCTCCCAGGTTGTCATCACCGACGACGTGTCGCTGAAAGTCTTCATGGAGCACTTGATCAGGTTGGTGCTTGAACTGCCTGGTTTTATAAATTTTAGGCATCAACATGGGGGATCCGTACATACATACATACATACATACATACATACATACATACATAGATACATAGATACATAGATACATACATACATACATACATACATATATATATACATAGATATATACATAGATATAAACATAGATAGATAGATACATACATACATACATACATACATACATACATACATACACATACACATATACATATACATATACAGATACATATACAGATACATATACAGATACATACACATATACAGATACATACCCATACACAGATACATACACAGATACATACACAGATACATACACAGATACATACACCCATACATACACAGATGCATACACAGATACATACACAGATACATACACAGATACATACACAGATACATACACAGATACATACACAGATTCATACACAGATACATACACAGATTCATACACAGATACATACACAGATTCATACACAGATACATACACAGATTCATACACAGATACATACACAGATACATACACAGATACATACACATACATACACATACATACATACATGCATGCATACATACATACATATATATATATATGAACATACATATACATACATATACATACATAAACATACATACATACATAAATACATACATACATAAATACATACATACATATACATACACATACACAAATACATACGCAAACACATACACAAACACATACACAAACGCATACACAAACACATACACAAACACATACACATACACAAACACATACACAAACACATATATATATACATACATATATATACATATACATGCATATACATACGTATATATATATATGTATATATATATATACACATATACATACATATATACATACATATATATATATACATACATAGATACATACATACATACATCCATCCATACATACATACATACATACTTACATACACATACACATACATACACATACATACACATACATTCACATACATACACATGCATACACATGCATACACATGCATACACATACATTCACATACATTCACATGCATTCACATACATTCACATACATTCACATACATTCACATACATTCACATACATTCACATACATTCACATACATTCACATACATTCACATACATTCACATACATTCACATACATTCACATACATTCACATACATTCACATACATTCACATACATACACACATACACACATACACACATACACACATACACACATCCACACATCCACACATACCCACATACATACACATACATACATACACATGCATAGACATACATACACATACATACACATACATACACATACATACACGTACATACACATACATACACATACACATACATCCATACACAAACATCCATACAAATACATCCATACACATGCATACACATGCATAGACATGCATACACATACATACACATACATACACACACATACACACATACAAACATATACACACACATACATACACATACACACATGCATACACACATACATACACACATACATACACACATACACACATACGTACACACAGACACACACATACATACATACATACATACATACTTACTTACGTACATACGTACGTACATTACATTACATTACATTACATTACATTAATACATACATACATACATACATACATAGATACATACATGCATACATAGTTAGATACATACATAGATACATACATACATAGATACATAGATACATAGATGCATACATACATACATACACATACATACACATACATACACATACATACACATACATACACATACATACACATACATACACATACATACACATACATACACATACATACACATACATACACATACATACACATACATACACATACATACACATACATACACATACATACACATACATACACATACATACACATACATACACATACATACACATACATACACATACAGTACACATACATACACGTACATACATACACATACATACACATACATACACATACATACACATACATACACATACATACACGTACATACACGTACATACACATACATACACATACATACACGTACATACACATACATACACATACATACACATACATACACATACATACACATACATACACATACATACACATACATACATACACGTACATACACATACATACATACATACATACACATACATACACATACATACACATACATACACATACATACACATACATACACATACATACACATACATACACATACATACACATACATATACATACATACACATACATACACATACATACACAGACATACACATACATACACATACATACACATACATACACATACATACGCATACATACACATACATACACATACATATACATACACATACATACACATACATACACATACATATACATACACATACATACACATACACATACATACACATACATACACATACATACACATACATACACATACATACACATACATACACATACATACACATACATACACATACATACACATACATACTTACATACATACATACATACATGCATACATACATACATACATACACATACGTACTTACATACTTACATACATACATACATACATACATACATACATACATATATATTATGATATATATAATATAAATATATCTCATGACATCACATGCATATATATATATATACATACAATAAACACGCGTAAAAATCATGGGTTTGTCTTAAAATTTGGTGGAAAACAGCCCAAATCCACTGATTCATGATCATTTTCTCATTCAGATGGCCATTTGAAGGGAATACGATTTTCAGACACCCCCATGATGGGCATGAAGCAATGGGTAACCGATTGAGCAACTGGATGGTGTAAACAGATTGAAGGGTCAGCAGCTGAAATGGCTTAATCTGAACCTACCGGGCATAAGCCGTTCCGTCAAGTTCTGAATTGGGTTGCTTCCAAGTGTGTACCTCTTACCTGCCCCATAATTCTGCAATGATCTTTGGCAAGGCTGGCGGTACAATCATGAGAGCGTGGTGCAGGAAATTTCGCGCTACCCAAGTTACCTAGTGTCAGCACTGTCGCGGAAAAAGAGGTAGCTCATGAATCTGGTGGCAGACGCTTTTGGTGCAAGACATGTAGTATTTTCATGTCTTTTCTGCTTCTTTGTCGTGCGGCTCCAAAGTCGTATGCTTGCTGGCAGAGTTTTTTTCGATAGAAAACTTTACGTTTGATAGCGTGATTATGGATTTCTGTTCCTTCTGTTCGAACAAACATTGGAAAAACGGGGCTGAGTTTCTAAACTTTGCAAGTGCACGAGGTCTCTTGTGGCGGCACTCAAGTTGACATGTGTTGCTACTTGAATATTTGTTCCATGCCAACCTCAGTCTGGCTTTGTGTCCGTTTGGGCTTATCAGCTTTGAGGGCAAGTCTGCCAAAGTTAAATTGCAGACGCCCTCCTGGTCACGTTGAACCCAAAGCTGCAGGCATGACTGGCCAATATCATGCAGTGACTGGATAGATAGGTGTACCACCAGAATAGCTGAATGATGCGATCGTACTTCTCTCAGCTGAAACATTACATAAATCCGCTTCGACCAGTATGAAGCAGGACGCACCAATTTGATGTACGCAGTCCCAAAAAAAATGAGCTCACTCGCTTTGTTTTGGGAAGAAAATGGAAGCCCAAGTTTCAATGATTCGAACAGACAAAAACATCAAAAACCAGGTTGATTCCAGTAGGAAAAACCACTGGCACTCAGATCTTGAATCCGAAACGTTGGATGCCGCGCCATGAAGCTGGTTGCAAAGGTCACGGCCAGTGAAGTGTCCCTGGGGTCCCTGACTGCTGAAGGACGCAGCTGGGCTTCTGAAAACGCCAGGAAGCTTCGAAATTGGGACAACCTGAATGGACAATTTTGACTGAGGATTCGGGTGCTGGAAAAAGCCTGACATACCATGAATCAATGAAGGTCTTCGTTGTTAATTCATGGGGTTTTGGTAGTTTTCAAAAATGTGACGATGTTTACGTGACATGCCAATGCAGGTAATACATGCCAACCAAGTTGCGTCAAAGTTTGACGCCAAAGATTCTGCTCAGGGGGAACATTCGCAAGATGTCGGACTGGACCTATGAGATGCTTCGCTATGCCTTCAGCTGGAACGATGAAAGCAGTGAAAAGGCGCTCAAATACGTGGTCACTGGACGCAGTCCCTCTGAATCCATGTCCGAGTTCCAGAGCCTCGTTGCGGATTCGGGACCTGGGAGGTGGGTCAGGCTTTTGGGACACCAACTTGGCGATTAATGTTGACATGCTATTAATAACCCCCCCAAACATTAAGAGCATCAAAATAAAGTTTAGGCCAAACATTGGCCGGGGGTCCCTGGAAAATTTTCCAGACCTATATGGCGCCGAACAAATTGCCTAATTGAAAACGAATCCATTATTTAGATGTTAAGCGTGGAAAAATATTTCAGAATACTTTATTTAGGGGTGTGCAAAAAAAACATATCAAAAATCGGTTGGCGTACTTTATTACGGGGGGTGTTTATTAATATTTCCCGGGATTGGGCGTAGTGAATTGCGGGGGTGCAAACATTCATTATTATTTAGATGTTAGTGGCTCCAGGGCTACGTGAAAAAACAAGAAAAACAATGGAAAAAAAACACAAACAAGGGGGAAAAACACAGGACAAAACAACAGGAAAACACGGGGAAAAAAAAACGGGGAAAAAACCGGAAAAAAAGACGGGGAAAAAAACGGAAAAAACAACAGGAAAAAACACGGAAAAAAACATATCAAAAATCTGCTGGCGTACTTTATTACGGGGGGGGGGTTATTAATATTTCCCGGGATTGGGCGTACTTAATTGCGGGGGGTTGATTCACGGCATGTGGACATTATACGCAGTCATACATATACCATTTTTGGCTGCAGCATGATCTAAACCGTGGACCACCTATGCTATTGCATACTATCAAAATGCTAGTTCCAACTTTGAATTCAAAAGCCCTGGCCAACAGCAAGTTGGCCACTCTGTTTCAGTGGAAATATGGCAGTGTGTCAAAACCTTGTACCCCTGGTGAACATCAAAATAGCTGGTAAATGGATGTTCATCCCACTAAAAATGGTATTAATAGGTATTGATCCATAGCCATATAGATTGTTCAATGATTTTGAGTGTCCCCCCGGAGACCCGTTTTTTTTTCGATTGGATCCCCTCCACGGACTCACCCTGGTCTTCCTGGTTTTGGTTGCGGAGATTTGGTCCTCCCAAATCAGTGGCCTTCGCAAATGCCATTGATATACAACGATATATATATATATATACAATATATTATACAATATATATATATATACAATATATATATAGATATCTATATCTATATCCATATGATGTATATATTCATACAAAGATACACATATGCTATCCACCTTTTAAAGATCTACCATTTGTAGG
Source organism: Cladocopium goreaui (assembly GCA_947184155.2). Lineage (NCBI taxonomy): Eukaryota > Dinophyceae > Suessiales > Symbiodiniaceae > Cladocopium > Cladocopium goreaui. The sequence continues at coordinate 428,065 of CAMXCT020000113.1, read as the reverse complement.
TACCACATATGCGCATACATACAAGATCCCGCAAGCTTGTGTGGATCCATCATAATCTATCCAACCACTCTGCAGCCCTTTGCTTTCTCGTGGGCAAAGGATGCTGGACATTTTGCTTCTCACCATTCTCACGGAAAAGGATGAGGTTGAACGGACCTCTGCCCTGGTTTTTTTGGAGGAACACGGCAAGAGCTTAGTCTGGGACGAGGAGTCTGGGACCGACTTGAAGTCAGTTTTTCTTTTTCAGATCATTTCACCAGGTTACTGAAGATCTCACATGAAAAACACATGAAAAACACCATTTTTCAAGCACATCGCTATCAGGAGCGCCTGCGGAAGGTTTACTTCGTGCTGGAAAACATCTTGGGATCTCCAGTGGACGGGCAGGGGATGACCTACTCCTTGAAGTCGCAGGCGCACAGCAATGCGCCGGTACACACATTGCTGTGTGTTTCAGGTTTTGTTGGTCATGTTGGTGTAATTTTTGAAATCTCAGAACACCTAGATGAAAATGTGAATTACAACATTGTATAGCAGGTTATAGCAGGTTATAGCACTTTCCTATCGATTTGTGGATCTTAGACAAGGTTTCTGCCTTTTGCGAGCCATGGAGCCATGAGGTTCTTGTAACTTACACAGCGCTGCTGATCCAGTTCAATACCTTTGAGAAGGATGTGGCACGCTTTGAGGCAGCACGACGGAGTTTATACAAGCATGGAAGGAGTCATGCTAAGGACAGAACTAAGGAGTTTGAGTCGATGTCAAAGTAGATGTACTGTACAGAGGAAATTCCACAGTATCAGTTTTGCCTAGCATGGTGGCATCAGATCAGCCGAGTGCTTGTCAACTTTGCCTCTTGATTTCATTTGGAGTTGTACATTCTGACACCCCATGACTTGCCGAAGCTGCATGGACCCTACCGTTGCGTTCGTTGGGTTGTGGCAAGTGGCCAGGGCTTTGTTGATTTGCTATATTCCATTGTCGCTTGGTGAGATTTGGTGACAGCTGTGAGCATTGAGAGCATCTGACAGCTGCTGTCCGCCAAGGTGAAACACACCAACAAATCTGCAGACCGGATCTTGCGTGCCTATGCATGTGACTTGATACGATACCCATATTGCCCGTACGCATCATCTTTTCGTTTTTTGTTTGGCTCGTTTCGGTACTAATTTTTGGATGATCCAATCTTTGTGCGTGGAACGAGGTGAGTGCTTGCATGAGCTTGAGAGTTGGCATCCTGGCTTGCTGTACCTCAGATGTGAAAGATGGTGATGTTTCGTGAAAGATGATGGTGTTGACATGTTGGTAGACTACCATGTACAAAATATACCATGTTGGTGACCAAAATTTAGGACCATGGTAGTCTACCAACATGGTATACTTTGTCGATACCCTGGTATGTGAAAGTGCAGAATCGTGGTTTTTGGAAGCCTCCTTCGTTTGAAACTTGCTTATTTGAAGACTTTGGATGCAACCAAAAAAATGCGATAGTGGCTTCCAATTTTGTCCAATGTCTCTGAACATTGGATGAGATCAATGACTGATACAGCTGCATTATCGGTCTGAGTCTAAGGTTTCCGCTCCTTGGTGAAGATTGGCGAGTGCCACCCATTTGGGCAGAAGGCATGACCGCTACAGTGGAAGCTGAGCTGCGTGAGCTCAGCAGTCTTTAGTTTTTATTTTCTGATGCCTGGAAATTTCAGTACTTAAATGGAGGTTTCCTCAAATGGGGATATCCCAAATCATCCATTTTAACCGGATTTTCCATTATAAATCATGCATTTTGGGGTACCACCATTTTAGGAAGCCTTCAGATATACAAAACACCTTTCTTGATGTGTGAATGATCGATTTCTAACTTTGCGCCCGAGGAAGGAGCAACCGTCGTGGATGCTTCGGCCACCCTGGGGAAATTTGTCAACGACGAGTTGCTGCATATCCAGGAGCGTCCATCGGGACGTAGTGATAGCTTTGTGGCCGTTGAAGTTCCAGAAATGAGGGACAGCACCTTGATAGGATCCAGAACAAAGTCAGCTGTCCGAATCTTGAGGGCCCAATGAACCCCGGAAATTTCCGGGGATTGATCCGATGGGTGTCCTGGGTTCAGGAGAGCTATGCCAGGTTGTTCTTCACCACCATCCAGCACTTCACAGAGCAGTTGCTCAACTTGCAGCTTTTGGGGGGTCATTCCCATCAGATCCCATCAGAAATGATGGACCTTCCCATGCCTCGGAGGTTGGTGCAGGAGGCCCTGAAGCATCAGCCAGAGGCGCCAAGTGTTGGGGGTGATTTTCCCTGGCTGATGGTGCCTGGCCACTTTCAGAATCTTTCAGGCACCTGAATTAGGTGATTACCAATACCAGTGGTTGGGAAGTTGGTTGGGAATATCTCAGCAACTAAGGGAGGCTGACAGGAAGCATTTTTTTTTCGAGCAATTTTCCAATTTCTTGTTGTGAAAAGATCGTAAAGACTACCCTCTGGTAATTTAACATAGCTATTGAAAATGGCCATTTATAGTGAGTTTTCCCATTAAAAATGGTGATTTTCCATAGTTATGTTAGTTTACCAGAGGGTACTTTTCCAGTGGCAGGAGCGACAAGAGGAGCTGGCTGCCACCCCCCCAGTGACACCGCGCCGCAGCGATGGGCCGCGGCCCGATGCGCGGGAGACGATGGGGGTCAAGGATGCCATTTTTCGCTTCCACATCCCCAGGACTGCTGGGATGTGGAGCTGAAATGTTGGGCACCGAGAATTGGAGCAGTAGATGGTGCCACAAGAGTAGCGCCAACTTTGGACCATGTGGTTTCAGCCCATGGTCTGATTCAATCCGCCATTCTGCATTCTCCATTTTGCAGACACACCCGATACGATATTGTTGATGATATCCCATGATTTTCTCATATTGTATTCCCATAGATTGACTCAAGCATTCTGTAGGTTCTAGGGGTCTCTCTAAAATTTCGGACCCCCAAATCAATCGCATTGCTAAAACCGACCAGCTTTGGTCTTTTCGTTGGGTCCCCACTTTGAAGAAACCCTGCATTAATAGATGGCGAGTCTCGTTGAGTTTCATGATTTATCTCCCATTTACCACCCCCCCAAAGGGCCCCAAATTCACCTGAACCCTGAGAATTAGCAATTTTTAGAGGAAAGATATTTTCGAATCCCCTGGGGTGAAGCTGTTGAGATATGTTGAGATGATCATCCAGGAACTGTTCCCGCGGCCCTGGGCCATCCTTCGACCTGCCGGCGGAGCAAACGCCTCCGCGGCTGCCGCGGAAGCTGCTGCGCATCATGACCAGAAGCATCGGTCTGGTACTGGATGCGATGCCCAGCTCGTCTTCTTGGAGACTTGGAGATGATTAAATGGTTTGTCTGAAAATGGGTGGTACCCCTAAACCCAATGGTTTTGCTGATCATTATCCCTATTAAATGGCTATTTCATTGGGAATATACCCTATTTTCAGACAAAGCCATTTGTTTCCCCGTTTCCCCCAGTCGGATGTGGAATGGAGAGATGGTACTGGTATTAGATGGATATATTATGATATATTGATATGGATTTATTATTTCGAATAATTTCTGTTGTAGCATCGATTTTGGAGGGTTTGGTGAGGAGAGTGACACATTCCAATTCATTGAATGTGCAGTGCCAAATCTGATGATACATGGCTTTCCGTGGTAGTAAAACCCCATTCACTGGTACTGGTATGGTACAATTTCGGAGTAGGGCCCCCAGCGATTATTTCTTTGCGTCAGTACTGCAAGTTCTGTCCTTGGGTTACTCGATCTCTAAATGAGGTATAGTTGCGAAATGTTGCGAACCAGTTCCTATTCAACTTGGGATTGTCACCGGTCAGCCAACCCAGTTTGTTGCGAATCCCAGAATTGAAGGGAAGACCTGCGGGAAAGCGGTATATTGGAGATGAAATCAATGGCTTGTGTCAGGACCAAGATCTTCATCGCGGAGCGTCTGAGCCTCTTCGTGCGCGTCTTGGCGCTGCCGCAGCGGGTGGTCTTCCACCACTTCTCGCCGCTGCTGCATGCGTCGCGGCCGTCGCTGCTCCATGCCTTCATGGTGGTGAACGCCTTGTTTGCCAAGGAGGTGACGGGGCGTTGGGGTCACAGGATGGATTGGCGCCATGATTTGGGATGGATGGATGGCAAAAAACCACGATGAGACAGTCGATGCTTCCACCTAAATTCCCAAACCATCGCGGAAACCTATGAATGATATGAATGCTCACTGGGGTTTTCTCAAATTTTCTCGAGCTCAGGATCCTCCAGTTGTTTTCCATCGCCACTTTCCGCCCAGGTGGACAAGTCCGTGGCTGAAGCGGTGCTGCATCGGCTCTTTGCCTTGCTGCAGGATGGCGCCATGGAGCCTTGGACGGAATGGCGGGGGAAGAAACAGCTGGTTATAGCTGGTTACCCTCTGGTAAATTAACATAGCTATTGAAAATGGCCATTTATAGTGAGTAAAAATGGTGATTTTCCATAGCTATGTTAAATTACCAGAGGGTAGATTATGTTAGATTTGATATGATTTGATTTACAATTTGTGCGATTTAATATCAAATGAAAGGTATTCCCGCGGATGGAAAATCAATGAAATTCATCCATTGTTGGGAGAGTATGGCTGCTAAAACCCCACAAACACAAGCTGAGAGACAGAACATGAGCCGTGGAAAATCTGTTGCAACTGTGCAGATCTGTGCGGTATTTGTTCCGTAGACATTTTACTTCCATTGCCATGTGTGAGGCTGCCGCCCAGGGGCCAGTGCCGTCACTCTGTTGTTTCAGCAATCGGTCAGAAGCCGCATCAAAATGAAGGTTTTTTGCTTGGGCACTTTCAAAACAGCATCAACTCACCTGCTTCAGCAATCAGAGGTATAGAACATGGATGGAGTTTGTCAGTCCTGTGGGATCCTACTGCAGCAAATAAAAGCCCGTCTCGGGTTCAAGCTGTTTGCGATGTTGACGCAGCAAAGGAGCCTTGCTTCCGAATGCTTTCTGTAAGTTGCTCGGCTGAATTCCTCCAGTGGTGATGCAAAAGGGTGCTTGGACATTTACCCTGAAGGTGTGAGAAGACTGTATTGTCAATGTTGTCAATATTGTATTTTCGTTGCCAAGTCAAGATCGTTTGTATCCTACTGGAGGGAACCTGAAACCATGGGCCCTGAGGGTTTCCAATGTCAAGATAGACCCAGTACGTTGCCAAGCACCGCAACATCTTATTTAAGCGACCGCCAGTGTGGGAGTGACCTGAGGTTGGCTAATCGCCCTCACCACAAAGGTCTCATTCGAAATGCTTTGGGCTCGGATTCAAGAACTTTGTCCCCGATGGCATGATCCATTGGAATTGAATGAGATGAAGCTTCAAGTGACCTGGCAGTGCGAGTCAGTGACTTACTGAGACTTCCGGTTGCTGCTTGATGTGAATGGATTACGGTTGATACTATGATACTTGATGATACTTGATGATACTTGTAGCTTTTGTAACATTCCAAGTGAAATGATTTGGGGTCAGGTGAGTCGCCAACGATTTCAGTCAGCTTTAGTTTGATAAAAGTCTCTCTCAGTCGCAAGGCATTGCTGTACTGCTTCAAGCTCTCCCAGATCTTGCCTAGCAACCTTCTTGTCTGGTGCCCAGGAAAGTTTCAACGGAAAGGAAAAGAAGCACTTCATGGACCCTATCATTACTATGATTGTTACGCAAGTGATGTCCCAAACAACAAAGTGCTGGATATTGTGAGGCTCCCCAACTTCAAATAAGACACACAATAAGCACCTACACTGTGTATGGGTCAAACTTGCCCAAACCCCCCAATCCACAGATTCCTGTGATTGCAGATGTAAGATGTTGGTCAATTTGATCCCTAAACATCCTTTCTGGAAAGCCCGGCAAACTGATGGAAAAGTGCAATCCCACTAAAATAGCAACATAGTATAACATAGCCATAAGTTACTTCTTTGATATGGCAGTGTGTCAAAACCTTGTACCCCTAGTGAACCCCAAAATAGCTGGTAAATGGATGTTCATCCCCCCAAATATAGCAAGATTGGTTTTGATACATCCCTATATCTTTTCGGGGTTACTTTACTATAAACGTCGACCTCAACCATTTCTTGCTTGACCGCAGCTGCCCAGATTGTGCTGGAGTCCTTGTCGGAGTTCAAGTACTGCCAACGCCCCGCCCGCCTCCTCAGCCGTTGCATCCGTTCGAACATGGGTTCAGAATGGCACGGACATCAATAAACCATGATAAACCATGATAAAGCTATTCCATTCAGTACTGTATCAAAGTTTCAAAGGACTATACAAATGATGATTGAACATGGTTGACATCTCAACTTATTAATTCTTTGGGTTTGTGGCAGTTGTCTTCTAGCCAAGATTGATGGAACACCAGCCATTTCCCATCGTGACATCACATAAAACAGATTAAAAACGGAAGTTCTCCCATTGTGCATGAAGATGGCATGTCCTTTTCAATGTCCGGTCAGTTGGGACGTTGCCTACAAACCCTATCCCTCGCCCAAGGTTGGAGCACATGCCGTGGTTTTCCGTTTCCTTTTGCGGGTGTTGATTGTGCCTCGACGATGACCACCGTTCAGGTCCAAAGATTGATCCAAGCCCAAATCGAAGCCTTGACCACGTATGTTGATATATCTAACCCCTTGCAGAATCAGACTGCCTGGAGAAGCTTTAGAGTGGTATTAGCACTTTTCGGTGAGAAAAGCCAAGTCATGTTCATAGCTTCTTCAAGAGGCACCAAGCCCTGCCAAGGATTTCCCATCTGAGATGGATCGTCTTGAGGCTGGATATTTGACGTGGATTTTGCAACTTGCCTGTGGGTTTTGAGAGCTTCAAGCTCAACGGAGGTGCTCCAGAACATTACGACACCATGTCACTTTCATCTCAACAAAGTCTCAATCTTGACATTTTTGTAGCACCAACGCTGGTTGGATTCTACACTCACCAAGGGCACAAGGGCACCAAGGGTTTGGGAGCGACAGCCTGGCACCTGGGGCGCGGCCAGGTGCCGCAAGAGCTGTGTGACATGCTGCCAGGGGCCCATTTATGGGCCCATGGGGCCCATGGGGTCGCGACATGTCGCGACTGGATTTTGGCCATTGATTTCTGTTCACAAAGGATCAATACTGGGTGTAACATGGTGTAACGATCCAATCTTGGAACAATGTCCTACCCATATCATCCAACTTGCATCGAAAGTCGCTGAACTTGAGGCGCTCGCGACTTTGCCTGTTGCCCTCAGTCCGGGACACTGTCTGAACATTGGGGGATACCCTCTGGTAAATTAACATAGCTATTGAAAATGGCCATTTATAGTGGTTTTTCCCATTAAATATGCTGATTTTCCATAGCTATGTTAAATTACCAGAGGGTACCAATGGTTTTTGACAACAGATCAGGCTGTTCACTGGGCAGCTTGCTGCAGTCACGCATCGTTTTGCTATGATGTATACATTTGTGATTTGACTTCAAACAAATAGACAGGATGCTGCTAGGGCATGGTCTAATTACAAGAAACATATTTGAGCTTTACGAAACAAGGGTTCTAATTTTCATTTGCAATTATATAATAATCATACAGGGTATTTCGTACTTAACACGTACTCAGAGACTTCTTCACATCTCATTTTTCGTTGGTAAGCCTGGTAGCCGCTTTTTTCTGCCTAGGTCTTGGCGCTGAATCAACGAGTGAACTCCCAGGCGAAGCAAGATCCTGGTGTAGGATGCAGGATGCGGGATGACATGGTCCATTCCTGGGGCTGTGGGGTGGCTGATGGATCGCACAGCCCAGGCGGTGCAGTACAAACTGCTACATTCCCTTGGGCATTTCGTATCTCACCTGGAACCGCCTTCAAGGCTGGGAGCGGCTGGGATATCAATGGATTTGGATCCTTAAACTATCAGGATTTGATGCAAGATCTAACTATCTAACTGCAGTGGTTGGAGTTTTTTTTTCAGAACCGCCTCCACATTCTGCACTGCACTGCATTCCATCTAGGGATTGACCATCACAGGCTTTCAGTAGCCAGGGCCATTGAAGCTATGCACGTGTCAGGATACAGCGCTACTTTGGGCTGTTGGTGATTCTCTCGGAAATGCCTTGGCTGGATCCAAGGCTGGAGATGAGACTGGCGAGGTTTTCTCTTGACATTATCGTGAGAAGATCCATCACCTGAAGCTCTTTGGGAGCGCCACTCGTCAGTTTCAGCCTTGAGGCATGTTAAGAAAAGTCAAAGGGTCAAATGTACCAAGTTACGCCATCACAAGCACCTCGTGAAATTCCCAAATTCGGCAAAGTTCTTTTCAAAATCACAAACGAACACGGCATATCAGGGTTAACCGGGAAGTTGCTGCTGCAATCTGTTTGCTGCCAAGTGTGCTAAGTCAGCCCAGTATGCCTTCCGACCACTTTCCAGCGCATGGCCCGCAGTTATGTCCTCACGGCGCTGCGACGCCTGGTCTTTTGCCCTTCGTGTTTGACCTGGGAAGCTGGCATGTCAGGGCCTCGGCTGCTAGCTGGGTTAGTAAGAACTACAACAGTTCGCTAGGTTCGCAATGGCAGTTCACAAAATAAAACTCAACGACATTCAAAGACCAGATGTTGAGTGTTTGTGGTGTTCAAGCATGCACTTCATCAAATTTCGGCCTATGCCAAAATGATTTCGTCCAAATGGAAGCACTTGCTTTCCTTAATTTCAGGCATTTGGAAGTGCCAAAACGAACCACACTTGCTGAGCCCCAGGCGTGTGCTGATCACGTGCCGGCGAATGATTCTCTCACATCCACAGGCACATGCCGTTGCAATGCCAGTTGATCAGAGGGGAAGGGCAGCTGTTGCAGGTTTGTTGCCCCGCTGTTGCGTAGGATTTGCGTTTGAGCAAAAGATCAGCTCCCCTATCCTGTGTTGCGTAGACTCAAGATTTTGGCTCTATCTGATCTGTGAGATTTTCAGAGCTTTGAAAGAGTTGCTGCCGCATTCATGCAGTCTTGTGGCATTAAATAATTGCTCTTCGCACCTTCTGCCCTTGCGAATTTCCTGGCCACCGCAGCTCCCAACTTCAACGCCTTTCCCATCTTTCCCTTTCCCAGCTTCGATGTCCCATGTCCAGACAGCGTGTCGCAGTCAGAACTTGTGAGCTGCGGGGTTTGCAGGGCTGCGCCCACAAGTCTATGCCAGTACTGCAACAGCACTGGTGGGCCGGCCCTTGTGACTTCGGCGATTGACCCGACGTCGAACTACTGGTTCCAATGGCCTGTTGTTGTGGACTCGAAGGAAATCGGCTGGAATTGGGGGAAGGAGGTCCACTGGAGGAGCATGGATAGTGGGTGTTGGCCTGAGAAGGGAAATGAGTGGTTTAAAGATTGCTCTATCGATTCAGAAGCTTGGAAGGTGGCGGAGGCGATTGAAAGTGGCAACGCCTTTGTCCCAGAAGTCTCGGACGAACAGTCCACGTGGAACCGAAAATTTGTGAACCTGGTGCTCGAAGGAGCCTCCAGAGAAACGACAGGTGTTGAGCCGTCCTTTGTGCTTGGGAGCCTGGAGAAGGGTGGTGGCTCTTTCGACTCTGGCCATTGGCGTATACACTGAGCCTTAGTCAAGGACTTTCGGGCGGGAAGCAATGTGAGAGAAGCTGTGTTGGCACACTTTGGCCCATGCATGCAATTCTCAAGATCACGAAAGCCAGCTTGCTAGCTGGAGTTGGATTTGCTTTAGGAATGAATTGGGGGCAGACTGGATGCAGCTTCCATGACCTTTCATGCCCAACCGGTTTTGGGGGCCCATTGTTGGACATGATTAACCATGTCGAACTGTGACCCCCGGTTGGGCTCAAACCCTGCTGCGTCCACAGGTTCGCATGCCCACACATGCACGCATATACAAGATGATATTCACCGTGAGCGTTATTAATGTACAGCAATGGGATGCAAACTCAGTATAATGCAATCTAGCCTGTAGAGTGTAATCTAATGTAATGGAATCCAACCTAACGCGATCTAATTTAATTTAACATCATGTAATGTAAATCTAATCTAATCTAATGTAGTGTAATGTAACGTAGCGTAATGTAATGTAATGTTAAGTTATGTAGCGTGCCGAGAGAACAACCACATGGAGTCTTGCATTCCATGTCCCCAGGAGGTCTGCATAAACACATTACCAGGCCTTGGCGAGGAATGGAAGATGCGCATCTTAAGATTCCCACACATTTCTTGCTCGATGGATGTATGCACCAAAATAACAAGATTCAAAGTCTGGGCTATTTGTATAGTGGATGTACAGTGGATATATATATATATATATAAATGTAACTAGGCAGAATAGAGATACTTAGATATATGCATCATAGACATAAATATGTATGTACTGTACTGTACTGTACTGTACTGTACTGTACTGTACTGTACTGTACTGTACTGTACTGTACTGTACTGTACTGTACTGTCATGCATGCATGCATGTCTGTATGCATGCATGTATGTATGTATGTATGTATGCATGCATGCATGCATGCATGTATGTATGTATGTATGTAATATGTCACGGTAAGGAACACTGAAACCGAGGGAAAGAGGCCCAATCAGATGGTTGTAAAGTGGCTCAACCGAAGCGCGTTCGGTTGGGGTACTTTGTATTTGGCAAGTAGAGTAGAGTACTCGGAGCGTAATGTTGACGCTGGTTTGCTGGGATGTCAGGGGGAAGGTTGTGGAATGATTCTATTGCGTGCGAGTGAGCTAGGATATTATGATACGCTGCTGTTAGCGTGTCAGCAACATCGAATGGTAGTTTATTTCAGTCCAAAAAATGTCACTCAAAAGTCGCGCCACATATTCTCTCAATACACACCTCTCCTTGCACAACCAGTTTTCGTCCCCCTCCCTTCGGCCTCAAGTCATGTATACAGTTCTACAGTGGGCAGTTTTGACAAGGTCACAAAATTTGAAACCACTGGGCTTCTGACAAGATAAAGGGCCTTGATTGTAAAGCGACCTTCAAATAGCTGACATGAAATTGTCGGAAGACTTTGAACGACTGAGCGCACGAGGATTTTGTCGGGCAAATACCCGCTCGGAACATCCAGTTTTTGTAGGTTCGATCTTGCAACCAGCGAAGAGTTTCACAGCAGAATAGTCAAAAATCCTTGGACAGGCGGTGATCTACCAACCGATGTTGCGACTCCTCCAGCACCTGGCAACTTATCAGTTGGGCCTCCTGGTGAACTGTGATGCTGTCCCAAGATGACTTACAAACCTTCCAAACCCTCAACGCTCACAGACTTAGGTCCGACGTAGACCTGCGGGACAGGGCGCTCTTGTATCTTAGGCGCTTTCCGTGGGCAAGGTGTTTTCATTTGTGAAACTGAAGGGTCAGAGGCCTTGAACCCAGATGAAGTTACCAGTGTCTTGTCACTTCCGATGCCCATGTCAGTATTGCTTCAATGAAGCTTAAAACACATGTACAGTATATCCTCGTTATGTTCGCCAGTTCAAATAAGGGCTCGTGAATATGCTAAAAGAACGTTGAGAACGACACATTGCCATGAGGGAGAATCCTATAGAAATGCCCTGTTGTGTTTTTTTTCCCCGGTGCTTCCCGGTAGAGGTTGTTGTCTCACTCCGGGCCGGCGGCTTTGGGTTCGTCATGGAAACCCAGTGTTTTTGGGAGCTGGATTTGTTGGACTGTGGAGTCCGAATACGGCTGGGGCAAATCAGCTGAAGACTCATTTTGCCATTTGCTGAAGGATGCCCAGGAAAAAACGTGTTTTAATTTTAATAACTTGGCCTCAATTTGCTCGGGCAAGCAAGGCTATTCAATCCTCACCCTGGCAACATGCAGCGGATGACTCAAATGCCTGGGGGCCCAAGAGAATGTGGAATGAACACAGGATAGGCCACCTGGGCCACTTCCCAAATGATCCGGTGTGGTGGATTGGGAAACCCAAGTGTTTTGGGAGCTCTGACATTGTGTCTTTGAACTTTGAAGCTGGGGGCTGCTTCGCGTTGCCAAAGCAGGACACCCAAATTTCGTGGCCCCAAAGATCCCTCACAAAGGTTCTTCTGCACAGCTGTCATGGAACAGAACATGCGAGACTGGGAGTGGTGTGTGGCAACCGACATTTGCAAAAAGGGTGTATGATTGCAGTCTGTGCGACCGGTAGGTTGTCTCCCGTGCTGCCTCTGACCGTGCGGTTGAAGAACGGCCCTGCTCAATACTCAGTGTGGGTTTGCCTTGAAACAGGGAGCCCCAAATCCACTAGCTAATCATCATTTCTCATCATTTTTCATCATTTATTAAGGGGCTACGCCCCCTGCCGCCGACCCCAGGCAGGGTAGCTTGGGGCGGCGAGCGGGGGGCGGTAAACTGCTAAATACTCGTCGAGCTGATTTACCTTGTTCTGTTTGCTGCAGAGAATGTGCCACCAAAGTACGCGGCTGTTGGCAATGTCGCCAGTGCGCGGAACGCAAGCCACGAACAGAGTTTACAGCTTGGCAACAAGGTCGTGAATATACTCAAGACGGCACACAAGTATGCAACGCATGCACAGCCTTTGCCTTCGTTTGCCGTCTTGCTCATCGCACGAATCAACGCCTGGCCCGCTTGCGCCAACGCGAAACCCGCCAGCGTCACGCAGCAATCCTAGAGGACGTTCGCAAGGAAATTCAGGAAATACACGAAGCAAGACAAACTTCCACGCGAGCAGAAGCTCCCAAAACGGACACTGCCCACGCATCGAACCAGCAGCTTGCTGTCGGGCCTGACACGGTTACGCCACAACTGTACACATACATCTGCCCACACTGCGCCAAATCTGTGCAAAGCAAAGTGGCAACAGGACAAATCGATCACCGCCGAGGTGATGGTTGCGGCCACAAATTTCGCGTTGCAAATGGCTTGCTTGCAGGTCGCACGCATACGCACACGTGTCCGACATGCAGCGCGGTAGTGCATTCAACAAAAGCTTCCGGCCGAATTCAAGTAACTCATCGCACTCCCAACGGAAAGCAGTGTCCCACCAACCACTGGCACGTGCATAGTTGATGGAACCCTCCGGGCAACGGCTCCCACTGCCTAACGTTGCTTTCTGAACCTACAAGAAAACTAGCTCTCTTCCAGCCGTCAAGGCTCACAAACGGCGCCCTCGCCACAGCAAAACAGCAGGGCCCTGAAGTACGGACCGAGCCTCCGGGCGCCGTGGCAATGCAACGTTTGCAAGCTGTGGCATGCCGAAGACAATTTTCCAGCAAAGCATCGTCAACGGCAATGTAGTTTTTTTCGTGTGTGTTTGACATGTGAAGTGAAGAAACCTTGTTTCAAGTGTGGCGTTGTGAAAGCAGAATCCGACTTTGGCGCAGCCGCATGGAAAGCTCGCCACGCGGATCGCCGCTGCTGCAGAGAATGTGCCACCAAAGTACGCGGCTGTTGGCAATGTCGCCAGTGCGCGGAACGCAAGCCACGAACAGAGTTTACAGCTTGGCAACAAGGTCGTGAATATACTCAAGACGGCACACAAGTATGCAACGCATGCACAGCCTTTGCCTTCGTTTGCCGTCTTGCTCATCGCACGAATCAACGCCTGGCCCGCTTGCGCCAACGCGAAACCCGCCACCGTCACGCAGCAATCCTAGAGGACGTTCGCAAGGAAATTCAGGAAATACACGAAGCAAGACAAACTTCCACGCGAGCAGAAGCTCCCAAAACGGACACTGCCCACGCATCGAACCAGCAGCTTGCTGTCGGGCCTGACACGGTTACGCCACAACTGTACACATACATCTGCCCACACTGCGCCAAATCTGTGCAAAGCAAAGTGGCAACAGGACAAATCGATCACCGCCGAGGTGATGGTTGCGGCCACAAATTTCGCGTTGCAAATGGCTTGCTTGCAGGTCGCACGCATACGCACACGTGTCCGACATGCAGCGCGGTGGTGCATTCAACAAAAGCTTCCGGCCGAATTCAAGTAACTCATCGCACTCCCAACGGAAAGCAGTGTCCCACCAACCACTGGCACGTGCATAGTTGATGGAACCCTCCGGGCAACGGCTCCCACTGCCTAACGTTGCTTTCTGAACCTACAAGAAAACTAGCTCTCTTCCAGCCGTCAAGGCTCACAAACGGCGCCCTCGCCACAGCAAAACAGCAGGGCCCTGAAGGACGGACCGAGCCTCCGGGCAACGGCTCCCACTGCCTAACGTTGCTTTCTGAACCTACAAGAAAACTAGCTCTCTTCCAGCCGTCAAGGCTCACAAACGGCGCCCTCGCCACAGCAAAACAGCAGGGCCCTGAAGGACGGACCGAGCCTCCGGGCAACGGCACCCAAACTAGCTCTCTTCCAGCCGTCAAGGCTCACAAACGGCGCCCTCGCCACAGCAAAACAGCAGGGCCCTGAAGGACGGACCGAGCCTCCGGGCAACGGCTCCCACTGCCTAACGTCGCTTTCTGAACCTACAAGAAAACTAGCTCTCTTCCAGCCGTCAAGGCTCACAAACGGCGCCCTCGCCACAGCAAAACAGCAGGGCCTTGAAGGACGGACCGAGCCTCCGGGCAACGGCTCCCACTGCCTAACGTCGCTTTCTGAACCTACAAGAAAACTAGCTCTCTTCCAGCCGTCAAGGCTCACAAGGGGCGCCCTCGCCACAGCAAAACGGCAGGGCCCTGAAGACTGACCGAGCTCCGGGCAAAACGGCTCTACCCCTTCTAACGTCGCTTTCATGAACCTACAAGAAAACTAGCCCTCTTCCAGCCGTCAAGGCTCACAAACGGCAGCCTCGCCACAGCAAAACAGCAGGGCCCTGAAGGACGGACCGAGCCTCCGGGCAACGGCTCCCAAACTAGCTCTCTTCCAGCCGTCAAGCTTCACAAACGGCGCCCTCGCCACAGCAAAACAGCAGGGCCCTGAAGGACGGACCGAGCCTCCGGGCAACGGCTCCCACTGCCTAACGTCGCTTTCTGAACCTACAAGAAAACTAGCTCTCTTCCAGCCGTCAAGGCTCACAAACGCGCCCCGCCACAGCAAAACGCAGGGCCCTGATGGACGGACCGGGCCTGCTCTAGGGCAACGTCTCCAAACTAGCTCTCTTCACCGTCAATCTCACACGGCGCCTCCGCCACAGCAAAACAGCAGGGCCCTGAAGGACGGACCGAGCCTCCGGGCAACGGCTCCCAGTGCCTAACGTTGCTTTCTGAACCTACAAGAAAACTAGCTCTCTTCCAGCCGTCAAGGCTCACAAACGGCGCCCTCGCCACAGCAAAACAGCAGGACCCTGAAGGACGGACCGAGCCTCCGGGCAACGGCTCCCACTGCTTAACGTCGCTTTCTGAACCTACAAGAAAACTAGTTCTCTTCCAGCCGTCAAGGCTCACAAACGGCAGCCTCGCCACAGCAAAACAGCAGGGCCCTGAAGGACGGACCGGGCCTCCGGGCAACGGCTCCCAAACTAGCTCTCTTCCAGCCGTCAAGGCTCACAAACAGCGCCCTCGCCACAGCAAAACAGCAGGGCCCTGAAGGACGGACCGAGCCTCCGGGCAACGGCTCCCACTGCCTAACGTCGCTTTCTGAACCTACAAGAAAACTTCCAGCCGTCAAGGCTCACAAACGGCGCCCTCGCCACAGCAAAACAGCAGGGCCCTGAAGGACGGACCGAGCCTCCGGGCAACGGCTCCCACTGCCTAACGTTGCTTTCCGAACCTACAAGAAAACTAGCTCTCTTCCAGCCGTCAAGGCTCACAAACGGCGCCCTCGCCACAGCAAAACAGCAGGGCCCTGAAGGACGGACCGAGCCTCCGGGCAACGGCTCCCAAACTAGCTCTCTTCCAGCCGTCAAGGCTCACAAACGGCGCCTCCGCCACAGCAAAACAGCAGGGCACTGAAGGACGGACCGAGCCTCCGGGCAACGGCTCCCACTGCTAACGTCGCTTTCTGAACCTACAAGAAAACAGCTCTCTCCAGCCGTCAGGCTCACCAGGGGGCCCCCCTCGCCAACAGCAAAAACGGCAGGGAGGCCCTGGAGGGCTGACCCGGGCCTCCGGCAACGCTCCAAACTAGCTCTCTTCCAGCCGTCAAGGCTCACAAACGGCCCCCTCGCCACAGCAAAACAGCAGGGCCCTGAAGGACGGACCGAGCCTCCGGGCAACGGCTCCCACTGCCTAACGTCGCTTTCTGAACCTACAAGAAAACTAGCTCTCTTCCAGCCGTCAAGGCTCACAAGCGGCGCCCTCGCCACAGCAAAACAGCAGGGCCCTGAAGGACGGACCGAGCCTCCGGGCAACGGCTCCCACTGCCTAACGTCGCTTTCTGAACCTACAAGAAAACTAGCTCTCTCCGCGTCAATGGCTCAAAACGGCGCCCTCGCCACAAGCAAAACAGCAGGGCCTGAAGGACGGACCGAGCCTCCGGGCAACGGCTCCCAAACTAGCTCTCTTCCAGCCGTCAAGGCTCACAAACGGCGCCACCGCCACAGCAAAACAGCAGGGCCCTGAAGGACGGACCGAGCCTCCGGGCAACGGCTCCCACTGCCTAACGTTGCTTTCTGGACCTACAAGAAAACTAGCTCTCTTCCAGCCGTCAAGGCTCACAAACGGCGCCCTCGCCACAGCAAAACGGCAGGGAGGGCCCTGAGGGACGGACCGGGCCTCCGGGCAACGGCTCCCAAACTAGCTCTCTTCCAGCCGTCAAGGCTCACAAACGGCGCCCTCGCCACAGCAAAACAGCAGGGCCCTGAAGGACGGACCGAGCCTCCGGGCAACGGCTCCCACTGCTTAACGTCGCTTTCTGAACCTACAAGAAAACTAGCTCTCTTCCAGCCGTCAAGGCTCACAAACGGCAGCCTCGCCACAGCAAAACAGCAGGGCCCTGAAGGACGGACCGAGCCTCCGGAGAAAACTAGCTCTCTGAGCTGTCTTCCAGCCGCCTGCCTAACGTTGCTTTCTGAATCGACAAGAAAACTAGCTCTCTGACCTGTCTTCCAGCCGCCTGCCTAACGTTGCTTTCTGAATCGACAAGAAAACTAGCTCTCTGACCTGTCTTCCAGCCGCTTGTTGCTTCCTGGCTTCTTGTTTCTTGCTTCTCTGACCTGTCTTCCAGCCGCTTGTTGCTTCCTGGCTTCTTGTTTCTTGCTTCTTGCCGCTTGTTGCCTGTAATTGCTTCTTGCTTCTTGCTTCTTCTTTCTTGTTTTTTTGCTTCTTGCCCTTGCTGTTTGTAATGACTTCTCTGACCTGTCTTCCAGCCGCTTGTTGCTTCCTGGCTTCTTGTTTCTTGCTTCTTGCCGCTTGTTGCCTGTAATTGCTTCTTGCTTCTTGCTTCTTCTTTCATGTTTTCTTGCTTCTTGCCCTTGCTGCTTGTAATGACTTCTTGGCCCTTGCTGCTGGTAATTCCTCCTCTGACGCGCTCCCCCTGCTGTCGGCAGGGGTCGGCGGATCAATGGTTTTCCTATAAAAATTGCCATATTCGTAAATCAACCATTTCCAGACCAACGCCGCGCGGGAAAACGTGGGATTCTTGAGGTGCCCTTCTTGCGACTGATGAAGGCACCCCAGGAACGGAAGAGGCCCTTGGGATGGCTAAAGGATGTTGAAGCATACTATTTCAATGGTTATAGATTATGAATGTATAATATATATATATGATATAAATAACTATAAATAATTATGTCTATGTTTAGTTAAGTACTATATTTTTATATTGCTTGAATACAGACATTAGTAGATGATCTTAGATGCATATGATGAGGCTCATCCTTGCGGTATCTGGCGACGCAACGCGTGGCACAGGCTCGGCCTTCAAGACCGTCAGACTGCTGTCTTCGTGCTGCCGGGTGGAGGCCCAGTGGTGAATCCAACAGCTTGGGATACCCAAAGTCCCTGCCTGTGATGGATACCCTCTGGTAATTTAACAAAAAACTATTGAACATGACCATTTATAGTGGATTTTCCCATTAAAAATGGTGATTTTCCATAGCTATGTTAAATTACCAGAGGGTATCATACTATATCATCATGTTTCGGTGACGGTAGACAACCGTTCTGGTTTCTGTGTACAGTACTGTGTACACCTCAAGCCACAAATCTCTACGTTTTCCCTCGAAAGAACATCCCAAATGGCCACCTGCAGGCGCAGATCTGAGCGACTGGCAAGAAAGGTGTGGTGGCCCTGTTGGACCCACATCCGAATAGTTACACGATAGATCATCAGAGACACATTGGGTCACATGGGTATGGCGGGTATCGGATGGTAATGGTCAAAATGATCACCCTAAAAAGTGGAATCAGACTACTTCAAATGGATGGTTTTGAGATGTCTTGAGATGTTTTGATACTGAAACTGACTCACTTTTTTCGTGAATCCATTGGGGCCCCTCAGGCCCTCAGTACCCCAACCTGACCCATAGCCAGCTTGGTTTATGTAGGTGGGGAGATCCTGGCATTGACCACCAGTTTCCCAAGCAGTGGCTGGATGAGGCAGGATTTTTAGTCCTGGATAGGCCTAAGATAGCATGGAAACGCTCGCAGAATTTTCACGGATGCAGATAGGTGGGGGAATGTTTGTACTTTTGGAGAATGGGTGGCAGAAATTGATGGGTGTTGTGGGCTAAATTTGCCGCTGCAAAGTTGCAAAGCATAGCAGACTTGGAGAAAACCCACCACGAGTGCCTGTAGCAGCTGTAGCAGCTGAAGCAAGGCTTTCTGTATGCAGGTGATAAACATTGACCCTGACATTACATGAGAGATTTGAAAGACCGAATCTCTGCAGATTGGAGATCCTGTGAAGACGGAGACCGGCCCAGAGCCCCAGGGGGGGAACTCTCCGGCGCCGAGTGAAAAGCTTACAACTCACCAGGCAATCCTTTTTTTGGTGGTTTGAAAAAACAGCTCTTGTCGCAATCTTTGCTGGACACTTTTGGCCCAAGACCAAGTGCTTCTTGTCCCAACATCGGATTTCATCTTGCAATGGTTGCTGCAGGCCCAAATCGGACTGTGCTTCTCCGAAGCGATGGCCGTGCTGTGTATTGCGGGGAACCACCTGCACACGGTGCTGCTCCGAAGCGATGGTCAGGCTCTTGCCTCTGGGTACAACAAGGACAATGCGAAATTCCACCATTGGATGCTGGACAGTTCTACACCCAAGTTTCTGCGGGCCACAACCATACAGTTGTTCTTCGAAGTGATGGTGTTGCGGTGGCTTGTGGACACAATCTGTCGAGCAGTGCAACATTCCGCCTTTGGAACACGGCATGACCTACACACAAATTGCAGCGGGTGGGCATCACACAGTGCTTCTTCGTAGTGATGGCCATGCCGTAGCTTGCGGATTGAGTAGCAATGGACTATGCAACATCCCGCCTTTGGTTGATGAAAGGTCAACATCATACATCTAGGTATCTGGAGGCTGGAATCATAGCGTCCTTCTCCGAAGTGATGGGATTGCTGTCGCCGAAGCAATCCGCGTCGCCAATGCAATATCCCGCCTTTGGACGAGGGACAGACTTATACCCAGGTTTCTGCAGGTTGGGAATATACAGTGCTTCTCCGGAATGATGGCATTGGTGTGGCTTGTGGTCTGAATGATGGACAGTGCGTTGCATACCCATTTTGGATGCTGGAATCTCTTACATCCAGGTCTCAGGCCAAGGCCAGACAGTGCTTCTCCGAAGCGATGGCAATGCTTCCACTTGTGGACGGAGTACTACAGGACAGTATATTCCGAGTCTCCGCAACAACTGCTGATATATTTGTGATAGATCCATACCAGTCAATGCAACTGTGCGCGTTTTGCAATTAGATTTTATTTTTCACCATGATGACGATGATGTACTTAGCCTGACATGTTCGAGTTTGTCAGGGCATGAAGTTCTGAGTTTTTTTTGGGTAAGAGGGGCTGACCTGGCTTTGGATACTCATCTGAAAATGGCCCATAAATCCCATAAGCTGGATGGCAACCTCCACAGTCTTCGGATGGTTTTGCCGGAGAATTAGCTTGGCTTCAAGCTACCGAGCAAATCGCTTGGCCAGTGGGGAAAACATATCCATAATTGCGTTTGGGGGTTGAGCAGTTTCGCAAATACAAGCAGCTTCATAACTTTAAGGGGTTATCCTACCCAAACTATTTGGATATATATAATTATATATATATATATACTGGACTAATTACGATTATATAATTCGCTTTTGCAATCCCCATTTCGCCAACCACTATTTTGAATTATTTTGAGATATTCCGGGCACGGTTCCAAAGGTTTTTGACATTGCGTGCTTGAAGTCATACCGATTTGTTACCGTCATTTAATTCAGACCCCCAAGATCCAACCTTCGGACACTGGTTCAGTACAGGTGTTAATTGGTGTGGTAAACCCAATCACAAACCACCCCCAATGCACCAGAAATGGTTGGTACCGTTGGTACCTTCCAAAATTCGTCGTTTGTGAAGCGATGTTTTTCTGGTGCCGGACCTCGAGGTCTCAGCGCACTCTTGGAGGACTACAAGAAATTGCTCGAGGTGCCGTGCCTGGGCCAGAGCTGTGGCCTTGCTGTTGATTGGCCACGGAATGCCACGGAAATTCCAGACGTCAGTAGACATGTGGAGACAAGTCAGGCTCCCCATTCTCCCCATAACAGAAAAATGATCAAACACGCACTAGGATCACTAGGAACTCATGCATTGTTACGCGATTATACACCACCTTGCCTTCCTGTCTCTTGTTGGACAATCAGCAACACCTGACTGTTGACATCTCAGTTGGCCAGGAGTCTCCCAGCAGCATTCGGCTGCCCTTCATCTTGCTTGCGAGCCCAGTGGACGCGACAGCTCTGGGGGGAAGGGATCGCGTTCCAAAAAATCAGAGAAAGTA
This sequence comes from Cladocopium goreaui, assembly GCA_947184155.2. NCBI lineage: Eukaryota > Dinophyceae > Suessiales > Symbiodiniaceae > Cladocopium > Cladocopium goreaui. The sequence continues at coordinate 407,184 of CAMXCT020000113.1, read as the reverse complement.
CCAAGGACATTCACTTTGTGTAGAAAAATTGCACAAAATAGATAGTTTCTGTCAAAACAAAGAGCAGAATAGAGGATATTGGATTACTGTATAGATCACAGGAGATGAGACAGGCATTAGACTATATAGATTTTTCTAGATGAAACATTGGCAATTTAGTGCATATCCATCATACCCAGAGGCTGCAGCCTTGATCACTATAGATCACTAAGTCATCCAACCGCATGCAGCACGCAGGCATTACGAACCAGCTGCAGACATGTCTTCAGAGGTGATCGGGCCTTGAGACATCTTGAAAAAATGGTGGCACTGAACAGCCCAAGGTTTGTATAAAAGAACCTAGTCTTCCTGAACAACATGGGGGTTTCCATAAATGGGGGTACCCCATAATGGATGGTTTATAAGGGAAAATCCAATTAAAGTGGATGATTTAGGGGTACCCCCATTTATGGAAACCCTCACATTTCATTTTCTTGGCTTAGCTGGTTGTTTTCAGGGTTGGAATTGGGAACGTCCGTCAATCATCGTCAATCGCTGGTTCAGGAGAATGGTTTGCTGGAATGTCCTCGGCAACTCTTTTCCTTGGAATTGTCGCTTGCCCTTCGTGCGGCTTCGTTGTGTCAGGAAATTCATCTGGGTATGGGTCAAAATTAGGTACCCCAATAATTGGATGGTTAATACTACACTAGACTAACATCTGTGGTCCCCTAGGTCTTCTATTTTGACCCACATCCATCTGTTGGCTTTGCACATCGGCCACTGGGGTTTTCCATTGACAGCTCAACTCAGGACGTTCTCGTCCAGCGAGCACTACTTAGCCATCGAGCCCATTCGCATCCCGCCCCTCAGTTGAGGAGATTGGTGTGGTTCTGTGGTTCAGAGAATTCTGGGTGTATTTGATGAATTGCTGATTAGCTGATTCACGATGATTGAGCAGAAAAATGAGGATCCTCATCCACTCTCATAATGGCATCCATGACCTGCAACCCATGGTGACGCCGACATATAAGTCTGGTGCTACCAATAAAGAATGCAAAAAACTAAGATCGATCCCCCCTAAAATTATATAACTTATAACATCTTATAGCATCATTTTTCCATGGTTGGGGATCTCAAGTGAAAAGCCCACCAGCTCGAGGTTCATTGCAGCTGGGCAGATTGACCGACCTGACCAGGCGGGTGTGATGTGTCTTCCGGGGATGTGTCAAGCCACTGAGCACCCCAGCTGCAACCAGGACGAGGATGAAGGCACTGGCCACGGTTTTCCATGTCTGTCAGCATCGGCATGTCTTATTGGGGCCAGGGAAACCAATGGAAATGCAGGGCTCTCCAGATTCTTCAGCTCTACGATTCTATAGATGATACAACATGATACAACATGAAAGAACATTGTATTATTATTACATGTCATATCATTTACAACCATAGATATATGGGGACGGGTCAAAACCGATTAGTTATTACCATACATGACCATATCTTACCATATATTACCATATTTCAAACATATATTACCATATATTACCATATATTACCATATTGGTGGGAATATTCCCATCCAGCTATACCAGCTATGACTGAAGGGGCACCGCGTTTGCGGATCGTGAAAATTTCCACCCGTTGCCGCGCCGCCAGGAACAAGCTGCTCCTAAGACTACGACCTCGGAGTCCCGTGCCCACGTCCTTTGGTGCGTGGACGCCCAGCTGATTTTTTGATGGTGATTTAATGCTGTTCATGTGCTGATTTAATGTGCTGATTTATGTGCTGATTTTATGTTTGATCATGGTAAATTTTATGTTTTGTTAATACTGTTTAACAATGGACAATAATGTTTAACACTGTTCAAGAGTGTTTGATTTTGTAACGTTGAATAGTGTCTAATAGTGTTTAGTATTCTTAAAGAATGCTTAATAATTTCTACACTGAAAACCATCAGCCCTTTGTGGGACTCCATTTTTCAGCAGCCTCCAATGAGCTGCCCCGCAAGGTCAACATTGCCTTCAACGACAGCTTGAGTCAGATGTACTTAGGAGCTGCAATGTTGTAGTCTTTCAGAACATCAAACTGGCATTTGGACTTTGAGTTGCATTAATTTCAGTCACGTGGTGTCCTGATATCTCAACAATGGAGTGCCAACAAGCTTGAAAATTTGGTTATCCTCAGGACTAAATCACCCCATTTTAGCTGGGTAAACCATTTTCAGCTAATCCAATTTGCCAACCCACCTGGATTGTATCCCGGCTCCAGGACATCTTGAAGCCTTTGATGTGGCCTTTCAGGCCAAAGTTTGGACCTGGAAAAGCCGTTTTTTGGACCCTACTATTTATTCAATTTATTCTTAGACAAGCCAAGAGAAATGTGAAGCTACACTTCGTGTGAGCCAGCATAGATTTTGTGCACTTTCCCGAAATTGTCCTTGAACGTCTTGTTTGTTGAGAAACGAGTCGCGTGGATATGCAAAGCCTCGTGTCCCACCATACTAAGTAAAAGGCATGTGGCCCTGCAACTGCCCTGTTTGTCAGGCGCATAGAATCGACATTCAACATGAAATTCGCTTTGGTCAAATCCACGCAGAGGTAGGCCGTTAAACCCGAACTGGAGCCAGTGGCAGGACCTCTTCTTGCCTGTGCGGCTGCCCCTGGTCCTGTGGCTTGGAGACCTGGCTTTCACTGTTGTGTGCATTGTTGGATTTAAGGTATCAGTATCTGGAATTTTCCCACCCCAAATAATCTCAGTCATGGATGACCATTTTAGTAGTCAAACCCATGGTTTTGGGAATCCCCCATTTTAGGAACGCCCATACAAACATTGAATGTCGGTATGTCAACAATTCTCCGGAATCAGACTGGAATTCTGTGCGGGCAGATGTGGTGCCATGGTGCTGGCTGCCAGGGCTCCCATTTTCGAAAGCCTTTGGCAGAGCTTGGCGGATCCTTGCTGGTCAGTGAAGGCGTTTGTTTCTGCAATTAAGGTAGTCCCTGTCTGAAGGGCATTCTGTGGTTTTGGGTGGTTGATTGTTGACAAAAAATGCCCCAATCCAGTTTGAATCAGTTTTTATTCAAGTGTGACCCCAATCAACTTAAACCCACTTCAACTTTGCTGCCCTTCTGGGACCTCAAACTGTACCCTCCATCTTCACCCTTGGTACCCCACGGGTGGCAGGTGCTTGACCTTGAAAGGAACATTGTGAAGGACAGCGAGCATCCCAGAGTTGAAGGGAACACATCTATTGTTGGACCTGCGCTATTTTTGAGCAGAGTTCAAGACCGAGGGAATCCTGAGATGCATTTGCCGTTTGATTGTCCATTATTGGAAATAAACCATCCAACTTTTGGGAATTTGGACCGGGCAAAATGAGGGCATGTCCTGAAATTGTCCACCAATATTTTACTAAATTTCCAATGACAGTCAACCAAGTACATAACACTGCGGAGGGAGAAGTCGACCAAGAATACGCCTGCTTTGCATTTTGCTTGGAACCACGCAACAATCTTTTGGATGTTGTATATGATCTACTGCAATCTAATGTATACATAATAAATATATATATACACTGTATATGATGCGATATCATGTGTAATGGATATATATATATATATAATAATATATATATACACGATAATTATACGATGCTATATATATATACAATTATACACATGACTATATATGTATATTGTAGAATATATTTATTTAGTATTATTATTACTATTACTATTATTATTATTATTTATTATTATTATGATGATGATTATTATTATATCTCATTAACTATATATATATATATGAGATATGATGTATGATGTATGATACATATATACACATCATACATTTCTAGCTGGCCAAACCTTGCAGTTTCTTCATGACCCCCACCTTGCCAGGAGCTAATCCAGACCCAGCTGGGGCCCTTTGTGGTGCCCTCAAAGGTACAGGTGGAAGAGGAGGATTTTGATTTTGAGCAAGAAGAGTCCGGCAGCCAAAGGGATTGGGAAGGGAACAGATGTGGGAGTTTTGAAGTACCATACCATGGGTATACACCACCTGAAGTATGTTTGTATCTCAAGATGGATAGACCTGAAATGGGGCACTCCTCCGGATGGACTTGGTCAAGTTCCACGACCAGCTCTTTTGGATCCACCGTGAGGTATTTTGATCGATGGAATGCTGCAGATGGGGACCTTCACCTGGAGGACAGGCGGACAGCAGAGACAGGTGGCACCTTTCCATGTGGCTGGACATCAAAGGATGAAGATGTGGTGGTGAATGTGGACATGATCTTCGCGATTCTGCCGCCCCTGCCATGTCTTGCAAATTGCCCAGTCAGGTACTCAATGTCAGGCGGGAAGAACCACTTGCTGGCCTTCAGCACTGGACGATTGAATGCAGCTCATGTGAACGACTTCTGACCTCTGACTGCTACCCACTCCATCTCTTTGGTTGAAGCTAAGTCACAAGATGTGCGTGGCATACCCAACCGCTGGCATATATATATATATAATATATATATATATATAATATAATATATATATAATATATATATATAATATATATAATATATATATATGTATATATATATATATATACACCGAACAAGATGGTTTAATATTTGGTTTACCTAACATTTGGTTTTGGAAAGCCACAGCTCCAGCTTGAATGTTCTTGTGATCTGGCTCAAGCTGGTGGTGCTGTTTGGGGGCCGTCGGTTGTGAATTCCCGTGAGGACAGGATGCGACATATTCATGGTGTTTGGGATGGGGGCATGCAGTGGTAAACCCAAACATGAAACGCAACACAGGGCATGCTTTGTGACACTCCCCAAATGGTAAGATGGGGCATACCACAGTAATTATTGATTTATTTGGTATTGATTTGGAGGGTTTTTCTTTGAAACCTTCTTTTTGTGTAAGTTTCATCGCTGAGAACAGCATCCGAACAGCTGGTCCTGCCGTAGAATCCTGTGAAAAAGTGGATCCACTCAAAACCATTTAAAACCAACCTCTTCATGTGGGTTCCCATAGAGGGTTTTCGTCGAAGTTGCAGGAATCGAAGAGAGTGGTCAGATTTGGAGATCTCTAAATTGACCAAAGTAACCCATAGTAACCCTAAATCAAGCTTCATCCAACCGTTGGACAGGGACGTCCCGCGCTTAAACCTCTCGGTGAGTTCGATTTTCGCGCCATGCTGGCGATGGATCAGGCGGAACCATTTGGATCCATTCGGTAGGATGAATTTTGCCACCCATTGATGGTAATATTGAGGGGGTTTATCATTGGGTTTATCACATTATGGGTTTCCAATATAATGGGTTTCCCAATATTGGGTGATATTCAACTTATGTTTCCCTGCAAAAAGCAGCATGTGTGGATTTGGAAACATAAGTTGAATCATTTGGATCTCTCTGTGCTTGGAGGCGGTGGAGCAAAGCCCTGCCAGTGGGCTTTTTCTGGTGGAGAGCTCAAGTCTTATGGGCCAGCGTAGAAATAGGGATAACCGCGACAACCAATGAAATGCTGGTCGGCGCATGCAAACATATGTTTTTCATACATTGCGCATGACCACCCGTGCCTAGACCTAGACTATCCCAGTCGGAACTGGTGGCCGAAACTGAAATGCCGCAAAACTCACACAGACTTACAGAAAACACTTTTTTGTTGGACCCGAAGACACACACACACACATTCTTGCCATGGCCCACAAAGGCTTGCTGTTTTCTGATTGCTGTGCTCGGCTTTCTGTTGGTGCGCCGGGTCGGGCGCGGGTGTTGTGGTCCTATTTGGACTATCCCGCCAGCTTCAAGGGAAGTGGAGATTCAAGCTATGAAATTGGCTGCAGATCGGAGACTTTCGATGATATGGCAGAATGATTCAAGTACTCGAATCTGTCCACCACATTGATCTAAGAAGCAACAGTTCGAGACAGCTGATGGTTTGGAGCATGGGAATATTGTTGGGTGGGCCGGCTGGATGTTGAAGCTGAAAGGCCGCTCTCAGAGCGCCCAGCTGCCCGTCAGGCGCATCTGGAAGGGGACCCGAAAGGTGGATACAGCAATGCTCCAACATCGCACTTGCACGAGTGTGTGGTGGCCCAGTTTGCCCTCGAAAGGGTGCTTCCTCATTTTGCTCTGCAGGCTGCACCCAGACTTTCACTGCCCCGAAAGATTCAAACACGTTCACATGAACCAGATAGAACATATAGAACCAATCAGAGTAGATTAACCCCGCAGATTATCGTGGTTGGTCTCCCCGTTTACAAAGGGCGTTCGGCGAGTTTATCCGGCCGTGCTGGGTCAGTCATATCAGTCATGCTGTGTGCTCAAACCTTAGGACTTAGGACTGTGATGTACGAGATTGCATACTGCCAGTATACATATAATGTATATACCATCACATTGAATGAAAATCCTCCAGCGATGCAGCATTAAGGCACGTATGAAGGTGCCAGCGTGTAAGAAATCTGCCTGGTGTTCTTTCTTTGTGCTTTTTCTAAGTGCATCGTCAAAAAGTCAGGAGAGTGTCTCACAGCTGTTGTTTAGGACCATAGACATTCTCTTGGCTGACATTTGAGGAAAGAATATGAAGCAACACCCAAGAGTGGGTTCAGATTCACCCACAGCTTGCCATAACTTGTGGATGCACTCACTTCCCTGAATTGGTCTTTCATCAGCTGCGCAACATAAAGGGTGCTGCTTTGCCCTCTGGTAATTTAAGCTGACAATTGGAAATCCCTCATATAATATCAATCAATTCCCCACCATTTCCAATTCATCTCAAAAGACGTGCCATGTTTTCCACGACTAAAGGGTAGCTTCCGAGGCTGGGCAAATCAGTGCCGATTTCCCGTGAAAATCCGCGGGGAAAATCCCAGAAAAAATGGTAAAACAGGGATGCTAGGACTAGACAGGTTAAAGGTCAGGTGGGATGTTGCTTTGTTTTTTCTTCACGTTATAGTTTGAAATGTTTGACTGTTTCTTTTTGATTATCTTGCTAAATGTGTTGTTGAGGTTGTTGTGATAATGTTTAGATTGAATGAAGGGGATAATTGTTGAGGTGGTCAGAGTTTCTATGTGTAGGTTCAGGTTCAAACTCTACCAAGCTGTTGTTCAAAGATGTCGAATGATTTGCTTCAAATTCATGTATTGATTGAGGTTAGGCGCTGTGGTTCCTGTTGGTTTTGCATATCAAGCATCCTTCAATACCAAAGCCAGTTTGGCACAAATTGACTGAACCGATGTATTGTCCCTTTCCTTCGACATTCCGCAGATGCATCTTTGTGAGGCAGGTTGAGCTTGTGCCAGGCCGGTTCGTCCTTCCAAGCGGTCATCTACGAACACAGCCCGCAAGGGCTTTTCCGGCGCAGACCGTTAAAACTGGTTGGACGTTGTTGAGCACAGGGAGCGTCGTAGTGCTGGTTCTCCAAGCTCTCATTCAAAGGTTCCTTCCTGGCTTCTTCATGAACAGGGCAGTGAGGAAGGCTGGGCAAAGGCTGGAAAGGAGAGAGCCCGCCCCTGCACGGCCGGTCGAGGAGGAATACATCAAGGACTTCATCAATTCACCTCAACGTAAAGCTTTGAGCACCCCTTCCTTCTTGGTGGTCAGTGGTTCCCAAGGTATTGGGAAATCAACCATGCTGAACAATCTCATGTGTGAGCATTTGAAGAATGGCAAAAGGGTGCTTCCTCTTGATATTTCTGTTCGTCTTGGCGAGGACTTGAAGCTGAACGAGGCGCTACCCCAAGCGTTACAAGCCGTAGATTTGCCCCGATATTACCCGTCAAATGTCAAATTTTTGCTGGAACGGGTGAATGAGACGTCCAAGCACCGAACAGGCAGTGCCGTCGTGGTATACCTGCAACTCACAACCAAAAGCCGCGGAGACAAATTTAGTAGGGATGGCTGTGATGACATTGCTTCCACCCTCGGTGCCTTCGCTCGCAACATCACCTACGACAATGCCGCGTGCAAGTTCATTTTGGAGGTCACCGTGTCTGTCGTGGCCGACATCATCACCGAAAGGTTTAACATGTCAAGGCTGGTGGTGGTGCGACCACTACCTTTCGAAGACTTCACGTCTGTGGTCAAGGAGGTGGCGAAGCAGGGAAGCGACTTCCGGACGCTGAACAAGGTTCTTGCCGAAGATGACATGGACGAGGCGTTGAAGCACTACTACATCCGCGCCGGGGGCAACTTCCGCGACTTGGACTTGATACTGGAAAACGTCTCCAGAGAAGGTCAGAAAGGTGCGGATGCGGTCATCGAGCAGGTTGAGCAGTGGTACAAGCGGAGGGTGGAATCAATTCAAAGGAAATTGGATGACCAGGAAGTGAAGGACTATCTCCTCAAGGTGGCAGGGGCAGGACCCATGGGGTATCTCCCAGAGAGCGACGAAGACACCAAAATGGCGTTGAAGCTTCTTCGTGAGGAGCCAGCAGACTGCGTCCTGAGGAGTACAACCAATTTAAGGGTGGCTTTGAAGCATTGGCATTTCGTCGCCAAGCTCTTTGAAGAGGATGAGCAGAAGTTGAGGGATGAAGGATACATGCGAGCTTCGCCGGTGAAAAAAAATGTGGCGCTTGAGATGTTTTGTGGGTGAGTCATCCAAGAGTAATTTTCACGTATTGCACGCATAACCGCAGATACCCAACCCTAGTATCAATGATACCCAGATACCAGCATCTAATTATCAACGATACCCAGAGCCTAGTATCAATGATACCCAGATACCAGTATCCAAGTATCAACGATACCCGGAACCGAGTATCAATGATACCGTGATACCAGTATCCAAGTATCAACGATACCCAGAACCGAGTATCAATCATTCACCGAACAAGCAACAACAGACAAATCGTTTCACCCTGAACTTTTTTAGCCAAACCATCAAACACGGACAAATCGTTTCACCCTCAACTTTTGACAAAAGCATGAAACACGGACAAATCGTTTCACCCTCAACTTTTATAGCCAAACCATCAAACACGGACAAATCGTTTCACCCTGAACTCTTGAAGACAAAAAATCCTTACTTCAACAAGTGTCCTAAAACCATCGTTTTAGCGTTCAAAAAACATCAATTTGGGACACTTGTTAAAAACACAATTTTTAGAGCAACAAACCCAAAAACACTTAAATAAATGACGCCTTATAGAATCAAGAATTGAATATGCCCTGCTATATGTATATTAACGGTATGAAGCAAGAAATGGACGAAGACCCTTTTGACCAAATGGCGGAAGCACTACACCAATCCAGCAACCACAACATCCACAAGATGGAAACCCGACGGAACTTACGACAAGAAACCATTAGACCCCAATTATTTTTCAAAGTATTATCAAAAGAAATTATCAACCCCTTCACCCAAACAACAAGTAGAAACACCGACATCTTCACGACAATAGTTAGAAATGTCAGTAAAGCAGACAACATCTTCATATTTTTCTATTCAAATTTTGGTTATAAGGGTGGTTCCCAAGAAGTGCTGAAACCTCATAATCTTCTTTATCATCCCCTTTCGTGGGAAAGCGGAACATCAATTGCTCAAAGATACTATAAAAACATTGATTTGTCCTTTCAGTTGAGTATTGGTAATACCGTCATACCCGAAATGCCAACGATGGGGGTTGCTGACAACTATAAGCATCTACAAGAAACACGAAACAATCACGTTTCAATCAAACCTCATATGTATAGGACGAATTCCTTTTTAGCGGGGTTCAACCTCAAGAAACTCAACAGTGCCAATTACACTGGACTGAATTTGAAGAACAATTCAAATATGGTTGTCCGTGTTAAGCCATTGTATGGAACAGACCTATATACAACAGACAACGGGACTGATACTGGACTGATGCCTGACAAAATATATATGTTGTTTCTTTTCCTCTCCTTTGCTTGATTTCCATTTACCATAGACCTCTTGAAACCTTTGATAGTCTCCTGTGTCTATGCTTTTGCTGTTGTTCATCTCTTCAAACGTCTCTCTTATCACTTGTATTCCTACCTTGCTTGGCGATATTGCTTTGTTCATTGTCGGTTTCCTGACTGGTGCTTTTGATGAAGATGACGCCCCTGTTTCTTCCTGTGCTGTCTCTGCTTCATCTACATTGGGTGTCTTGTTGTCTTTGGGGATGTTGATTGTTGCTCCTAATGCTTGTGGTTGGGGTTGCTTTCCTCTTACTCTTCTTGCTTTGGGTGGTTTGGTGGTTGTGGATGGGTCTTCCTGAAATTCTCTCTTCTCCTGCGTTGGCGGTTTTGGTTTCTGCCTCTTTGCTTTGGACTGTCTCACGCTTAAGGGCTTCCTCTTTTCTGCTGTTGGTATTGCGGTTGTGTCGCGAAAGCCTCGCGAGGCTTCTGCCGAAGCGTCCATTGGTTCATTGACATCGGGCACTACATCCACGTTCATCTTTGATTTTTCCTCCTTTAACTTCTTTTGGTGATTTACCTAATTGACTTGTTTGTTGATTAGTTTTTGTGTTGGTTTTATCTTGGACGGTTTCTCTTCCTCGTCTTCGTCGGGTATGATGGCGTCTGTCAGTTTTGATGCTATTAGTCCTCCTATTGACCCTCCCTTTGCTGTTCCTCCTGCTGTGGCGACTGCTTTGATGACTGGTTTGGATGATTTAAGGAATTTCTTTAAGATGCTTCTACTGCTTGAAGGCGGTTCTTCGTCCTCTTGTATCCCTGCCGATGCTGTTGCTCCGACGGCGTCGTATGCCCCTTTGTTTGCCATATAGTGGTCTTGTGAATGACTTAAGTTTGCCTGTTCTGCTACTCTCCTTTCGTTCTCTTCCCTCAACTCTGCCTCTCTGTCAAAGGACATCTCAAAGTCGCTGATGGCGTCGTCCCTCAAGTCGGTCATATCTTCAAAGTCAAGGTTGGGTGTTTCTTCTTCCTTCCTTGCGGTCGCTTCCTCTGCCATCTTTTTGAAGTTCATTTGCTGTAAGTCTGCTGGGTGGATGTTGTTTGTGTTCAGTGCTTGACCCTGCGGACTTTCGTGAAAATACCAAGCGTTCCTATCAAAGATTTTTCTGATGTCATTGGTTTTGAACTTTTCCCTGTCTATTTCCTTGATGAGTTCTGCGTAAGTGGGTATTCGTGTCAATCCCTGTTTTGTGTTGATTACTTCTGCTGTCATTGCTATATATTAATACTTTAGATTTTTATATTAATCTTGTGTATCGCCTCTCAACCACTGTTTATACTCATCAATTCTCTGTTTCATATTCTGGACGTTCGCCCCGTAATCTTCCAATCTGTGATTTTTCCTCACCTCCCTCAACCTTGTCATTTCGTTCTGTAGCATCTCATTCTCTTCCTTCATCCTCTGCTTTACTTGTAAGACCTTGTAATCGTGCTCGGTGTTGTGATATCCAAGAAGACGCTTTAGGTAAAGATGATGGTTGTGAGTTGGCATCCTCGCCGTGTTGCTGTCGTTGTGGTAGTAGTGGTCATAACTACTATACACTTTTTTTCTTCTGTCTGGCATTTCGGGCCTTCCGCTCCTGTAGTTGGCACTTTTGTTTGAATGGACGGTTTGTCTTCTGTTGATGTCCTTGCGGACGTTTTCGTAGATGTCTGTTTTGTTGAGTTCTGTTTTCTGTTCCTTGATGTTCATTTATATATATAATACTTTATAAAATTTTTGATGCTAAAGATTTCAATTTCTCTCTCGTCGCTTTGTTCTTTTCCGCTTTGGCTTTGTTGTAGGTGTCTCTGGCGGACATCGCACTTTGTAGTTCTTCCTTTATTTGTTTTACAAGGTCGCTTTTGAATGCTTCTGGGTCAAAAGGTGGTTTCGCCCTTGACGGTCTTACCCTTTTGGGTTTTGGGACTACCGTTGCTGGTTGCGGTTTCTCTTGAACTGGTGTTTCAATTATTTCTTCTGGTTTCTCCTCTTCCTTCGGTGCTTCTTCCTGTATTGGTTCTGGTATTGTTTCTTCCTTTGGTTCTTGATTATAAATCTCTTTTACGACTACCTCTGTCATATATTATTATTAATATTATAGATAATTTTTTATACTTTCAAAATCTCGTGCCTCAAATACGGTTTGTTCAATCCTTCCAGTTTGAAGGTTCTGTTTCCGACGTCGTCGTATTCTATCTTGACGATTTTGTAGGATTGATTGCCCCACTTTGAGTTATACTCCTTCCTCTCGGTGTAGTTGTCTTTTTTCTTCTCAAAGACCTTGACCATATCATTCACTTTGACCTCTGGATATTTGCGAGTGTTCTTTTCCCTCCTTGTCAAATTCACCCTGACGTCCATATGGTTCTTGTCGTCGTGGGCATCCTTGGGTTTCATTTTGGTTGATGAATGGACGGTGTCGTTGTATTTATCTAACGCTTTGGACAACATCACAGTCCAACTACCGCGATTCAACCTAACTCTATCGTGTATCATATTTTTCATTGTCCTTATGAAACGCTCCACAACATTAGCGTGTGTTAGGGTGACGACGTGAGTGATGCCTTCTTTCTCAAGAAAGTCTTTTACCCCTGCTTGGAAGGCACGGTCATTATCACTATAAACGGACATTGGAAAACCCATTTTGTTGAAACTCTCTTTCATCGCCGATAATGTAATTGGTCCGGATTTTTCTTTCATAGGGACGACGTTTGCCAACTTGCTGAAGATGTCAATGACCACCAACCCATATCTCGGTTCGTCGTTCTTGATGGGAATTTTCGTCTCTGGTTCTTTGGTAAGGGGTTTCATATCCATTATGTCAATCTGATACTCAAACCTTGCGAAGGGTGCGGTGTAGGAGTTTGAACCCCTGTATTTTCTAATCTGTTTGTTGGGCTGTTTCCTCATAAAGTTTTCCACATCCACCCTGTTGATGGTCTGGTCTTGTTCCTTTGCTTTCTTGAGGGTCTCATTGATTGAACCGAAGCCCGTTTCCAGATTGTAATAGACATTGCTTATGATGTCATCTCTTGATAGTCTCCTTGCCATATATTATAATATTAGATTTTTAAAGATATCAACAGTAAAAAAGATACTTAAAGAAAGAATACCTATATATAGTAAGACTAAATAAGATGACTAAATTTGACTGTGGATGTCGTATTATGACAGATGTTATAACCCTGAACGGAAGAAACCAACCTAATTGGAACTACTTGCTCAAAACCTTTGTGAATGTGTGTGGCAAGTGCTACAGGAAGCAAATAAAATTCCAATATATGGAAAACAAACTTATGGAAATGGAAAAACAACGAATGGAAATGTTTATGGAAAATGAGGATGAAGAACACGACACATACTTTGACCTCAAAGAGTTGAAGGAACATCTCAAAACCTTCCCACCCAATGAAAGACACAAAGTGAAGGATTTTGAGGTTAAGAAACCTCGCCAATGGACAAGACCCCAATGAAGGAATGAGTGAAATTGATATGGTTATAAAGGAACTGGAAGAGGAGGAAAGGGAAAACAAAAACCAACCCGAACCCGAAAACTGAACGAGCCCCCAAAAACTACTTAAAGAAAAAATGACTATATATAGTAAGAGGATGCTATTTACTTATAAAAACTGCGGATGTTGTAAGAAAGAAATGACTGACATTAAGGTTTTATTGAACAACATTTTTCCGGCTGGAATTTGTGATGAGATATGTTTTTTATAATCTTCACTGTTCAAAATGTAAAGACTTGAGAGAAAAGGAGTATAGATATATAACATACAATCAAGACTACTTTGAAGATAAAGAAATCAATTCAGTAGCAGAAAAACAAATATAGGTCTTTAAAACAAGGATGGAAGCATCGCCAATAGATTTGTCTGATAATGTGAATGACCGACAAATTAGAAGAGAAATAGACATATTGATCAAAAATCCTACACTGAAGAAAGGCATATTCCTTCAAGCGACTAAATCTTATGTAAAGAAAAACTTGGGACATACATATCAAATGCTTGAAGACCTTCACAATATAAAAACAATAAAGAATTCTTGGATGTTTCCTAGCTTAAACCGTTATTATGAATTTAGAAATATAGATTTGAGATTAAAAGACCTATTCAAGCTTTTCTTGCGTGAATATACTAAAGAATTATTCAAACACTATGAGCATTACATTAATCAAGATGAAATAAAAGAACACCTACAAAAAGTGATAGATACTTAAAGAAAAAATACCTATATATAGTAAGTGAAAAATGCCAATGATTGGAGTTAGTGAAGAGGAACTAAAAAGAGATAGAGAAAGATTAATGAATTTCATAAAAGAAAATCCTTATCCTGACTATAACTTTATAGAATATGACCTACTACTTAAGCAAAAACAATCTTTAGAGCAATACGCAGAGTATGGAGAGATAAACCACGACCTTATGAAAGAAATTTATGAAAACATATTTGATAAAGATTTAATCAAAAAACACGGTGAGAGGATACACCATAGAGGAGGAATGACAGCATTTCAACAAAACTATTATACACTATTGTCAGTGTTGGGATACTTGATTGACCAACGAGGACTTGATAGAGACACAATCATTTTGGTGTTCTACAACATCAAAACGATTGTTTCTCAATGTTAGGATGGAATAGGTAGTGGTGATGAAAAGTGGAGACACTAAACCTAACGATTAGTTCATAATATCTTAATAAAATATATTATGATGTAATCCACCCTAAAAACCCCTTAAAGACATAACCCCTTAAAATTGTAGAGGTATAATGACTGACAAAAAGCAGTGTTCTAAATGTAAAGTCTTTCAACCGTTAGACTACTACAAAAATGAATGTAAGCAGTGTAATAAATGTTAGAAAACAAACGCAGATACAGGGAACAGCACAAAGAAACTTTAAAACAATATGCTCAACAATACTACGAAAGGAGAGAGGAAGAATTAAGTGATAAAAAGAAAGAAACGTTGGAATGTCCAATTTGTAAATGTGAAGTAAGAAAATATACAATGAAACGGCACGAAGAAAGCATCAAGCATCAAATGAACATTAATGGACACTATCTCATACAGTAAAACCACAACAACCTCAACATACCCTACCCTCATCCAAACCAAACATTAATCAAACAACTCCGACTAGCCACATTTAGCAAGATTAACAGAAAGAAACAGTCAAACATTTAGATTTACCCTCTGGTTATTTAACATAGCCATGGAAAATGGCCCATTTATAGATGGTTTACCTATTAAAAATGGTGATTTTCCATGGCTATGTTAAATAACCAGATGGTACAACATTTTTCACAAAAACATAACAGCCTCCCACCTGACCTCCAACCTGTCTTGTCCCAGTTCCCCTGTTTTACCAGGTGCCGACTCGGCGGATCTTCTCTTCTCAGATCTCTTTTCGGATGGCACGGGCTGGGCGGCCTGGTCAAATGCGGTTTTCTTCGGCCTCCAGTTGTGACTGGGTGATATGTCAAGTGCTTGACACTTCCGTAGGATATGGATATATATATATATATACACCCTCTGGTAATTTAACATAGCTATTGAAAATCACCATTTTCAATGGGAAAATCCACTATAAATGGCCATTTTCAATAGCCATGTTAGTTTACCAGAGGATATATATATATGAAGAGGTATCCAAAGTTCGTTTGGCGGTGAGATGCAGCTTGATACGGATCAAGTACGAACTCATGATGGAATATTATGGAGGTATACAATGGTATATATATATTATATATATAGTTGGTTTGAAACCAGCAACCTTCAAACCTCAAACCTCTTTCCAAGTATTCGAGGTCTAGGAATGGGACGACTTTGATGCACCTCGAGGCCTTGGACCTTTGGAGCCTTTGTGGCGGCTCTTCACCTTCGAGGGGGCGCTATGGACCTTGCCCGGGCACACAAGTCTTTGAGGGAGATCAGTTGTAGTCTGGATATGTTTGGATGCACAGATGTCATAATACGTCATAATAAGTCATAATTTTACGTCATAATCATATGCAGGTCCCTGAACATTTGGGAACTGGATGATGGGAGCCGTTCGGTCGCTACTCAACTCGATCCCAAGAATTCCCAACAAGTCGTCATAGAATTCTCAACTTATCTCAACTTATGGGGATGCATCAAACAGCATACCCTCTGGTAATTTAACATAGCTATTGAACATATTATAATTTATAGTTGATTTTCCCATTAGAAAATGCCATTTTCAATAGCTATGTTAAATTACCAGAGGGTACTCATCAGATACTTATCAGATACTTCTCAGATGTGGAGGTTTCCAGTCGTCATGGGGGTACCAAATCCTCCAGTCGTGACCCATGGGGGAACCCCTAAGGCTGACCGGTTGGGATCCGCGAGACCATGCCGGGCCCATGGTCAGCTGTGAGTCCTGCGATGGGGATGGATCAATATGAAACGCCCTAACCACATATTTCGATGTATATATATATATACATATGTATTATACATAGTATGTACATACTACATACTATTGGTTTATTTCAAGTAAGTATAGCTAAACCATCCCACTCCTATTGGATTTTTAGGTCAGTAGCAGCTTCAATTGCAACGGAGCCCAGGCCTCTTCCCTGGGCCTTCATGGAATGCTGGAAGCCTTGGGCAGCTTGGGCGCCACAATCCTAGGCTCCGTCAACCTGGAATTGGCGATGGGGATTTTGTAGAACCCATGCATATGGATGTATATATGGTAATACATGGTAATACATGGTAATACATGGTAATACATGGTAATACATGTATATGTACATGTATACATATATATAATCCAAGAGCATTTTTCCGACCATGGCACATGTGAGATGATATTATGAGATGATATGACATCATAAGACATCATGGGGAGATTTCCTGTGAGTCAACAACTTAGCCTTTCATAGCAGAGTATGACAAGCAACTGGCAGCTGTGCCAGGATTATTCGCTCATGCTGCTGCTGCATTCCTGAAGTTCGGTGGACGGAAGGTGTTGGTGCAGCTGTGCAAGACAGACTTGTGAGCCAAGTTTGACAACTCATGTCACATCCATACTTGGGGGTTCAGTTATTAGTGGGTATAACCAGGGAAATAACCTTCATAAGTTGGGATATAAGCCCTACAACTATGGTTCTAAATCCACTTATTGGTTGAACTGCACCCCCAAGTATCTCATTGATGAATATTGATAATGTCTATGTCGCTGAACTATCCCACCTGTAGGGAGAGTTTCTTTGTGATTGAAGAATTTCCCTCCATAAGCAGAAGGGTGGTAAACCATAAGCAGAAGGGTGGCAAATCGAAAGTTTCTTTGTAATATCAATATCCCATAAGTCTGTGTTTTTGGCCAAGATTTGTGTGAAGATAGGGGGCACCACTAGCAATCAGTCAAAACTAGTACAAGCAAACGCTTCAGTGTATCACAATATTGGTGAGTACAGAACATATTGGCACAAGTGACGACGCATGGTATGTACATGTACACTACGTGCCTGCAACGTCGTACATCAACAATGGATATTAACACATTACATCAATCATATTATCCATAGTTATATCCATGTTCAATCAATGGATATGTAATATAACATACAATATTACACATTGTTATATTATACATGTTATATTACATATTACATCTCCAGTGTTCATATCATTATTAGTTATCAGCGGTTATATCAACATATGGAGATTTCCTAAAATGCACCCCCAAATTGCATCCATTTTTATGTTGGCTTTTCCATGAAATAAACCATCCGCTTCTGGGATCCCCAATTTAAGGACACCCCCATATATATATATATGTATATATATATATACACATCAACATATTATACAATATATCAACATATTATACCATATTAGATTATATGTTGTACCCCCCTATATATATACACATACATGTATACACCATATTATACCATATTAGATTATATGTTGTACCCCCCTATATATATATATACATACATGTATACACCATATTATACCATATTAGAGTATATGTTGTACCCCCTATATATATATACATACATGTATACACCATATTATACCATATTAGATTATATGTTGTACCCCCCTATATATATACATACATGTATACACCATATTATACCATATTAGATTATATGTTGTACCCCCCTATATATATACATACATGTATACACCATATTATACCATATTAGAGTATATGTTGTACCCCCTATATAAATATATATACATACATGTATACACCATATTATACCATATTAGATTATATGTTGTACCCCCTATATATATACATACATGTATACACCATATTATACCATATTAGATTATATGTTGTACCCCCCTATATATATACATACATGTATACACCATATTATACCATATTAGATTATATGTTGTTCTATCCATATGGGATGTTTGATGAGTTGTTCTATACATATGGGATGAACCTCCACCATGATCGACCAGACCAGTTGCAATGCATGGTCAGGGCTCGAAGGTGCCCAAGGACCAGGAGAAGTCCAGGCGATTCTTTTTCCATGGGGAAAAGCCATGAACAAGGGAAGAACCATGGAAAACCATTGGGACAACTATGGACAACCGTTGGGAAACTATGGAAAACCTTGGACTGAAGGGAACACCATGATGGAACAGCCACCAAAAGCCAAATGTTCAGACAGAAGCGATTGATGGTAAAGGAGTACTGGGAGTCGGCTGTGCGCCAGTTCTGCTCATGAGAAGATCCAGATGACCTTTTTGCAAGAGGCAGCTGATCTGCTGGAAACAGGGATGGCTTGTTGAAACTGCAACCAGCCGTCAGGAGGAATGCGAGAGAATCCAACCTAGGAGGGAACACATCGTCCTTGAAACTTTGGGAAGTCTTCTCCACTCATCATACTAACCACAGATCTTTGATTTCGCCATGTTCATTCATTGTCGGCATCCAAATGCGTCTAACGATGTGGAACGATCAACTTTCGGGCCCAGACGTTTGGCGTAGTGGCGTAGTGCAAGGCACATGCCTACTGGGGCTATGTCAGACTCTTCGTCTTGGGCTGGGGCCTCTGGCATTGCTTTTTCAGAGGTTTGGTTCAGATTCAAAAATTGGTTCCCTACTGAAAGTGCAGTGGATCACCACGGATTTCTCCGGTGACCATTGTGGGGACCAACGCCAGCGCCACAGCCCCACAGGTCTCATCCGTGAGTATGTGGTGCGTGCCTGTGCGGTGATCGTAAGGGACGAGATGTCGCTGCGTTATGTGTGGGAGCCCAGGTGGATCCAGGTGGAAAAGGTTGGGAAGGCGATTTGTTGAAGAATCCAATGATCATTCCAGTTACCCTCTGGTAAACTAACATAGCTATTGAAAATGGCAATTTATAGTGAGTTTTCCCATTAAAAATGGTGATTTTCCATAGTTATGTTAGTTTACCAGAGGGTACTAATAGCTACTAGGATGGGGAGGACGTGATATGTGTATGAATTATTCAGTACATGTATGTATAACAATGTATCACATACTGTGACCATACTGATACATGCCAAGAAAAATCAGAAAGGAGTTGAGCAGTTGCAAGGAACAGGAACATCTTGTTAACGCAGGAAGGGTAGTAGTAGTGCTGCAATATGTCAATATGTGAAAAGTTAGAACAACTGCTGTGAAAAAGCAATTTTCCTGTATACCACATTTTGTGAATCAGTCCTAAATTTCTATTAAAATCATGCTTTATTTATAGTTATGTTATATATGTGCAAAAATGGAATATTCTAAGTGCACTGGTTTTTGCCCCGGGGACATATGGTTTTAAGGCTATTCTAACTGCATAGTCAATGAAATTGGATATTCTATGTGCTAGTCCGCATGTATATATTGAGTTTGATACCAACCTGAGGTTCATCGAGAAAAGTGGAGCGTTGGCTGGACAGATTTCTACCTCCAGCACATGTGCAGAACTCAGTTGATCAATTTCAATGGAAGGTCACTGGGAATTTGCCCATCACTCATGCAGAGGTGCACCTTCTGTTGACTGCTCAGTGACACTTAATCCAATGTACCCTCTGGTTATTTAACATAGCCATGGAAAATCACCATTTTTAATAGGTAAACCAGTCTATAAATGGGCCATTTCCCATGGCTATGTTAATCATAACCAGAGGGTATCACTTAATCCATCAACGACGCCTAAAAAGTTGGGAGTCACGCTTTCCACATGTTTCCAGCTCTGCAGATCAGTGGCAATCCCCTATAAAAACAGGATGATTCACGAATTGACTTGGTGAAAAAAAGGGTGTTTTGATGTCCGCAATCCCAGTTAAATTTCTAACTTGTCTTTCTTCTTGTCCGCAAGGTACAAGTTGTATGTGGATTGCTTCGCCCGGCCCATCTCTTCTGCCCCAGATTCCACAGTGGAGGTGGTGGTGCGAGCATCTCGGCGACAGAAACCGAGGAACCTTTGTTTCTTTAATGGGGATCAAAGGGAGATAACACGATGAAACCAACTAAGAATGGTGATTCACTTGGATTTTAGAGCTTGATCATAGAATCTTCACAGCTGATTTTTGCATGATCCTGTTGGCGCAAAGCTCTACACTGCCTTCAGTTCACTGGTGATTTTCTTTTAATCGCCAGAGATGAGTTCCATGGACACCGATACTGGGTCTTTCCAAAAATGGGGCAGGAGTGTTGGGGTGTCCGGCTAACCTCTATGTTGGGACATACTCATTTTCGATCCTATTCCAGGCCATTCTTCGTAATGCTGAACCCTTGAAATGATTTCTTCACCAACCCAAAATGGTAACTCTGGGTTGCGAAGGTAGATTTTGTGTCCCTGCCACCTCTGAATCTTTCAGGAGCGCGCCGGTGGAGATCTCTTTGGTCCAATCAACGATCTGAAGTTGACGGAGAAGCGAAGGACGCTGCATGGACACTGGGGACCAGCAATGGATGTGCAAATGGATGTGCAAATGGATGTGTCTGAAAATAGTGTACCTAAACCCAATAGTTAATGATCATTATCCCTATTAAATGGCTATTTCATTGGGAATATACCCTATTTTCAGACAAACCCAAATGGATGGCATCCGAAGTTTCAAGAGTTCCCCGAGCTTGTCATGGTCCTGACTCGATGCGGCTAGTGGGGCAGTTGTGGGCCTCTCCATTGAATCCTGGAGAGGATGTGTGTGAACCTCTCGAGCTACAACTATTTGGGGTTCGGTGGTGTGGACGAGTGGGGAAGCCTGGGACATGTCATGGTCAGAGTCATAAGTCATGTTTGAGGCTTTGATTTCTTCTTGATGGAAGTGAAACCATCCTGATTGACGGTATTTTTCAGCAAACATGCAAACAGAGTCTGTGATGTATGAGGCAAGCTCATTTCGGTAGTTTCAAAAACAGCATAAGACATGCCCAGCTTCGGGTTTCATCATGTTGAATTCACTGCCCACTTCCCCCAACTTTCAACAGTTTCTGAATCATCCAACTGTCAGTAGTTCAACCCAGTGGCAAAACATTGGTGGCCAGGTTTTGCACGCCAGCCGCTCGAAGGGCGGTGAGGGAGCTTGGCTGGTCAAGCTGCGGAACCCGTTGGGAGCCAAGGGCCCGGGCGAAGAAGTCATTTCATTTCGGCCATGTTTGAATTAGGGGTTCGGAGATGTTGGGGGTTGCACTGAAGATCATCCCCAAGATATCCCAAGTTATTCAAGATGTTTTTTCTTTTTGATGGTTTTCGCTTTTAATCCATGGTGGAAACCACTACAGTCCCAGAGCAATTTCAGATTTTGCATTTGCCGAGGTACTGAAGGCGGAACCAAGGTGGGCTTGGGGTCCCATGCATTCACACATACACACACACATACATGTATGTATGCATGCTTGCATACATACATATATTTATATACACTGTATATATGCCTGCATGAGCTGGTCAATATGGATCAACAGCATCCGGTGTCAAGATATGTTGCAACACCCTCCAAATTGTTCCAAACTGGTTAAAAGTTCGATGCCAATTAGAAAAG
Source organism: Cladocopium goreaui (assembly GCA_947184155.2). Taxonomy (NCBI): domain Eukaryota; class Dinophyceae; order Suessiales; family Symbiodiniaceae; genus Cladocopium; species Cladocopium goreaui. The sequence continues at coordinate 385,268 of CAMXCT020000113.1, read as the reverse complement.
CAAAATTCCGCCTTTGGGGACATGAGGGGGAATTGACGTTGGTTTTCGGCCCATGTTGGGTACTGTATCTAAGGCATCTAAAATGTGGAATAGGACGTGCCCGGAAGGCAGAACATGTATTAGACTAAACAGGAAACGATCTTTGGAGCACTGACCTTTGCCCAAAGATTGGTTTCCTTATGCAACAGAAAGGGTGGATTTTGTTGGCCCGCAACTCCTTGTCCACTAGACTCCCCAGGTGGAACCCAGTCTTTACAATCGCATGACAGGAGATCCACCGAGAGTTGGAGCGAGAAGTTGCCAAATATCTGAGCAAAGAGGATGCTTTGGTGCTTGGCATGGGCTGGGGCACCCCAGGCTGAAGGGCTGGGACGCCGACGGGTGAACAGCTCGCCATGGTGATGACCTTTTGATTCTAAGGGCGACAAATGTGACAAACATGTGCAATGGAGTTGGCACATATTTACAATTACAATTTATATCTATCTATACACAGAAAATAAGTGTATATATATATAGATAATACACGCTCTTGTTTTGTGTCTGTTGTTTTAGTTTGTCTCGGCCATCAGGGGTACCTGAACAGGCGGCTCACTACTTTCTTTTGACTTGCGACTCCAAGAACAAGAATCCTGGCATTCTGCATCGCAGCAAGTCAGCCATTTGAGGCTTTGCAACAAACTCCACTATTCTGCCGGCTCTGTTTGAGGCGAAGGTGGGCACAGGGGTGCTGCCATGTGTGCAAACGTTGATGTCCTGGTCAAGAGAGTTTGTTGAAAAGTTGCTCAGAGATGGATCAATTGTTGCGACCTGGAATATGCCATCTCAGCCCATTTCCGAAACGAAATATATAGTAAGGCTCACCATGATTCAACAGGTTATCAGGTCCATTTATCATATTGTTCTTGAAAAGGTCAGATGGCACACATCAAAGAAAATCAAAAGATCTGAATTTCACTTCAACAGTCCGGTAATGTTCTGAGGTACTTCAGAACTGGATGATGGTAAAATTTACGGTCGAAACGGTTGAAGCCTTCAAGCTTGGGGGTCAGCGCCCTGATTTCCTCTCCCCTTCAACCAATCCATGGATTATCATTTGGCGAAAGGATTCCCATCAGTTCGCTAATTGTCACCATTAAATCCTTCTAAAGCCCCACACGAAATCCGTATTTTCAGTGGAACAGCTAGACGTTCACCTTGTATCCAGGCCGGAGGTGGCGGGATTTTAGTGCTCAGCGATGAGTTGAACCATCGATCCATCGTAGAAGGCCTGCGGGGGTGGGGGGAAGGGGGTCACCATGAATTGTTGCTGTATCAGTTTTGTTTGTTTATTGATACTACATTATTATCATAATGTATTGTCATTTGTTGCCACGTGTTGTTAATGTTGTGAATGCTGCTGTTGTTGTTGTTGTTGCTGCTGTTGCTGTTGGTGTTGTTGTTGTTGTTGTTGTTGTTGTCGTTGTTGTCGTTGTTGTTGTTGTGGTGGTGGTGGTGGCAGCGGTGGTGGTGCTGCTGGTGGTGGTGGTGGTGGTGGTCATCGTCAGTTTCGACTGGTTGTCATTTGATAGGTTGAAGTGTGACAGGATTCCAGTCAGGCTGATGATGATGATGATGATGATGATGATGATGATGGTTATGATGATGATGATAATGATGGGGACCCGCATCATCATCTCCATCATCATCATCATCATCATCATCATCATCATCATCATCATCATCATCATCTCCATCATCATCACCACCACCATCATCATCACCAGCATCATCTCCATCATGATCATCATCATGTCCATCATCATCATCATCATCATCATCATCATCTTCTTTTCCATCATCACCATCATCATCATCATCACCATCACCATCATCACATATCATCACAATCATCATCATCATCATCACCATCATCATCATCATCATCATCTCCACCATCACCATCATCACCACCATCATCATCTCCATCATGATCATCATCACCACCATCATCATCATCATCATCATCACCATCATCATCATCATCACCATCACCATCATCATCTCCATCATCACCATCATCATCACCATCATCATCTCCATTATCATCATCATCATCACCACCATCACCATCTCCATCATCATCATCATCATCATCATCATCATCATCATCATCTCCATCATCACCATCATCATCACCATCATCATCATGTTTATTATTCCTATTATGTGTCGTTATTCTCATTATTCTGATGTTCCCTTTTTCCCGGACAATTTATCGAGGTGTCCGGCTCTCTGGCGCCACAGTGCGGGCCTTTTCGTTGGCAGCTCAGGGGCGCTGCAGGATGGCGACACATAGGATATCCATGGGAGGTTTCATGGGAGACCACGATGCAATACGGGGGGATTTGATGGGAAATTTCATGTTTTGGTGGGATATGATATGGGATTTTTATGGAATGAATATAGCATGATATAACTAACCAACACTTTCGACAAAAAGGGCTGTACCTGGGGGGATTTACCATATGTCATGGATAACCAATCATGGGGAAACTATGATATCCTTAAACATCGAATTTTTGGGGTAGCCGTGCCGTGATGGAGATCGGTAGATGTATTCGGAAAAATTGCAACAACCTCACTACGACGTCACTGGAAGGATGGTTAGGATTGGGGTAACTAAATGGTGAATATTACTATAATTTAATGTAATTTATACCACATTTATAGATTAGTTTACCTTTAACATTTTATCTGTAATTTCTGGCTAAGGTTTGATTAGCGACGGGCATCCACCAGTCTGGGTGTATCGCCCCAAGGCACAACAGCATGACTGCTTTGGAAAAGGAATTGCAGCGTGCCATTGAGCAAGGGCCCTGCTGGCAGGTTTGGATGTTCAGGTTGAAGACAGAGAACTTACGGAACAGGTGTCAATACTAGCAACTTTGAAACTTATTGGATGCGCGCAGCATCTCAGCTGCTTGTGTGAAACGAGCGGAGGCTGAATCAGATTGTGGTTCCGCCAGATTCCAGATTTGACACCCTCAAATATTTTGGGTACGTACAATCTCCAGCCAGTGGTCCTTGTCTCCCTTTTTTTTGTCCGGAGTTTGCAGATGGGGGACGATTTCACTATCCGATTGCCAGGCAAAGCAGTGGCAAGTGCTTGCCTCAACTTTGAGCGGTTCGGATAGAAGCATGCTATGGTGTGGCTGCATGTGATCCCAAAATTCGGGGGACATACGTCTATTTGCCAGCTGTTTTGATGTTCGCCAGGGTACCAGGGTTTTGACTTGTAGCTATTTTGATTCCCTGTGTCGTTTCAAAGCACCGGGTCCTCAAACCAGACATGACTCAGGACTCAGATGTGACACTATTGCTGCGTGCAAACCCTCTGTGTGTGTGTCAGTTGAACGTAACAGACGAAAGGAGTGTATAGGCTATATATATATATATAGTAGGTTTGTCAGTTTGTCATTTTTCCACTTACATTCTGAAGTACACCATTCCCATGATGAGATTCGCCAATGACTTGGTTTTCCGTGAGTTTTGGTGACATGTTTTGACACTCCCAAGTGGGTTGACCTGGGACCTAAGGCCATGGCGCAAGATCTTCGTCGCCTGCAAACTCAGACCTTTCCAACATGAAGGACTTGGACGGACCTGGTAGGTATATCCCATAAAAAGGGGGAACGAGTTGATTATAGATATTATAGATATTATAGATTATACAGTTTTTTTGATTTGTATTTTTGATTATAGACTATATCATAATAAACAATTCCTCCTGATCTTTTGGAACTTGGGGCGGAGACAGAGAGACCGGAGAGACTTGTCCCTTCGACCCACAAGGTGGTTGAGGGCATCTATTCCATGGAGGGTGACTTCTGCCGATTGCGTCGCTGTCTTATCTGTCTTATGATCAGTAGATAAGCATCTGAACTTCTGAAAACGCTCCATCCACATCTGCCAATGTCAGGGGATCTGAGGTGAGATTGTCACCTTGAAGAACAAGTACGGCGCCTATCTCTACTTGGATGAGGCGAGAAAGCAGGTTTAGCTACCAACAAGGTATGATGGAGAATGATGGACTTCTAGTCCTTAGTTTATCCCCATTACCCACAGGATCCATGGTGCTGGTATATATGCTAACATGACTGGGGTATATTGATGGGATCCATGTTACCATATATAGCAGCACCATGGATCCTATGGGTTACTGTATCTTCCCACAAAAATGGATCAACCTTCGACGGCGAGACCGCAGGCCCACTCCATTGGCGCGGTTGGACAGAGTGGTCGTGGTGTCACCGAGCTCTTAGGAGTTCCAACCAAAGAGGTGGACGTTGTGGGCCTCAGATGGGGCCATGGCATCCCATGGTTCAGAAAGTACGAAAGTCCATTCGTTTCCCCATAAGAAGAGGCGATTTCGGGGCTTACTTCCCCAATTTTTCGAAACTTCCAAACTTCTGGTGGGTTCCTTACTTCAAACGCACTGTTGTGCGGAGACGGGGAGAATTTTGACAGCACTTCCAAATCAGAGGCATCCAATAGTTCCCCATCGGAAGCGTTTCACTCGTGAGACGGGTCAACATTGGGACCCCAAATCACGAGAAAGTCACTAGAAAACCACTAGACTCACTAGACTCCTAGACAACCACCAGAACACCCCGACTAAACCACTGTAAAAACATCAAACATCAGGTCATGATGGGCACCTTCACCAAGTCCTTCGGCAGCGTCTCTGGGCTAACTCGACACCCGGAGGTTCGTCATGGGGATTAGAACCAACAAGAGTGGATGAAGAATGGATACATCGAGTAATGTGTTAAACCCAAATGCCATAAAGAATCCTCAATTTCATCAGAAATGGGCGGTATAAAGACCCAAAAACATTGGAGATTTATTATCGGGTTTGCCCCAATATGATATACAGGGCATCCATAGGTGCATTTTTTCTTTCTCTCATAATATTATTATGAGGATGGATCAAGACCTATCGAGCACTATTTTGTTGATTGTTATTACATATATATGACTCATATGACATTATATGACCACGGATCAAAAATCATCAACCACCATCTTTCAGCTGTTAGATTCAGACGAACAGCAAATTTCTGGATGTTCTCCCCAAAGAATGGAGGTTTTCGAAGTCATGGGGGTAGCCCCCCCATCATCCAAGGCTGGTGGCTACGTGGCAGCCTCCAAAGAGGTCATCGCCCAGCTTCGGCGTGTGGCGTGGGGCGCTCGGACTGCACTCGGGGTTTGAAGGTCTTCGTGTGATGGTTTGGTGTGTTTTTAAGTGACATATTAGATTTATAGATTTTATAGGATTACATATATATATATATATTATATATACACATATAATTCTTTGATGTTCCATGATTTGGTGTAGTCGATAGTGTCAGTTTTTTCCGATATGGGACTACTCTACACATTACCACTTGAGGCCGGGCAGCGTTTTTGCTGGCGCGATGGCGCCCCCATGTGCTGCTCAGGCGCTACAGGCGGGCGGGTTGCCGACCTGACTTTGGAAATTGTGGCAATGGAAAAAACATGAGAAGGCACTTGTTGATTGGTTGATATCCATTTTTTGGATGATTGTCCAATAATTTCCCGTCCCTAGAGGATTTTCCAATTCAATGGATGATTTTCCAGTGATAAAATAATTTCTGGACGATCTTCAAAAAATGACATTATGTCTGGACGATTTTCCATGATGTTCCTGCGCATCATTTTTGATTTCTAGATGACTTTCCCACAAAAGACAAAAAATGGGATCTTCCTTTGGAATGGTACTGTCTCAGCTGCAGGCTCTGCGTGTGATTTCGGGTGAAGAGGGCGGTGATACAGGGGCACAGCCGCCCAGACATTTTCCGTTGCAGCATTGTGGAAAGTGGGATGGAGCAAGAAGAGCGGTGCGACTTTACAACTTTCCAGTTTGGACAATTCGGAAACACAAACTATAATAATAACTATTAATAACTTAATAATAACTCTATTCTGGCAGATGGAGAAACCGGCATTCCGCCGGCCACTCTCAGGCCAGAAAACTGGCTGCGATCAGAGAAAACTCCAACTATTTCAGAGATGAGCTCAGTCGCAGGGGTTTCAAGGCCCGGGTTCAGAGGATGTTAGGAGCCGCGGTTCCACCTTTTAATGTTAAAGATATCAAATATTCAAATATATATATATATAATTAATATGATGATAGATGTCAACATATTCACAGAATAGACATAGACTGGATGTAAATCTGGTGATTTGTATCATAGATCCCACCGACAGGTCCTTGGAGATGTTGATTCGCCCATTGTGCCCGTCATGCGACTGGTCTGATTTGGAAAGGCTGTCTTCGGGGTGGATCTATGGTGGACCTGTGATGGTGCTGCTTAGCAGATAACAGCACTTTAACATTGGATGCAGAATATGAATCATGCCAAGAAACATGACTCTTAGATACTCTTAGTGTGATTAAGGGTGATTGTCAGATGACGCAAAGGTTCTGCAAACAGAAGATGCAGATACACTGTGTGCATGTTGTCCAAGATTTGCACCTTGCACAAAGCAACCAGATAAACTTGGCCGACCAAGTTGCACGTACAAAAAAAAGATGGACACCGCTAGATTCGAGAAAGAATGCACCTGATAACTGACAACATCATTATTTTTTCTATAACATCAATCAACATCCCATGGATTCCCATGGTTGGTCCATGAAATTAACATCAATTAACCATTATTTCATCACTATTACCCATGATTTTCCCATCTCAATTTCTATCCCTTGGAATTCCCGGTGTCAGTGTCCAGAGGTTGCACCACCCATGGAAGCTGGCTGCCTTCTCCCGTCGATGCTTGGATCGCGGCATCGCCGTGGTGGTGGTCGGTAGCTCAGGGGCTTTGCTGGTTTAATATGGTTGAAACAGTGGTGGTAATGTGATGTAATATAAATTGATTCATGACTTCTATATCAAGCATTTTTGTTCCAGATTTGGCTTTAGTCGAACCCATGCAAGGGAAACCGATGTAGAGCATTTCAGCACTTGGTAGGAAACGAGTCCAGATATCTCCACTAGTTGGGTTGGATGTGCACTGGCGTTTCTTATGGTTGGGAAGTTGTCCTGACAAGCTGACAAACCTGCCCAACGTCCATTTGTTGGCTTCGTGGACTCGATGTTTTAGTAGGGTTAGCCGGTTAGCCCATCCCACCAATGCCTGACCGGGCGACAATCGCAGTTGGCCGCACAGATTGTGCAAAGGTCGGCAATCCAGCTGTTCCTATCTTGTACGAGCGGGTGGGGGACCTCAAGTACTAGCATGGAATCGCATGGTTGAGCCCAAGTCTTTTTGTGACGGCTCAGCAATTTCTTCCCCCATGGTTTGTACAGCAGATTTCATCGTAAAGTCTGAAGGCATGTGCCACTCAGGTGCGGTTCTGCATCTCTGCCGCACATACCATTCCCCAACTCGCAGAGGCTGCGGGGTGCTCCCATGATTTATCCATCGCAGCGTTGTTTATCATGGTTTTGGCCATTATTCTGTGAGCATCAATGGTGGTTGGGCTGTCAGAGCTCGGCCAGGCCATTACAGAGATCACCGCTGTGGGGCAGGAGTCCGGGCCCCAACTGAACTGGGTTGGAGATGATATAACACATATATATATAATATAATATAATATATTATATTATATCATATTATATTATATTATAATATATTATATTATATGATATAACCAGCAAGAATTGGGGATGCAACCCGGAAAACATGGGTGCTTCAATGTACATATTTCAACCAGGGATGATCAACCAATCAAGGCTTGGGGTGCTCTATGAAACTGGAAAGCCCACCGCAGAGTTGGAGGCGCGAAGTTGAACATAGATTCACCTTGGCTTTGAGCTACCCTTTAGCTACTGTAGATTTGTAGTATCATGTAGTAGGTGTAGTCCTTTTTGTGCCACTCCGATGATATTTAGACAAAGGTTAATGCAAGGTTAGATGATATACAATCAGATTAGATTAAGGTTTGGGATGATACCTGAGTCTTTTGTAATTTCTCCCAAATTTTAAAGTATGTATTCTCAAATTTTCAAGAAGGCCTGGTACGCCCAGAAACTGCAGAGCAAATTTTTCAGGCTCTAGCAGAAATGGACCGCACCTATGCCGACTGGCTGCGGAATGCTCCTTGGATGGGCAAATGGATCTGGGTCAAGATGCTGGACTTGACCAAAACCGGAACGGACACTTACATCATCCATCAAAACAAGTTGATTGTTATGGTAGTTTCGATGTGTTTTTGGGTCTGTGAGACAAGGTTGACCTGCTACTGCAAATGCTTTGACTTTTCTATTCATTTCGAAAAAACATTGCTGGGCCTAGGTGGGCCTGTATGTCAACATAGAAATGCCTTGGTTGTCATTGTTCTGAAGCAATCCCAGATACCATTGAGCGGTTCTGTAGCCTTCATACAAACCCATGCATGTTTGGAATGATGGGCTGACACTCTCGACCTGTGCTCCCATGTGCTGGTCAAGAAGATACTACTCAGTGCAAATGCAAGTGATTTGCAAGATTCGCGCTCCCAGAAGCTTCCACAAACATGCGATCTTCATTGTTTTGCTCCGTTCTTGTAGAAGGGCCAGGGTGAAGCCCTGCGCGTACGATCAAATTCCTATTCTGGTTGGTGGTTTCAAACATTTTTTATTTTTCAGAGGGAATTATCATCCCAACTGACTTTCATATTTTTCAGAGGGGTTCAAACCACCAACCAGTATTTGTTTGATGAAAGCCACATTGTTCCAGTGCTGAGGCGCCTTTGATGCCCCGGAGCGAAACGAAAGCCTTGTCGTGGAGTTGGACTCCCAGCATTGGCCTCTTTGGAGACTTAGCCCAGATCATGTTTAGATTTACATGAATACACATCAACCATTAAGCATTATGTATATTTATGTATAAAGTATTTCATAAAACTATAAATATATATATATATTATACATATATAGATGATATCATCACATATTTATCTACCAAAAAACCGACCTTTTTCATCCTTTATAGACATTTGCCAAATTGTCAGCTTTGGATCCTCCAATCGAGCATCCAGGCCCCGAGCCCTTGTGCCCACCGGCCCCGGCGGAGCAGAGTTTCTTGGCCTCGCTGGAAAGTGCCTGTGCCACTGCGGAGCAGGTGCGGCATCGTTGTGGAAAGCTGGCTTGTGAACGAATATGTTGATACCAACCAGGTGAATCTTGGAGACATAGTATGATTGGATTGGTTTAAGGGAAAATTTACAGGAAACCATAGATTTTCCCATTAAATATGGGGCTTTCCTGTAGATTTTCCCTTAAACCAATCCATTGAATTATGATATATTATGAGATACAAAAGATCGTTGCTCACATGTTGAGTGCTCACCTCTTTGCACCTCAACTTCTTCAAGGAGTCATTGTTTCTGGTCCAAACTGCCAGCTGCCATCACTGAACTTCGGTGCAGGTTCCAACTAGCCATGACTTTCGCCTGATGGATCCCCTTGGCTACGCGGCTGGAAGCTTAGGGACACCATAGTGGGGTGGAAGAAATTCAGTGAATATTGGACAGATTCAGATATTGGTCCCACCATGTCCTATAGCCTTTAGGTCCCAACATCCTCTTCCAATCTTTCGCATAGCACAAAGGCACCTGTCGCACCGAGGCCTCACCCTTGGAAGCAGCCCTGGTCGCCACTGAGCAGACCATGGACCACTATGGCAGGGTTGCCTGTTCCATGCGTTCCATGACATCCAGCAATGCCCCAGTGGATCAATATTGAGAGCATTCACAAACGGAATCAATCTGACACTTTGGTAAGGTATGTTTGAGAATGTTTGATGTGGGTTTCCATGGTTTCCAAGATTCTTCAAATGATGTGTGCTGCGCATTTACGCCAATCTACGCGCCAATATGCAACAGATAGCTGCCAACAGAGAATTCGACTCCTGAGGCTTTGGTGCCTGTGGGCCGCGTGGCTTCTATGGCGGCTCTCTGCCCTGCCCCCAGTGATTCGCAGCACCTGGGACATGTTTCATCATTCTGGCATGGAAGCATGGTGTTGACCTATTCAATGAACTTCGCTGAAGGATTCTGGCCAGTGCATTTGTAGTTCGCCTGTGGGTAAACAATCCCTCCTTGGGCAATGTCGGCATTTTAAGTGTGCTGCCGATGCAAGGGTGAGGGACATCGGGCAGGCGTGTATCCCAAACTATCCTTCTTTCGCAACTGTGAGTACTGCAAGAAAGTGGGGCACACTGCCAGCAAGTGTCCCGCTCTTGCACCAATGCGCCTACTGCAAATCCGAAGGTCACACAAAGCTCGACTGTCCCGCGCTGGCCAAGCAAGCAAGAGCGAGCCGACGCTAAGTCACAAGTCTCAGAGGACTCAAAGAGTCTGGTGGGTCTACAGTGAGTAGTACGGCTGTGAGTACAGCTTTGACATGGGCATCATCCAAGGAGAAGAAACTGCGCGAGATTGCAGCTTTGGAAGCCCAGCTTGCTGCAGGGGAACCTTTGGACACCATGCAACAGAAGAAGGCCGACAGCAAAATTGCAGCTTTGGAAGCCCGACTTGCCGCAGGGGAAGCTTTGAATGCCATTGAAGAGAAGATCAGGAGCAAGCCGGAGATCCAACGTTGTGAGGTCATGCGCAAGTTGCGCTTGGGTTACGCGTGCGCCAGCCAAAAGCCCGATGGAGAGAAAGTGAGAGCCTACGCGTGTCAAAGGTGTGCTTTGAACACTATGGCATAGCATAGCACGTTTTTCGCAGAGCCCTTGTGGCACCCTTGGTGCGATGTCAAGTAATCGCTCCTTTGCGATGTCGGCAGTTGAAGTTCAATTGCCGGCATCACGAAGGAGCGATGGTTTTCCTGCAGACGAACTAGAAATCGAGCACGGGCCAGAATGCTTCAGCAAAGTTCGTTGAACGTTAAGGCAAGACCGTGCATGCTTCCACGCCAGCGCAAAGTCCCAGTCCTCATGTCCAGTCAGTTTCTTTGTGCACGTTCTGAGCCGAGCATGGTTCGTACTTGACTTTCCCTCAAACGAACAACAAACGAAAAAAAACACGAACAAGGCGACAGGATATAATGACACGTTCTTCCAGCAGGGAGTTTGGAACGTGTGCTTTTGTGTAATTATCTTTGATGTGGGTTTTCCAAAACGGGGCACGCTGCCCACCCCAATCCACCATATTCGCCATGACACATCTTCTGGGGGAAACTACATGTTCCTTTAGCCAAGTTCATCAACGGCGCCACGCTGCCAGCCACAGGCCTCACTTGGAGGTGGAGGCAGCTTTAGCAGAGTTCCTGGGCATGGAGGCAGCCATCACGTGCCCAGCGCCGCTTCCATGGTCGGAGTTGTATGACAAGGGCTCACGTACCTTCATTTTATATCGGTTGGTAACCATAAAACCATACACCAAAAAAATATAGAAACGCGGAAACATGTTGGAAAATGATGGGAACATGTTTTAAACAAAAAATGATGATCAACCAGTGTCTTTAGGGCACCCTTGGAGATGTCGTAACCCTTCGAGATGACCTCCAAGCAGCAAAGGTTGTTGACATTTCAACCAAAACCCACAGCCGGACCTTGCCAGAAAAAGGAGAAACCATACGAACTACGTGAACATTACGTTATATCCAATTTCTTGTTCAAAAAATCAATTATATCCTCATTATATGATATTATATAACATTATATAATATTATAATATATATATATATATATATTGTGCCCATTGCATCCCCAATAGTGTATGATCACCGTAACTGCATGTCAGTGTGAGAGGTATTCTGCGGGTGTCACCACTGTGTCCAGCGTCATTCCAGCGTTGGTGCAAACTGGTGACAGGGTCATCGTGGATTCTGAGGCGGACAGTGTTATGTCTAGCTGGTGGCAGGGGTGCATTTTGGTGTCACCTAAGTGATGCTTCGGAAGGGGATTGGTCAAAAGAAACGAAAATTATCACCACCAAATTTGGATGCTTCATATTAAAAAGTGATCAATTTGTGATTAGAGTTATCCCATGGTTGACCCATACCCAAATTTCTTCTGCTGGTCATCCTGTTTTTTTTTTGCGTCCAATGAGTTCACAGACACGTTTCTCCCCAAAGCTGGTGGTTTTCCGAACAGGACGTTCTTTTTGGGAACATGACTGAAACAAGTTGAGTTTGCATGTAATAAAATAGCATTGGTTGAACATATAGTTGAACAACATTTTTAGTAAAAGTTGCGGCCCGTGCAGTTTGTATGCAACTAGCGTCGCTGCCACCAGGTGCACCTGGGCTTCCGTACTGGTCTGAGGCTCTGCAAAGCGGAGGCCCCCAGCGTCACAATTAGTGAACCATAAAGACCATGGGAAGGGCTGAAGCCATTTGACTATCGTGACATTTTCCTCTTTTGGGGGGTTGATTTATTGTTGATTTGAGAGTGAACGAGAGAACTATGGGCTGTTTCATGCGTCATGGTCGCATCCGGCTCGGAATAAGCCAAGTGGCAGGTGACTTGGGTACCCCACTACGACCTCTCAGCTGTGGAGGCCGCATTGCAAGCAGGCGGGATGGTGGGTTCTAATATATATATGGTTCTATCATTTGGGCAGGGGAGGAAGACTCTTTTGCAGTCACGCCATCTGTAATCTTCAGATGTACTAATCATGTACAAACCTCCCTTCTATAGCACAGGTGCAGTATGATGCAATTGCAGATTTTACGCAGAGCCATGCACGGCCATGTGCAATTTGGAGGTGCTCAAAAGGCCGGGGACAAGAAGGAAGCCAGGAGAACCTTCATCATGATGGAGGCAGGACAGGGTGGACATTGTTGAGGGAAAAAACCATGCTGGTGCTAGAAGCGACCCTAGGTAACCAGGGATTGCTGAAGATCTGAAAGCTGAGAATTCTTCAAGTCATCATCAGAGTTCACCACCCAAGATTTGCAGAGGGATGTTTCTGCGAAAGCGCAAAGGATGACTTTGTAAATCGGAGTATCTGATCGATTTGCCAGATTGGGCATCTCACTTTCAACTTTTTTCCCAGGAAAGAAGGAATCAGAACATGTGTTTGTTGTTTTTTCGTTGGCTAGTGACACTTCACCATGATTCCAGTTCGACAAACCACAAGCACTTTTTTCCTTTGAAACTTTGGCAGGCGCTGTGTGTTTGCCTGAGCGGGTCTGGGTTGGTAGTGTTTTGTGGGACCTAGGGGTGCTTCCAACAGTGCCCGGTCCGCTGTTGGTATTGCTGCACATGGTTTGCTGCACATCAAACTATACAAACCTCATTCATTCATATCATGTCATATCCAAAGTGCTGATATTTGTTTTTGTTCTTGTTTCTTTCTCTGCCGAACGAAATGTTTGCATGATGGTGCAGTTAGCTGCTTCTGTTTGCGGGATGTGTCGACGTTTTACATATATTAATTTATATATAGATATCAATACATATATATATATATGTATACATACAGATGTATTCTATAGTATCAGTTATATAATATACTCATAGCAACAAACAATACATTGTTTACATCACAGACATAGGGCTCAGCATCTGGACCTCAAGGCCAACGTACTGGCCGTGTGGCGCCACTGCAACAGCTTGTGGCGCTGAAGGACCCCAGTGGATGATGATTATGGGAATATCATGGAGATTATCCCTATCCATAGCAATTTTTTCAATAATCCATGACATTCCCATTATATCCCCATGATAATCCATTATATCCCTATGATATTTCAGGTGGATTTCACCAATCCATAGCAATCATATGCAATCATTTAAGGGCTGCCGCCCCTGCCGCCGACCCCGGAAAAGAATGTGAATGCACGATGTAGAGAATAAACGCAGGAGAAGACGGAAAGGAGCCACGCAAAGACATGCAAAGACGGCTATCGTAATAAGGAAAATGATGACTTACAAGTGGATTTATGAATACACTATTTGTGGAGAAAACCTGTCGCCATGGGTTGGAAGTGACCTGGAAAGCCAAGAGCTGCGCTGTGGATACAGCCAGCCACCATGTCCTGAAAACCGGCTTCAGCTGCGAGTGGGCACCGGCAGATGGACCAACAGAAACATGTTTTCCTTGACAGAGCCGCAGTTTTCTGGGATACTTATGCGTTAAACATGGGCTGAATGTAGGACTTTAATGGGCTTGAGGGATACGTGCCATAGAGGCGCAACATGTTTGGCTCAGAAATGATGGAAAGTTTAGACTTAGAACTTAGAACGCTTACAGCTTCACAGGACGATGCCCAGCGCTTGCAGCATCATGGCGGAGGGAGAGGACAGCGTTTCTGATCTGAAATGTGCCGAGTGAAACACTCTGTTCCCATCATCTGTCAAGACACTGAGCCTCACAGTATATGCTAGTATACCCATGTATATCATATATCCTTTGTATTCCTTTGTTATGGGCGAAGTTGCAACATGGAAACAGGACGAATATTGAAATGAAGAAACACTTCGTTGCTTTATTTCGTCAGCTGTAGTTAGCGCAGGAAATGGGACCATTCGTGTCTCGGTGACCACGGCACCGGGGCGATCGTCTTGGCCGAAGGTGGCTAGTGCACCATTGAGTGCACGTGCAGTCTGCACGGATTCGACATGGGCTGGTTTTCAAAATTTCGAAGCACGAAGTCACGATGAAGTGCCATGGTAAAAAGGGTCGCTTTCCGCATTGAGATGAGATGAGATTAGATTTTTTCATCCATCCCTCGTTGTGATGCAAACACGAACCTTTTCACGTGGCCCTGGAGTTTATGAAGGTCCTTTTGGTTTATCCAGCTGATCAGCAAATGGTGGGGAGTAAAAACATAAGTCTACTTGGTGCCTGAGACGGGTCTCGCTTCGTTTTTCAGGTCTGAGCTGTCGCCTTCCAAAGGCGGAACGCAGACGGGACATCTGAAATGAGACTTGAATCCAAAGTGCCTAATATTCATGAAGATCTTGAATCCATATGATCCCATTTGAAAAAGTACATTCCCAGGCCCGAGTGGCAGTATTTCTTAATACTTCTTGCCTGATCAATTTTGTCGTTTTGTTTGATTTGCTGGACGTTCTTGCGACTGCAGGCTTGGTATGTGGAGGGCACGTGGGAGGAGGCTGGATATCTAGCATGTCTCGAAAAAAGGTTTTGGTTTGATGTGCCAGATAACAGATGTCACAGACGACATTCCACATTTACTTCGTTGTTTTAACATCTTTCTTATTCAAGGGTGACTGCTTGATTGTGAGATGATTGTTTCTCGTGAAGCTGATGTGAAGTATGAAGCATGATGTGAAATATGGGGAAGTTTCAGTGAAGTCCGAAGTGGGGTTCGAAACAGTTGTAGCCTGCTCGAGAGTGGCACTTGTGCGCGGAAAGTAGGATTGCAGGTGCAATGGCGGCCATAGGTCCAATGCTTCGTTTGGTGGCTGTTCGAGACCGTGCACATCAGAAGGTCTTCGAGCAACCAGATCAATTCGGACCCCAATGTTCGAAAGAGCTGGGCATTGCGGTGAAATTTGATGGCAAGCCGAATGGACCTGTGAGTTACTCGATGCAGCTGCCCGAGGAGGCGATAGCGAAGCAACGAGTAGAGAAAGCAGTGAGAGAGAAGTTTCTCGTGGAGGAGCTTCCCACAGAGGCCATGGACGTGGATGCGCAGCCTGCGCAGCCGACGGCTGCGGGATGTCGTTCGTACGTCGTGAAGATCGAGCTGGCTTCAGGCAGCTTGCTGAGCAATCTGCAGGGACGGGCTGTTCGGCAAGCTCTCTTGGGATCGCTTTCGCCCATGCCGGTGGGTGCAGCACCTTGCTGACAATAGAATTGTTTGATTCTGTGGGTTGTCGAAGGAAGTGTAGAAGTAAACGATCGACAATATGGACAGATGCAAAGCACAGGAATTGCAAGCCGTTATGGCGATCGACAAATAGGTAAAGAGCTAGACAGATAGACAGACAGACAGAGCGATAGATAGACAGACAGGCAGACAGACAGATAGATAGAAAGATAAATACATAGATAGATAGCCAGAAGACAGATAGATAGATAGATAGATAGATAGATAGATAGATCGATCGATAGGTAGGTAGGTAGATAGATAGATAACTGGATGGATAGATAGATAGATAAATAGATAGATCGGTAGATAGATAGATAGAGAGACAGACCGACAGAGTCAAAGGTAAATACAACCAACCTCTCGCGTGGGTGTCCTATTTTCGCAGCTTTTGCCACTGCTTTGCGCAGTGTTATGTAGTTTCGAAACGGTTGACATTGCTTGACTTTGGTGTGTGTTGTGATGACACACTTAGGTTCTGGGACATGCTGTGGTGATTGGTGGGCGGACGCTGAAGGTGCATTTGAGTGAGGTGACAGCTGCAGCGTGGGAGTATCTTCGGCCCAAGCTTGCAACTCATGGCCATTTACATCTTTTGGAAGGAGAAAGCTTGAAAGAGCAGCTGGAGAAGGACAAGGAGGTGCGTGAAGTGAAGACGGCGCGCGCAGCAGCGCTGGCTGATGTGGCCGCAATGACGAAGGTCAGTGTGACGCTGGCGGAGCTGCATGGATGCGGCGGGGCACCAGCGAAGCGCCGTCGCTTGGCTCGGCGGCTTGGCGACGCTGTATCTCGAGCCAGCCGTGCTTGCGCGTACGGGCTGCGCGAAGTAGCGGAGGCAGGCTCAGACAATGAAGGAGAGGCTGATTGAGTGGCTGAGTGAGTGCACGAAGACGTTGGCAAATAAGGTAAGGAAGGTTAGAAGTCAACACTACACGACAACTACAACAACTATCACACCTTTAGTACAGTCCATATACTACACTCCACGACACTCCACTACACTCCACGACACGGAATGATACTAAAGTAATCTAAAGTACATTCAATTACACAACACTTCTACATTAAAGTACAATGACTAAACTCATTGACACTATACCACACGACACTACATTACACTAACGACAATTACAGCTACAACACGTACTAGAACTAGCACTATACCTTCGCTATTGCACTTCAGTATACGACATTACATTCCACTATACGATACTACAGTCGACTACACCGCACTTAATTACACTATATTACACTCAATTGACTCAACTACTTTCAAGTACAGTATGCTACACTACATTACACGAGGTGACACTCCACCACACTCCACCACCTCCACTACCTTCCACTACACTACACAACACTACGCTACACTACACTACGCTACACTACGCTACACTACAGCACGTACACTAGACTCTAGACTACACTACACAACACGACACGACACGACACGACACAACACTACATTACACGACACGACACGACACTACACTACACGACACTACATGACACTACACTACACTACACTAACTACATACTATGTTTACACTCGGTTTTGCTACACTACACTAATCACACAACATTACATTAGTCTCCACGAAAGCTTCCAGCATATTTGCCAGCGGACAGCTATGCGTAGCAGTTGCGCGAACGGCACAGAGTTTGGCTGTCTGTACAGCATTGCCGAGTTCCTGTTTTTTGTCATTCGCGAGCGCTGTGTTTGAACCTGAAGCTGTCATTTAAGCATTTGAAAGTCGTTGTGCAGGGATGTACTGTGGTTCTCTGCGCGCGTAGGGCTGGGCAGCTTCCGCGGACGAAGCCAATTGTGCGCAGAGCTGGAGAGCCGCTGCAAGAGCAGAAAAAAAGGGATGTCACATAGTAATAGATTGTTTCAAGAAACACATATTTTCCCTGTTAACCCCATATCCGATATCCCTACAATACGTGGCTTGATAGCTTCATTTCTAATAACATGATATCGTCATTGATCTCCTTATGATGATCTATAGTTGGTTTTATCTCCCAGACTTTTCATCATAGTCTCGACATCTTAAATACATACAGCAACACATCAATACATACTCATAATTTGTTCCAAGCACAGATAAATTCACATCATAACCCCATATCCATGTCTCTATGATACTCGGTTGTATAGCCCCAGTTTTTGTCTGGCTTCAATACCTTCTGGGTTGATGAAAACTCTGGCCATCGCGGCAGGAGAGTACCACTGTACCAGGAGAGGAGGAGAACCTGGAGTGTCGTTGCGGGTGGAAACATGACAAAAACAGTTGGAAAACAGTCTATGCCAGAACAATAAAACCACTATTGTCCGACTCATGGCATTTAACACACATGGGCTACGAACAATGTAAAATCAATTGCTTTAGTTCGTATGATTCCCACCTTGACAAGTCATTATATATATAATGCGTTCAAAAGAACCCGTGTAAAATAACAATTTTTTACGCGTTTTTTTTTGTAGGACTCAAGATGCCCCAGCATAGCTTCAAATGGTCCAACATAGCCCAACATAACTTTAAATGGCCCAACATAGCCTCGAAATGACTCAGCATCAGCCCATCATAGCGTCAAAATAGTCCTTTATCGGCCCAAGAAGGTCGCAAAATGCGTCAAAAAAAACTTGCGTAAAGTAATAAAATTTTACGCGGGTTTGTTGTAGGACTCAAGATGCCCCAACATAGCTTCAAATGGTCAACATAGCCTCGAAATGAGCCAACATCGGCCCACCATAGCGTCAAAATAGCCCTGTATAGGCTCCCACCACGCCAAGCTGAAGGACAAACCTATGCAGATCTATGCAGCCTATGTAAAGCTATGTAACATAGATATTACATAGATGCTTTTGGCGTGCTTAGTACTGGTGACATGAATCATCAATTCATTTTACTACGAGGTCTTCTGTTTTCCAGTCCTTTGGCAGCCTTTGGTCGGTTAAACGCTGCCGCTGTTGGCAACTCTTTTAGAGTGGATGTTTGGGGAAGAATGGGATATATGAAGCTTTCCTGAAACAGAGATAGCTGCAAGAATCTGGTTTTTATGTGGACGATGAGAAAGTATTGATGTACTGTTCAAATTGGATGGAAGAATTGGAACGAATAGATTCAGTGAATCTCGTAATGATGAATATGTTTTTAATTAAATGGTTGATTGTTGGACGATCTCGGACAACCTACGCTGCCTTGAATTTCTTAGTGCTCCATTTTCTTGCCACGTTTTTCCTGGTGTTTTTGCTGTCAGGTTCATCAGACATCTCTGTGGTGCAGCGAAACCTGTGAGCCGCAAGGTGTGCGACAGATGGTGAGTTTTCCTATCAGACTGTGTGCCATGATTAAGTTTGTTGGATTTTTCATGAATGTGTATATATATATATATACACATATACATATATATATATATACATATACACGCACATGTATGATACATACATATTCAGATTGAGAAGAGGTCATCAACCCAGGAAAGTGGCCATTCAGAATAAGCGCTCATGCTATCAGCTAGTTATCGAGGTCACCGACATTTTAGGTTTATGCTGACTTCATGTTGGGGTGTATTGTTCACACGAAACCTGTTTTTTCAAATGGGTTGCTCCGAGTCTTCGTGGTTTATGAGCATGCACCCAATGTAAGGTCAGGTGTCCGAAAGTGGCTGTCGTGTCAGCCGCCCAGGCGCGATTCCGAACACCATTGGTTGCTTGTAAGTCTAAAGTTGTTCGTGCGAAAAAAAAAATCTGAAACACGTCTATCAGTGTTCCATAGAAAGCATCCGGAGGCAATGTGATTTCAGTGAGATAGACTAAAATGTCTTCTTGAGAGAAGAATCAGTGGTTGCTAAGCCTTGATGGTTTCTGGGGAAATCATGCCATGTGTTGTGTAGTGTATTTCCAATTAACGCTGCGTTGTTGGTGACAGCTGTTTTGGCACGAAGCTCATTGCAGCAGCGCAACTGGCAGGGAGATGGCTGAGGTGGAAGAAGTTCAAGATTCTCCCGTGGATGGGCCACCCGTGGCTTCTGAGGAGACAGTCGTGTCCCCGAAGAAGAGAGCCAGGAGAGTCTCGGCTGCGCAGCCGGCAAAGACTGTGGCTACAGTCGGAGCAGTGGCTGAGTTGTTCCAGCTCAAGAAAGGGGATTTGGTGACGGTGGCGGGCTTCATCATGGAGATGTACGAGACGAAAGAAGTCAAGGCGAGTCATGCCATGGCGCGTCATGTCATGGCAGCAGCCTTTGGGGACCACTCAGCAATTGTTCAGCTGAATGTGTGGAGCCCTTTGCTCGAGAAAATCGAGAAAGATCTTCGAGCTCGCTATGAGAGCACTCCGGACTCGTTTCCTGGCGTGAAGCTGGTGAACTTTGAGATTGTGCCCTTGGGCCTTGGGAATGAAAACAAGCCGGTGGTGAAACTGCAAAGTACTCGCCAGAGCCAGGTGCAAGTCTTGAATGGGGCCGTGGTGATCATGAAGCCGGACCCTGCGGTCGTGACTTCGGACTTTGCAAATGTGGGCGCTGTTGGAGAAGTTTTGAACCTTCGTGGCGTTGTCCAGGAAGTGGGCGCGATTGAGTATTCGAAGGCGGACAAGGCCATGAAATCGTTCAAATTGGTCGATCAACAGGGCCGGGCTGTGCCAATGAAGCAGCACGGCGAAGGTGTCTTGGAGGAGGGGATTCAGGAGCTGGCGGAGGTCATCGTTTGGGCAGCCTTGGGCCGAGAGGCTCTGACGCACCCATCTCGGGAAGCCGACGAGGAGAATGGTGCGTACTGGCTGTTTTCAGAGGACTATGTGCTGGTGATCAAAGAGCAAGCTCAGAAAGTGGCTATCAAGGAAGTTCGCATCGTGGCCTGAGATGGGCTTGTCGAAACATGTGGCAGGTTGCTTGTTCGAAATTGTCTTTTTTGATGTTTGCAGCTGGCGCGACAAGCGCGGTAGCTGCGAGCAGGAATGGCAATGCATTGCTGAAGACCCCGAACCTGGCATGTCGGAAAAAGAGTCGGAAACTAAGACACTCGAACCTGAACAGACTCCAAGTTTGTTTTTGGTAGGAAGCAGAGGTGGCAAGGCGTTGGAAAACGCATGTTGTTTGATCAAACAGTGGGGCCACGCGTGTTCATGCAGCTTGGCCAGGTGTCCAAAACTGGCTGTGTTTCAACGAGTCCAGGCGTGATTCCAGCTGCACAGCGTGTTCGTTTGTGTTCACAGAAACCATGTTTGCTATGTAGGGATACACATACTGTGTATGCATATGTATTTATACATACATAGGATAATTGTGAGGCTACAATGGTATATGTACATACATACATCTATCTATGTAGATAATATATATATATATATGTATTTTTACTTATTATAAAAAACCCAACAATATTATATATATATACAAATACATACATATATATATATACAGACACATATACATATGTACATGCATAGATCACCAATAGGTGACATGAAGGGATAACGATGCTAAACCAGTGAATGGAATGGGGCCACATGCTGAGGTTGCAATCCCAAAAGAAATAGAGCGAAATCCACCACCAGAAAAGATTTATGTGTATTCATGCCCTTTTTGCCAAAAATCTGTTACTACTTCAATTGCTTCCGGACATGTCAACCACCGCCGCGTGTGTGGGAGACAATTTCGCGTGCAGGATGGAATTCTTCGGCCGACGCTGCTGACAACCCACTTTTCGCACACATGCCCTACTTGTGGAACCTGCGTCCAAAGCACCAAAGAATTTGGGCGAATCCAAAGCAAACACAAAAAATCCAATGGCCGTGTGTGCTCCCGAACGGAATGGCACGCAAAGTAGCAACAAACGACCTCTTGTCTGCTTCAGCTCTCAGCATGAAAACTTTCTGCTGCTGCTGCCGCGGCAAAAGCTTCTGCTGCTGTTGTTGCTACTGCTGCGGATCTTCTATTTGTTGCTGTTACTCCTCCTCCTGCTAGCAAGCAAATAACTTTGCTTCTGTTGCCTGCGGCTGCTCGCAGTAAAACAGCTTCGAAAAAATGGGCTCACGGAAGGCAAACACCATGGCTCTGAAGGACGAGCTAGTTCCAAACCCACGCCAAAAAACTTCCTAACGTCCCGTCTGAAATCCTAGAAAAACAACCTATTCGAGAGATTCGAAAGATTCTGTTGCCTGCGACTGCTCGCAGTAAAACAGCTTCGAAAAAATCAGCTCCCGGCAGGAAAACACCATGGCTCTAAAGGACGAGCTAGTTCCAAAACCACGCCCAAAAACTCCCTAACGTCCCGTCTGAAATCCTAGAAAAACAACATTTTTCCAGAGATTCTGTTGCCTGCGGCTGCTAGCAGTAAAACAGCTTCGAAAAAATCAGCTCCCGGCAGGAAAACATTATGGCTCTGAAGGACGAGCTAGTTCCAAAACCACGCCCAAAAACTCCCTAACGTCCCGTCTGAAATCCTAGAAAAACAACATTTTTCCAGAGATTTCCAGAGATTCTGTTGCCTGCGGCTGCTAGCAGTAAAACAGCTTCGAAAACATCAGCTCCCGGCAGGAAAACACCATGGCTCTGAAGGACGAGCTAGTTCCAAAACCACGCCCAAAAACTCCCTAACGTCCCGTCTGAAATCCTAGAAAAACAACATTTTTCCAGAGATTTCCAGAGATTCTGTTGCCTGCGACTGCTAGCAGTAAAACAGCTTCGAAAAAATCAGCTCCCGGCAGGAAAACACCATGGCTCTGAAGGACGAGCTAGTTCCAAAACCACGCCCAAAAACTCCCTAACGTCCCGTCTGAAATCCTAGAAAAACAACATTTTTCCAGAGATTCCAGAGATTTCCAGAGATTCTGTTGCCTGCGACTGCTAGCAGTAAAACAGCTTCGAAAAAATCAGCTCCCGGCAGGAAAACACCATGGCTCTGAAGGACGAGCTAGTTCCAAAACCACGCCCAAAAACTCCCTAACGTCCCGTCTGAAATCCTAGAAAAACAACATTTTTCCAGAGATTCTGTTGCCTGCGGCTGCTAACAGTAACACAGCTTCGAAAAATTCAGCTCCCGGCAGGAAAACACCATGGCTCTGAAGGACGAGCTAGTTCCAAAACCACGCCCAAAAACTCCCTAACGTCCCGTCTGAAATCCTAGAAAAACAACATTTTCCAGAGATTTCCAGAGATTCTGTTGCCTGCGACTGCTAGCAGTAAAACAGCTTCAAAAAAATCAGCTCCCGGCAGGAAAACACCATGGCTCTGAAGGACGAGCTAGTTCCAAAACCACGCCCAAAAACTCCCTAACGTCCCGTCTGAAATCCTAGAAAAACAACATTTTTCCAGAGATTCTGTTGCCTGCGGCTGCTAGCAGTAAAACAGCTTCGAAAAAATCAGCTCCCGGCAGGAAAACATTATGGCTCTGAAGGACGAGCTAGTTCCAAAACCACGCCCAAAAACTCCCTAACGTCCCGTCTGAAATCCTAGAAAAACAACATTTTTCCAGAGATTTCCAGAGATTTCCAGAGATTCTGTTGCCTGCGACTGCTAGCAGTAAAACAGCTTCGAAAAAATCAGCTCCCGGCAGGAAAACACCATGGCTCTGAAGGACGAGCTAGTTCCAAAACCACGCCCAAAAACTCCCTAACGTCCCGTCTGAAATCCTAGAAAAACAACATTTTTCCAGAGATTCTGTTGCCTGCGGCTGCTAGCAGTAAAACAGCTTCGAAAAAATCAGCTCCCGGCAGGAAAACATTATGGCTCTGAAGGACGAGCTAGTTCCAAAACCACGCCCAAAAACTCCCTAACGTCCCGTCTGAAATCCTAGAAAAACAACATTTTTCCAGAGATTTCCAGAGATTTCCAGAGATTCTGTTGCCTGCGACTGCTAGCAGTAAAACAGCTTCGAAAAAATCAGCTCCCGGCAGGAAAACACCATGGCTCTGAAGGACGAGCTAGTTCCAAAACCACGCCCAAAAACTCCCTAACGTCCCGTCTGAAATACACCGTGGCTCTGAAGGTCGAGCTAGTTCGAAAGCCACGCCAAAAAAGTCTCTAACGCCTCGTCTGAAATCGTAGAAAAACAACATTTTTCGTCTTATTCCCTGGCGCGCTCCCCCTTGCGTCTGCCGGGGTCGGCGGATATGATGTCCGGGAACCACATCATTGAGGAAATATCATGCTAGATGCGAGATTCACATTCACCATGGCATTTCAAGGCTTCAATGTGAAAACCCGAAGTGACGCACTCCGCAGGAGAAGTATGGTGCAGTGCTGGTCAGGACCTCATGCGCCGACTGCGGTTATTTGGAAGTTTCTCAGATTACTGCAATTGCGAGTCTTTTCGAACAACCCAGCGAGGAATTCCACCAAAAAGAACGGGTTACATGTCTCTTCCAGGTCTTGTGTTGTAGGCCCTTCACGTCATCCCTTCTCTTCTCGTGTGTCTACATTCTTGGGATGGCTCAACTATCCCTGGCCCAGGTGTTGGATGAGAGCCTCTCCTTTGGCGTCTTGGGAGACAAAGGTCTTGGCCTGTGCGAGATGGCCAAGGTCTCCCCCAGCAAGGTGCGGCACGCAGCGGTACGGTGCCCGACCCAGCCCCAGGGCGGCAGGGCGCGCTGCCCAGGTGGATGCCATCATGGGTTCCCTGGAGTTGGCCGTGGCTGGTGTGGGGGGCTTTTGCGCTGGACGTCACTTGACCGCAGCTGTTGTTTTGCAGCCTTTTAAACTCAGGGGTCCATGGTCACTGGTCACTGGTGGCCATTGGTGATCACTGGCCTCATCATCGGTCATTGGAGTCTTTGCTTGGCATCATTTATCATCACTGACATGGCATCATCAGCAACAGCATCAGCATCATCATCATCATCATCATCAGCATCAGCATCAGCATCAGCATCATCATCATCGTCATCGTCATCGTCATCGTCATCATCATCATCGTCATCGTCATCGTCATCGTCATCGTCATCGTCATCGTCATCGTCATCGTCATCGTCATCGTCATCGTCATCACCATTACCGTCATCACCATTACCATCATCATCATCATCATCATCGTCATCATCGTCATCATCATCATCATCATCATATGTCATCACGATATCACGATCATTAATCATTAAGGTCCTAAAAATTGTAAAAAACATCAACATCTTGTAACATCCTCATGTTTTCGGGCTGGTTTCCCAACTGGCGCCTAAGGTCGCGGGCTGGTGGACCACCAGCGATTAGCAGGTGCCAGTAAGTGCCTGCTGGGTGTTAACGCGGGGGCGCTGGAAGGCATTGAGCTCGGAAGATTTACCATCAACACAACAGCCATACTGGAATCTGAGACTTGCCATTTTCCTTAGAAAAAACTCAAACACATTCACTTTGAGTGCTGGAACTGAGCACAGAACCGAGTTTGCTTGATACCACACCATCATTGATCATATTTTATATTATTTCATCATCACAAGTAGCTGGCTGTCGCGTCATAGCTGCGGCCCTTCGTTTCGCTTCAAGGCGCCGGCTACTGTTTTTCCGCCTCCTGCCCACCTTCAGCCTGCTCTGCCGCCAAGGCGGGAAGTGAAGTTACGGAACAAATTTGGTGACCCCGGTGACCCCTCAATCCACAGAATTTTCGGGTAACTTTTCAATGTATACTGTACGGTATACCTTTTAAATCCGTTTAACCGTTTAACCGTATCTTCACAGCCGATCTCCAGGCCCATCGTCATGTCAATGTTCTGTTCCATGAAATGCCATGGTTGTAGCCATAGGTCATTTCTGCAATTTCTAAGGTTTTGCTTGAGTTTCCAGGTGTCGCGCAATGGTTAGAGCAGGTCTTGAAATATAGAAAAACCTGTGATATCATGGAGCAATTGCTGGTGAAAGAACCTACAAAACCAGGCAGTTGACCGTCTGCATAATGTGGCGCTGAAGTCGCAAACATCATGGCGCTGAATCATTGCAACCATTGTGGCTCAAAGGATCACGAAGGGTTGATCAATTGCCACCCGGGTGTCAAGCCGCGACTTATCAGGCGCGGCTAGTCCCTCCAAGGGTGGGGCTGTCTTGGCGGTACCCCCATTCGGGGGGGTAGGTGGAGAGTGCCTGGTGCATCCTTGTGCTGATTGAAGAATGCAGGGTTCTCGGGTCCCGTGGCAATTTATGGAGAGGAAGAGAGAAAGACCTCAAATTCTGGGGCTGAAAATTCGTCAACCTTTGCTGGTTGGATTCTGCAATTGCTACTAAATCTACTAAGGGGATGCGTCATCAGTAAGATGTCAACCTCAGAGATTTGGAAGCCGCAACGTGCTTCGCAGGCCAACATGGATGACGAGGGGGAGAATGAGTTTGTGAGCGAGCAGGTCAATGAAATTGTGAAGGTTGCTTTTTGGCTGCATTTCCATGCTTCATGGTCTTCAGTGCTGCAATCTCAAAGGGAAGAGCCTATGAAGATCAGCCCAGAACTGGGCCCTGCATATGATCAGAGTGACCAGGGAAAACCATTGATTTGATTACAAATGAAGTTGGACATCCATGAACAGGGGCAAGACGATTTGACAATTTGACGGAGGCCCCAATGCAGATGATGTGAAGATAGAATGTTTGCACCGGATGGTGAAATGGCAAGGCCATCACCAAGACCTTGGGCGGCTCTTCCTACAACAAGGTGCCACGGGGATGGCTGGAGAGCCAAGTTTGGTGGATACCAGCAGCAAATATGGGGATGAAACTTACAGTAATATATCTTGATGTATCTTGATATATCTTGATGTACTCGTATCTTCATGTATCTTGATATTGTGTATAATTATATATATAATTATATATATACATGTATATATATATATATATATATACATGTATATACACATGTGATACTGGTACAATATATACTATAGAACATAGAAACAAAACAGCTGGGGTGTCACAGGCAATCACAGATCGTTGATGTCTGGGTGCTCCAGGACAGAGTCTCGACCTGGTGCAGCCAGATCATTGACGAGTGCCTGAAGGATGCCCTTCAGGGTGAACACGGCAGGGTTACCCTCTGGTAAACTAACATAACTATGGAAAATCACAATTTTTAATGGGAAAACTCACTATAAATTGCCATTTTCAATAGCTATGTTAAATTACCAGAGGGTATCAGAATTGGGAGCACCAACAAAAACCGTGGTTTATCACCATTTTATCACCATTTTTTCCATGAAGGTTTGGTGAAATCGTCCCGGGAGATGGATGTAGAAAAAAGCTCTGAACTTGATCAAGTTTGTTACAGTTGGGTACTGTGGACACTGAATCCCAAATGTTTTGAAGCATGTTCAAGTTGACCTACAAGGAAGGTCTGGGAAAGGCTGCATTATTCTCCACGTTTGAAACGCCTGTGGCGGTTCAATGCTTCAAGTAACTCGAGGAGTTGGCAAAGCTCAACAAGCCGTTCAAGACGCTTGCTACAAGTTGCGGTCACCTGTGGTGCCATCAGGTGCTTAAACATCATTTGAGGAAAACCGAGGGGTCTTACAATTTCTAGCTAGCTATACTCATATGTATATATATATATGGAATTGTATGCTATAATATATATATATTACGTGTATATATATATATATATCTAATATAGGTATATTGTGAAAGGATTTAATCGCAAAGGATTGAACAGAATTGCTTCTGTGGTGCAGTGACCTGTTTGGCAAGGTCTTGGACCGCATCTAATGGTCCCTTCCAAGGTACGTGGTGACCAGCATCATTATGCAGAAGAACGGTGCACCCTTGCATACAGGGTAACTTGGTGCCCAGTTTCTGGGGTAAAGGTTGAAGTCGGGCTCTCCCAATTTTGGTGTTTTCCTTCCAGAACTTGAAATTCTGAAGCAAACCCGTCCGGGCCTATTGTTTGAAATGGTGAACAAACATGTACGCGGTGTAAGTGATTGAGAGTATAGAAACTGTCTTCTGTTTGAGTGACATCCTGTCGTTTTGGGAGCTGCTAATTTTTGGGTGTCCAGCACTTCCAAGGTTGGCCTTGTATTGGGACACCAAGACGGATGGGACTTCTTGCGTGCAGGTGCGGCTGTCAAACATTTTTTCACCTTAGGAGACTTTGAGCATCAGAACTTGCGGGATGACCCCTTTTCCGCACAAAAAAGGGGAACTGTGGACACCCGGATGAGCTGATGGACATGCTGAGGTGGGCACAGACACCATGGACTGCATCACAACAGCCTGCAGCCCAGATGTGAACCTTGGGTTGGCTCAGATTTCTCCGTTTCAATAGCCAACGTCGTGGAAAGTGGCTAAAGGATGCTAAAGGACGCATGCCTGTCAACTGGCTTCGTTTTTTTTCCAGAGCTTTTCGGGATTTTTGTCCTAACTGCCCATGTTTGACCAAGCTTCGTTTCAAGCTTCAACCAGCCCTTTGCTCAGGTCTTTGCATGCATGATCTGAGATTCAAATGACCCGGGCAGTTGTGCAAATCTAAATCGATGGAACACAGTTACAAAGGTCAACATATGAAAAGAACACAGCACATGAGAACACATTGTACACTCTGGTGAACTAACGTAGCAACCACTTTTCCAGGTTTAATGAAATTGATTTCCATGTTAGTTTTCAGGATAAATGGCCATTACTCAGCACTTTCGGTTGCCATGTTAGCCATTATTTTTAAGTAGAGATCCCCAGGAGATCCCGCAGATGATCCCCCAGATGATCCCCAAGAGATCCCCCAGATGATCCCCAAGAGATCCCCCAGATGATCCCCAAGAGATCCCCCTAGATGATCCCCAAGAGATCCCCCAGATGATCCCCAAGAGATCCCCCAGATGATCCCCAAGAGATCCCCCTAGATGATCCCCAAGAGATCCCCCAGATGATCCCCAAGAGATCCCCCAGATGATCCCCAAGATGATCCCCAAGAGATCCCCCAGATGATCCCCAAGAGATCCCCCAGATGATCCCCAAGATGATCCCCAAGAGATCCCCCAGATGATCCCCCAGAACTTTACCCTCTGGTGAACTAACATAGCAATGGAAAATTGCCATGTTAGGCGGGGTAGGTTTAAGTAAATCTCTGGTAAACTAACATAGCTATGGAAAATCGCCATGTTTTATGGGAAACGTCACTATAAGTGGCAATTTTCAATTGCTATGTT
Organism: Cladocopium goreaui; assembly: GCA_947184155.2. NCBI lineage: Eukaryota > Dinophyceae > Suessiales > Symbiodiniaceae > Cladocopium > Cladocopium goreaui. The sequence continues at coordinate 356,308 of CAMXCT020000113.1, read as the reverse complement.
AGTTTACCAGCGGGGTAATCAATGATGAGCAAGGATCAAACAGAGGGCTGACAGGCGAGAGTGGCTGGGCTTGATGCTGGTAAACTAACATAGCAATGGAAAATCACTATTTTTAATAGGAAAACCCACTATAAACTGCAATTTTCAATTGCTATGTTAGTTTACCAGGTAACGTGGATTCCTGGATACTGTTTTATGGACCTTGAGGAAACAAAGCTTCTCAGTTGCCATGTTAGGCGGGGTAGGTTTAAGTAAATCTCTGGTAAACTAACATAGCTATTGAAAATCGCCATGTTTTATGGGAAACGTCACTATAAGTGGCAATTTTCAATTGCTATGTTAGTTTACCAGCGGGGTAATTAATGATGAGCAAGGATCAAACAGAGGGCTGACAGGCGAGAGTGGCTGGGCTTGATGCTGGTAAACTAACATAGCAATGGAAAATCACTATTTTTAATAGGAAAACCCACTATAAATTGCAATTTTCAATTGCTATGTTAGTTTACCAGGTAACGTGGATTCCTGGATACTGTTTTATGGACCTTGAGGAAACAAAGCTTCTCAGTTGCCATGTTAGGCGGGGTAGGTTTAAGTAAATTTAGGTAACCTTATTTTGGAAAAAGTGTTTCAGTTGCTATGTTAGGGTCTTCCTTCTGGTGTTTTCAGTGGGTATTTGGCTTTCGGCAATTGCTATGTTAGGCTGTTACTTGGGGTGTTTTTCACTTTAAATTTGAATGTCATTCCCTGATGTAAAAAGCGTTTCCTATTGCTAGGTGCATTTTGGGGATTTCTGGCCTGGAATCGTTTACAATTGCCATGTTAGTGGACGCAAAAAAGGTTTACAATTAACACGTTAGTTCACCGGAGAGTAACACATGAACTCAAAAAATTGGAGCTCTATGTTTGAAACTCGGACCTACGTAAAATCGAGAGCAGCTCAACAGATTCTGCACAGATACAGACCGATACTCTAAGAATACACTATGACAGCTACATAGTGTGCTGGAAGAAAGGCTTCACTGCCAATCAATGACCTGCCAGTCTCACGCGCATCTCACCCGCTTGACCAAGAAGCTGCGAGTGCAAGCGGTGCACGGACCAGAACTTCGCACATGAGGGATGGTCAAAAATTCGTGCCATGCTGCTATAGGACACTGAAATTATAGCCTATGTGGCAACTACAAGAATGATGAATTATGTCTTGACATGATGCATCAAGTCTCCATAGACTCTCGACATCTCTCGACACTTGTCGGCGAAGGGTTATTTGGCGTGGCCGGATGATTTGACCATGCCTCCAATGTTCGCCACCCGAGAAAAAAGACTTGCGGTCAAAATGGCCGCCTTTCTGGCTTCGACGGTCTTTGACACTGGCTTAGGAAGAGCCTTGAGGCCTTGAGGTCCAAGTTTTTTGGTCCAAGTTTTTGGGACATAGCCTGCCCCAAATCGCTCAATCATCATATGATATTTCCCATCCCCATCAGCCATCTTCAGGCTATGCCCCATTTCCACACCAGAACTGCTCCCAGTGCCTTCCAGGCGACCATGAAGGACTTGTCTTCCACTTCGCGGCGGCAAAGATTGCAGGAACGGAAATGGGGCAGCTGCTCACAACGATAATCCATCCACAGTTCCGTTCCTGGGTCAGAAGAGAACTGCATGGTTTAGGTAATAGACATAGATGTTATATAGATAAGATCAGTTTTGGATGTTTTTCGTAGTTTTTTTCACCAGTTGTATGGTTTTAGGAATGAGCGAAGTCTACAGAGCCGGTGGATTTTCACGTTTGACCTGCTGGACGGTGTGAAAGAAGTGCTCTACCCATCGGAAGGGAAGGTAGCAAAGCATGTCCAAAACCCCCATGCATAGGCACCACGATGAGTGCAGAGCTTGCTTCTTTGAAAAAAGTAGGTGATATTTTTGGAAAGTTGTCTCCAGGAAGCTCAGGATATCTCAGGATATTTGGGGCCAGAATTCGCCGCACCCATTTTGTCAACGATGATTCAATTGTCGATGACCTCAGAGCCTCTAACTCGAAGTGCTCTCTTTACTTGGCCGTGCCGTTGGAAATTTGGTGGATTCCTGGTGTTGATTGAAACGGCCATTTCGTCCAGGCCAACACAAAAAGCTTGCACCAGACATTGATGGAAGTGACCAAGGTGCTGTGACTTAGGATTTGGGATGGTTCACCGGCCCGAAAACATGATTTCGATGCATATCTTTTTTGGTGTCACCCATTTCAAAGCACTTTTTCCAATATGTTTTGAAACGATCCAGGTTTTAGAGTCAAGACTTTGAACTCTTTTTGTTTGAATCATAAACACCAAGATGGATTGACCCTTTACTACACAAACACATGAATATACAGTAATTAATATACATGGAAACCAGCAATAAATAAACTTTGTCTTTGACAAACAGCAGCAAAATTGTCTGTAGGAAAAGCAACACAAGCCTTTCCCTGGAAAACATGTGTTGGAGAAAAGCTTTGTCCAGGCGGTTTTGCTCTCTTCGGTTCATAAGCTTGTTGTTTCGTGAACTACATGAGCTGTTTCTGCAGTTTCGGACCATGCAGAAGGGCAGAAGATCTTACTTTCTATTTTACGGATCATGGTCAATCCATACCCTTTAGTTCCAGGACATCTCGAAGGATTGAGACATGACGCACCCTTTTGCCAGGGCAATTCTTCCGTGGAACTTGTCAGCTGCGGAAAACTCAGTTTATGTCGATGAGCTGTCCCATTTTCTGAATGTAGGACCGCACAAGGCATGTGGGTATGGGTCAATACCTATAGATACATTTTGAGTGGGTTATTCACATCCATAAATCCCAGCTATGACTTGGGGTTCACCAGGGGTACTATTGGTTTTGACCCATCCCCATGTCTCTTGTGCACAAGGCTGGAACATCATCAGCCTCCCACCGTCTTGAGGTCCAGAGTCCTTTCTTCAGCAGCTGCGATGTAGGCGAGACCGGACAGCCGTTTTCGAGAATCTAACTATGGAAAATCACCATGCTATTAATGGGAAAATCCACTATTAATGGTCATTTTCAATAGCTATGTTAGTTTACCATAGGGTAGCCAATCTTTTGGGCTAAAAACCTTGAGATACCTCTCAGCGATTTTCACCTCGCGAGGCAAAGCGATGGTGCCGAGGCCATTGGTGCGACAGGGTGGGGGAAACTTTTGGTCCTCAAAATGGTCCGCAGATAAACCATCATCTCCCATCACATCAACATACCCCATCAACCATAGCAACATCTCAACCATAAATTCAGGATAAAGTTCGATGCTGGGACATAGATCATAACTGCCAAGGTGGATGTGGGGTCGTCGTTCCTGCCACAGGAACGCATTTTGGAGCTGAATCGGCACTTGAAAAAGATGAGCTTACACGCTCAGGCCTCTTGTTGGTTGGGTTAGACACTGCCCAGATCAAGAGCAACTATGATTCAATCAGTGCAGATAGGATGCTTGACCGATTTGCGGCGTTTTATCATGTTTTGTGCAATCTATTGTTTAGACATTTTACTCGTTTCTGATGAACGTTGCTTCTCAAACCGTTTTCTACCCGCAAAACACCACGAAATTTCATCCAAATCTCAGAGCCGCTGACGATGAGAGTCAGGATTGATACAGGATTCGATAGCGGACCGGGTCATGGCGGTCCATAGCTTTCACTTGCTGAAATTATATGAATTTATATTCAGCTATCTCAAGTCTTTGGCATTCTTGTAGTTTGCCAATTTTCCGAAATGGAGCCTCCAACTATTCTATGCTTCAAAAGCTTCAAAAAGGCCATAATTTCATCATATTTTTCTCAATCTTGCCAGAATTTTCAGCAGGTTTGCTCGCCCAGTCAGTGCGGTGCCGAAGGAGACTCTCAAAGATAGCGTCCTGCAAAAGGCTCTTGCAATCTGATGGTTTCTAGATGTTTCTAGTATGATGAATGTATGATTAATGTAATATTCATGTAGTATTAATGTTATGACTTTACATACTTTACATTATTTTGCCCAGTAATAGTTGATTGATGCCCAGTCTGTTTTGTGCTATGGGTGCTTCGCATTGCTTCCTCACTCGGATCTTCCAGGATCCTTTGATGCTCGTCTGGGAGCGCGGCAGGCTGAAACTCTGTGGCGGGGGAGAAGATCCAAAAAATGACACCATGCTGGAGGAAATCTACCAGAATATGGGGGTGGGTCAAGAGTCAAAACCTATTTATTATCAATTCTAATGGGATGAAGATCCATAAATCCCAGCTATGACTTGGGGTTCACGAATGGTGCCAGGGTTTTGACCAATAGTCATATCAAGAATCAAAGACCTGAGATGTTTAGGATCCACAGATATCCACAGATACAGTATGATACACTAATGTGATAAACTCATGATAATTAACCTCTAAACTTTGACTGTCTATACCCATCTATTTCCGGTGATATTGGAGGCGGTGTATTCTTGCGTTTACCACATTATATCTATGAACATCCATGACACTTGCTGGCACGGGCAGGCAGCGGTGCCCAGCCTGCGCTTTTGCGCCACGTCGGAACACTCCTCGGAGGATTACGCAAGGCTCAAGGAGGCGCCCCGCGGTGGAGGATCACGTTGTCCCAAAGGTTTCGTGAAGGTATGTACAGGACGGGGCAGCACCTTAGATGGAGCAGATATGGAACATGTCGCACGGGGAGCGGGCATTTCAGATGCTCCATGGGTTGACTTAGACTCTTGATTTAAGGCTGTTGTCCTGACATATCTGACATACACCATTCTGCACCTGGTTGCCAGGCTTTGCAAAGTGCTTTGCGATGAGTGCTTCAACCTGCGACGGACCGCTGACTCGATGTTTTTGCCTCGATGGGCGCCTGCAGCGGCTTGCAGAAAAGCGTCCGAGCGTCCTCGGGCTCTAATAGTTCTGGGGCCCGGACCTTGGGAATGTAATGTGCCGCAAGCATTAGCATCGAGCTGCGAGGAAAAACAAAGGTCTAGGGAGGTGGAAGATCAAGAAACATGAAACAATGTACAAACATGTCAGGTCTGATTCATATCCCACAATGACATTTGCAAGTCTGAAGCTTTCTTTACGATCCAGGAAGTTGTTTGCGCTGGAAAAAAGTGACCTTGACCTAGACATTACCCTCTGCGATGACCAGGGGGGCTTCTGCATTTCCAGGGAGTTCCGTGAACGAACTCCTCCTTTTGCCGCATAATCTTATCTTCCAAAAGGAAGCTAATTTGCCTGAGGGGCCGACGCTCCTCAGCCATGTCCGCAAATCATGTCCGCAAGAGACGTAAAGTGCGCGCAGCGGCACACAGTGCGTGCGCAAGAGCCTAAACTTCAACAGGTTTCAGCCAGTCGGTTGAAGTGAAAGTATGTGAAAGTCACTTGCAGTGAGATCTGGACAGAATTCAATTGCCCTGAACATGTTTATACATGAATGCTGTGGTGTTGTCTTCTCTTGCTGCCAATCTTTTTCCAGAGGGCCCAGGGCCCCCCAGCAATGGCCAGGTTTGTACCACCAAGTTACCACCTTCTGATGAGGCGGGACTGGACATGGAAAAAATTACTTTACTTCGTGTGATCCCCACCATGACATTTATACATTTTCTTACTGGCAAATCTTCTGGCATTCTATCTGACATATCTTCTGACATTCTATTTGGCATTCTATCTTGCATATCTTCTGGCATATGATCTGGCATATCTTCTGGCATATCTTCTGGCATTCTATCTGGCAAATCTTCTGGCATTCTATCTGGCATATCTTCTGGCACTCTATCTGACATTTTATCTGGCATTCAATCTGGCATTCTATCTGGCATATCTTCTGGCATATATTCTGACATATCTTCTGGCATTCTATCTGGCATATCTTCTGGCATATCTTCTGGCATTCTATCTGGCAAATCTTCTGGCATTCTATCTGGCATATCTTCTGGCATTCTATCTGACATATCTTCTGGCATATCTTCTGGCATATCTTCTGGCATTCTATCTGGCAAATCTGATGCATTCTATCTGGCATATCTTCTGGCATTCTATCTGACATATCTTCTGGCATTCTATCTGGCATTCTATCTGGCATATATTCTGACATATCTTCTGGCATTCTATCTGGCATTCTATCTGGCATATCTTCTGGCATATTATCTGGCATATCTTCTGGCATATCTTCTGGCATATCTTCTGACATTCTTTCTGACATTCTTTCTAACTTTCTTCTGCACTTTCTTTGTCCCATATCTTCCTACATGAGGTCCGGCAGGGAACACTGGGCGCGGATGGTCGCGGTTGAGGTCCGGCAGGGAACACTGGGCGCGGATGGTCGTGGTTGAGGTCCGGCAGGGAACGCTGGGCGCGGATGGTCGTGGTTGAGGTCCGGCAGGGAACACTGGGCGTGGATGGTCGTGGTTGAGGTCCGGCAGAGAACACTGTGGATCGCGGGTCGCAGTTGGACGAGGACGACGAGGACGACGAGGACGACGAGGACGACAAGGACGACAAGACAAGGAGGACGAGGAGGACGAGGAGGAGAGGAGGAGGAGGAGGACGAGGCAGGAGGAGGCAACTGACATAAAATCTAACAACCCTCACCTGGCAGGTGGGGAATTGGGAAACTCAGGGGCGGCCGGCCAGGAAGGCCACTGACATGTGCCAAGACACAAGTCTTCTAAGATTTTCTAAGCAGCTTTCTTATCTTTCTTATTTCTCTTGGTCTTGAACTTGGAGAGTGGTTTAATATGGTTTAATATGGTTTAATCAGAGAGTGGTTCAATTAGATTATGAACGACTATGAACGATTATGATGCTTTTTTCTTCGCATCCAGCTTTCGGAATCGCATTGGATAGGTTTGCCATCTCTTCACGCTCTACAATCGTGCCTGGAGCCCAGCGAATCGACGTCCACGGCCTAGGGATGTCATGGGATATGGATGCCCAGGCAGCCCTAGCGAAACCCTGGTCTCGCATGGTCTCGCTGGGTTGAAAAATCGCTGATCATCGCTCCGAATGCTGTCATCATGGCATATGACTAGGCATGAAAATCATGACATGCTTCAGAGACAGGGTTCTAATATCGTCTAATTGGATCTCGAATGATCTCGACATGTTGACGAGTTTTTATTTTTGTGTAGGGATTTCATTTAGACATTTGATTTGCAGTGTGCATTTAGCAGTGGCCCTTGGCCCACCATGGACCTCTTGAGGCGGATACTCACTGATCGCTTCCAGCTGCTGAGTTATCTGGCAAGCCTGGCTCGCTTGTGGCGGGGTTTAAGAGGTGATCTCCTCAAAGTGGTGCAAGGTGACTGGGAAATCGCAAGATGGGGACGTTCAAAGAGGTGCTTAACTGCTTAAGTGTTTGAAAGTCATTCTTCAATCTCAGTGTGATCAAGCTGTAGCAGCTATACATGATTGATCTTTTGAGAGGCCGCCAGCAAGTAGATAGTTCTTACTGGTAGTATGCGTCTGACTCCACACCGGCATTGCTGTAGTTTTCGGAGACTTCCAGCAGAAAAGTAGGTGATATACATAATATAACTATATATATATATTATATATATATATATTATATACATGTATGTGCATCACATGGTGCTCCAAGCAAATAGAACATGTGAGAAAGGGCCATAGCTTCGAAGCGCAGCTGCATGGACATGTCAGGACTCCTTCTTCCAGTCCTGGAGTTGGGAGCCCAGACATCAGTACTCCATCTTACCAAACGACCTTGAAAACAAGGAAACATTAGCCACCATCACACAAAGTCACAATTCATATTAACATTATGTTACATTCATATTATATTCATACAATTATATACAATTCTAACATGATATCGGCTTAGTTATCATTACTAAATACCGAATTTCTTGAACCGTAAAATATTAGAACGATGATTGGACTATACTGGACTGTATGGATCTCAAAGAAATCAAGATTTCAGCTTGGAGGTCGGGATGCTGCAACATTGGCAGAAAAAAATCAGGAAAACAAATACAACTTCATTAACACTACCCTCTGGTTATTTAACATAGCCATGGAAAATCATCATTTTTCCCCACCTGCCAGGTGAGGGTTGTTAGATTTTATGTCAGTTGCTTCCTCCTCGTCCTCCTCGTCCTCCTCGTCCTCGTCCTCCTCCTTCTCCTCCCTCTTCTCGTCCTCCTTCTCCTCCTCCTCCTCCTCGTCCTCCTCGTCCTCCTCCTGCTCCACAGCGATCCATGTCAGTGTGCCCTGCCGGACCTCAACCACGACCATCCACGTCAGTGTGCCCTGCCGGACCTCAACCACGACCATCCACGCCCAGTGTTCCCTGCCGGACCTCAACCACGACCATCCACGCCCAATGTTCCCTGCCGGACCTCAACCACGACCATCCTCGCCCAGTGTTCCCTGCTGGACCTCAACCACGACCATCCACGCCCAGTGTTCCCTGCCGGACCTCAACCGCGAGTATCCACGCCAAGTGTTCCCTGCCGGACCTCATGTAGGAAGATATGGGACAAAGAATGTGCAGAAGAAAGTTAGAAAGAATGTCAGAAAGAATGTCAGATATGCCAGAAGATATGCCAGAAGATATGCCAGATAGAATGCCAGATAATATGCCAGAAGATATGCCAGATAGAATGCCAGATAGAATGCCAGAAGATTGCCAGATAGAATGCCAGAAAATATGCCAGAAGATATGCCAGATAGAATGCAGAAGATATGCCAGAAGATATGCCAGAAGATATGCCAGAAGATATGTCAGATTATATGCCAGAAGATATGTCAGATAGAATGCCAGAAGATATGTCAGAATATATGCCAGAAGATATGCCAGATAGAATGCCAGATAATATGCCAGAAGATATGCCAGATAGAATGCCAGAAGATTTGCCAGATAGAATGCCAGAAAATATGCCAGAAGATATGCCAGATATATATGCCAGATAGAATGCCAGATTGAATGCCAGAAGATATGTCAGATAGAGTGCCAGAAGATATGCCAGATAGAATGCCAGAAGATTTGCCAGATAGAATCCAGAAGATATGCCAGATCATATGCCAGAAGATATGCCAGATAGAATGCCAAATAGAATGTCAGAAGATATGTCAGATAGAATGCCAGAAGATTTGCCAGTAAGAAAATGTATAAATGTCATGGTGGGGATCACACGAAGTAAAGTAATTAATAGGCAAACCATCTATAAATGGGCCATTTTCCATGGCTATGTTAAATAACCGGATGGTAGAATTGATTAAATATTACTTTGTTGTTTCATTGTACATACGTAAATTGTTTCGGGAAATATACCGGTACATGAGCCGGGGGATTAACTTATCCGAATTATCGTCAATTAACTTTATATGGATCGTTCGTTCACTGCAGATGTATTTTTTGGATTTGGCTTGGAAAACGATAGGAGACGTCCTAAGAACGACAATTATACACTTATCTTACCAGGATTTGGTTGTGACTATATAACAGGGCTTCCAACCATCAGCCCTCCCCGTTGCAAAGTTGGGTCACTAAGTTGGGAAATCCTCTAATCAGAAGTGGACAACTACTATAATCACAAAACTAGTCCTGGCAAAAAAAAATCAAACACCAGTGAAAACCAAACATTTTCCCTTTTTCACTCATTCCCACTAGGGCCACAACCACCAAACTACCCCAGAAACGGGAAAAATATCCAAAACCAATGAAACCATGTTCAACCAGTGAGTTGCTGAAAAGGCAAAAAAATGAAAATATATATTAACTCTTCTTGATCCTGTCTGATTATATTTAAAATTATATTTAAAATTGTACTTTACCTTT